>JAIUZE010069982.1:0-164399 GCA_022085475.1 Heliosperma pusillum | reverse complement strand
TAGAAAATCAAGCTAAGGGAAATAAAAACCCTTCTCATATAAAATCCTTTGTAATCCTCTCTTGTCAATAATAAAAGTCTTAGTTTATAATATTGATCCTAGTAAACCTTCTTTGTGATTGTACTTACTATGTGTTCGTAAATTACTCCCCTTTTTATATGATAAGTTAGTATAAAGTATCAACTTGCTTGTTCTTAAAATTGCTAAACCGAGACAACAAATAGTTTTTAATTTTGTCTCAAGGTACAAGCTTTTAAGAACATCATAGTTAATTCTTTACACTTTATTCTGCCTAGTAAGAATTTTCTGATGTGGAAGATCCACAAAGTGGCAACCACAGAGCATACTTCTCCATACTTAGGATATTAATAAAGGGAATAACTTACTATTCTTTAATACTTATTAGGAAGATAAGAGCCAAGGCTTAGACTGTCATGGCTCTGATACCAAATTTACGAACACATAGTAAGTACAATCACAAAGAAGGTTTATTAGGATCAATATTATAAACTAAGACTTTTATTATTGACAAGAGAGGATTACAAAGGATTTTATATGAGAAGGGTTTTTATTTCACTTAGCTTGATTTTCTATGGTACCAAGCATGTCTATTTATACTACTTACATGATAAGCATGCTCATACACCTTGCATGCCTTGATGCTACACTTGGCATATTGCCTAAGACACTTATGTAGCCTACTTACCTTACACCTAGTACACACTTATTTATCTTACACCTAGCATACACCTACTTTTCATAATTACCCTAATGGTAATTTTATTTATTTATGCTTATGGTAATTTTGCTTAACTATTTACATTTCTTTGTCTTCATTCCCCCTGTCTCCAAAAGAGGGCGGTGTTCACACCGAGTTGTCACTGTCACCAGAGTCACTTTCTTCACTTCCGGACAAATACTCATTTACGTATATCTTTAGACCTGGAATATACTTTTTAATTTCACGTGGGTGCCCTTCAACTCTGTATCTTGGGTGATCATAATCTTATGGGCTTGGAGTATTGGCTATGAAAACCATGTAGTGTTTTTCTGATCTCATGGACAAACTTTTGAGGATATGTATGGTGCCAATCTGCTGTGAGTGAGCAAAACGATTCCTTACTTATGCTTGATTCTTTTACTCCATTGAGGTCTGCTAGTTGACTTGTTCTTTTGTGAAAATGATTTCCTGACAGAACTTGGGTGTCATATCTTCGTTGTATTTGGATATCGTTATCCTTTCGGATTTGGAAGATAGTGATCTTGAAGGTGATGAATATTGTATGACCTTCCTTCTTCCGGATACTTTCTTGCCATTGAGTGGTATCTTGAAATAGTGTCAACCATTTGTACAGTAATTTGTATTGTGGCTTCCTTCTGGTTTGAAAACACTTTGCCAAATACTGTAACATTGGGCTTTTTTCTATAAGTACCCCTATAGTATATAGTTCAGCAAGATACCAGAGTAAGAGATAGGCTTCAGGAGGAAATCTTCCGTAATGTTTTGGATTTAGGTGGATGGTGGTGAGGAATGGATATGCCGGATGGTAAGGTAGACCAAGAAGGGGTCCTTGTTCCAATCCATATCTATGGACATACAGGACAAGAAGTTTATGGAGAGTTTCAATACCTCTGGTTGTTAGGACTTTCTTCAGGAGGTCTTCTTGCAAAACTTGAGGCATATGACTCACCAAAGATTCTATTGATTCTTTGTCTGGCTGTGCGAGGTTGAGCATATAGATCATAGGGATGATGGATGAAATTTGACGTTGGGTTCTTGAGAGAAAATCTGGAAGGAAATTATCTTTTCCTTTTATGTGTTTGACCTCAAATTTCCATTGAGAAAACCAACTTGCCCATCGGAGTAGCTGTGCTTGAGGGAGAGTCTTTTGCTTAAATTGGATCATCTTTGGGAATGATGACATGTCCATTTCTATGAGAAAATGTTGCCCAATAAGATGAAACTCAAATTTTTCAATACCTCTTTTCACCGCGAGAATTTCTTTGTATGTGGAATGGTAGTGTTTCTCGCTTTCTTTGAAAGCTCCGCTCTTGTAGCCGCATATCTGTCTGTTACCCTTCTCATCTTCTTCAAGTAGTACCGCACCCCAGTAGCAATCACTTGCATCTGTTTGTAGAATTCTTTTTCCTTTTGATGGGATTTTTAATGCCGGGAGAGTTTTTGTCATCTGTTTCAACTCCCTTATTGCCTCTGTGCATTTTTGGTTCCATGGGGCAGCATCTTTCTTTAGTTGGGCTGATAATATTGACCTGTGCTTTGCTAGGTCATGGATAAAATCTGCCATATAATTGACAATGCCAAGAAATTGCTGGATTTGCTTATAGGAGAGCTTTTCATCTGGAAATTCTTCAAGTTGTGTAGCAATATGAGGCTGAAGATAGTATTGACCTCTGGAGATATGCATCCCGAGAAAATCAATTTTTGTTTCTCCGACGACCATCTTTTTCTCCGAAAGCATTATCCCATATTGTTGGACAATATTATGGAATTTTGCTAGCAAGGCAGAGTGTGAATCAATATCCATGGAGAACAAAAGGATGTCGTCTATATATACCAAGGCACTTGTAAGGATTGGTTCGAAGATCTTGATCATTGCTTTCTGGAATAAGGATGGAGCTGTTTTTAGCCCGAATGGCATCACCTTCCATTGGTAATGTCGATCAGGGATGCAGAAAGCAGTTTTTGGTCTCTCTTCTGGTTTAATCCCTAGTTGCCAAAACCCCGCCTTAAGATCAAATTTTGAGAATATTTGTGCTTGGGGTAGTTTTTGAAAAAGAACTTCTCTCTTTGGTAGTGGAAACTTGTCATCAGTAAGGAAATGGTTAAGAGGTTGGTAATTGATAACCAGCCTTAACTTTCCTCGTACTTGTTCTGCTCTTTTATTGACATAAAACGCTTCACATGCCCATGGGGAGGTGGTTGGCTCAATTAGGTTTTCTTTTTGTAGTTGGTCAATTTCTTGAAGAGCCAAACTGTAATGGTCTGGGTTCATTCCCATATGGCTTGCTTTTGTTGGGTTGATGTCCTCATTCTTTTTGAATGGCAAAGTTATAAAGAATTCAGGGTTTTGCCATAATGGAGAAGAGCATTTTGTGAGAAACTCAGAGTGGGATTCAGCACATGAGGTTTTGGCTATGTTATCTCTTATAGGGTATAGGATTTCATAAGAGTAAAGGTGAGAGGTTGACGTCCATGGTAACAAATGATTTTTGTGTTTTAGACCTTTTGGATGCCATGATACCCTTTTGAGACTGTGTAGAACATCAAAACCAAGTATAAAGTCTTTTCCGGGAAGATCAGACCCATATACTCTAGTTTTCAGCATGTAACCCGGAAACAACTGAATGTAAATCGGCTTACTTTTAAGAGTTATATAGAAAACCTGCCCATTTGCTGCTTTAAACGCCACAGAACATGTTTCCCAATGTGATGGGGGAAGAATATTTGGTTTGATTATGGAAGATGCAGCACCAGTATCAAAATATGCAATAACAGGTATGGGTTTGTCGTATTTGTCTGGAAAAATGTAGATTTTTGCATTTGGGGAAGGTTGAAGAGGATAAGTTGGGATAATATCATTTTGTGGTTCTGCTTTACAGGCTTCTATAGGATAAAGATCAAACCTGACAAACTGGTCGGTAATACCTTCATCTTCTTCAGAGTCTTGGTCTGAATCTCCAGATGATTCTTCTTCAAACTCCATTCCCATTGCCAAAATGGTTTCATCTGTTGGTTCATCATCAAGGGAGAAGATGGACTCAATATCTGCATCATCAATGTCTTCCATTTGAGCTAAGTATCCCAAAAGATTATCTCTTTTCTTTTTGTTCAAACAATCTTTTGCATAATGGCCCTTCTTTTTGCAAATATAGCATCGATCCGACTTTTTGGACCCACGTTGTTTTTTCTTCCTGAAAAATTTCCATTTTTTATTCCCAGACAATTGTGGAAACTTTTTCTTCCATCTTTTTCTGTAGAATTTGTTTTTTCTTCCCTCTGAGGATGTGCATCCACATTTTTTAGGTTTGCACTTGATAGAGAGTTCCGGATGATCACAAGCTCTTCCTAAAAGCTTTCCTTGTTCTTGTAGTTGCTTGAAAAACTTCTGATGGTTACATAGTTTTTCAAGAGCTGCAAGAGATGTTTGGTAGAGTTCTCCCAGTGTAGCAGTACCCAAAGGTATGTTTTTGAGGGAAAACTGTCTAGCGGTTTCATTTCCCAATGGCTCTGGAAGAGAATTTAAATAAGCTTGTTTGAGATTTACATCATCCATACCTCCAAGAGCATAAAACCGCTTGGACATCCTTTCATAATGCCGTTCAAGGTCTTTCCGCATAAATGAACAACATTTCATACTGAGGAATTCTTCTCTCGCTTGAGTTGTGTAATGATCCCAAGCACCGAGAAATTCATTATGGATGTTTCCAATGAAAGCATCAACTGTAGGGGATTGTCGGATTTGCAGTTGTCGATAGGCTCCAAGACTAATCCACCACTGTCTCAGACGGCCATAAAATCTTGACACTAATCTATCTACTACAGTTGTAAGCTTAGCTCCAGGGAAAAGAAGTTGTTCAGTACACCAGGCATGCATTTCATAGATTTTATCCCTCCATTTTGATGGCGGAATGTTATCAAAAGAAAAGCCATGACCCGGTATATCTTGACCTTTAAGATTCCAATCTGGTGGAGGATGAGCATTAGGTTGGTCATGTTCCTCCGGATTTTCTGTTTCACTCTCAACCACCTCCTCAACATGGGTTGGCTCAGCCATCATAAATTCTGGTATTAAGACCTCGCCTTCTGAATTTTGAGATGTGGGTTTCTTTGTCTTTGGTTTGGCCAAACTGGTTAGAAGAGAGGAGATGGGATTATGATGTTCTATCATAAATTGTGAGGCGTCTTCTGGATCTTGGGTCATAGGAGGTTCTATCTGAGTTATTGTTGATGTTTTTTCTCCATCTTTCGATGCAGATTGCCTCTTTTTTGTTATATGTCTTTCTTCAAGAACCTTTGTCGGAAGGAATGACGATGCTCCGAAAGGGCTCAATTCTGGTGGTAGAAGAGGAAGAGGTTGTGGATGTTTTTCAAAGGGTGGTGTATATACTGGGTATGGGGTAAATATGTCGCAAGGCATATTTGGTGGTGTTTTTGGTAGATTTTGTAAGGAGGATAATTGTGTTTTTAAGGATTTTAACTCAGACTCCTTTTGTGAAATAAGTGGAGATGCTATGGAAGCTGTTGTTGCAAGTCGTAGCAGTTCTTGGTGTAATGAAGAGATCTTTTGATGTATCTCTTTTACTGCAAGATCCATGATAGTTACCTTTTTATCTATTTGTTGCAACAGATTGTTTTGGGCTCGTGCATTTTCTGACTGCCAGTTTAATGTTGCTTCTGCAGCACTTATTTGCTTTGTTGAACCATCCGGATTTTTGGTGACTGGATTTTTTACCTTCCAAGAATGTTTAGAATTTTCTTCCTCAAATTCTGTTGGTGGAAAATCTTTGTCTGGAGGAGAGGATGGACCAAACATGTAGCATGAGGGAATATCTTTTTGTGGATTTTCATATTTTTCTTGCTTTGAGTATTGTACATAATATTCAAAAGTTTTTCCAGTTGGTTCTCCTAGGAGGCCAACATTTGGATCACCTGACACATATTTTTCTCTAAGGATTTGTTGAGAGGATTTTTTCTTTCTATTTCTTTTCTTTGGGTAATCATCCTCATCTGAGTCTGTCAACATGCAATTTTCACAGTCACAGACATCAAAGAATTTGTGTCCTGACTCATCCTTAAATACATATACTGGGTCTCCAAGAGAGTTAAACGAATGTATACGAATGTTAAGATAACTCTCATTTTGTTTCATTGGGATGAAAAGTGGAGTGATAGTATTTATTTCAGTACAGAAAATTGGTGGACAAGACTTTGCATCTGGTTCCTTTTTGAAAAATATTTCAATGGTGCCATCTTTTTGTTTGGTAATTTTGGAGTCTAGGGATTGTAAAGGAGTGTTTATTTCATGTATCTTTTCATAGTTGGTAATCCAAGATTCTGGGAGTAGTTTGATAAGTTCATCTTTTGGAATTTGTCTAGGAATATGGATACAAGATGGGCTATGTTGTGACTCTAATTGTATAAAAAGAGCATCATTTGTGTCTCTTGGAAGACTAAGATCCATTGCATGGTTTTGAACCCTATATGCCATTTGATGGTGAAGAGTTGCTGCATATGTATTTCCAACTTGTGGAGTTCCAGTTATTTGTAGTTGGATTTGAAGATTTTGGGGAATTTGTGGGTCTTCTAGTGCCATGTTAAAATTTGGAAATAAGGTGATAAATACAGTACCTGCATTGAGTGTTGTTTGGATAGTTGCAATACATGCATGTTTGTATTCTTTGAACCTTGTATCAAGTAAGGCTATTCGTGCTACAACAGGTAGACCTTTCCTTCCATGGAGAGTTAGTGCTAAACGTACTGCTCCATAGTGAAGATGGGTGTAACCACTTGTTTTCCATGTGTGAAGCATAGCTTCATTAAGGCGGAGAGGAATCATTTGTTCTGCTTCTGTAGCTGGAACAAAATGTTGTTCTAACTGTGAGGCTAGAACGATTTCTTTAACTGTATTTTTATGTGGACCAAGTACTTGTTTGATAACTTTTGGAAATGAAGAGTTTGGTTTTGTAAAGGCTCGATATGGATTTAACAAAGGAAGTTGGGTAATAGGGACCTTGCTATTTTCATTTACATACTCTACTTCATAAAGATAATCTACTTTACTAGCATTTGACTTACGAAGAGAAGAAGAAGACGCATGTGCTAAGATATTAGAAGTATTTTCCATATTTTTTAGATGGAGCCAGAAACCATAACAGAATGTCTTATCTCTTATCTATCCTTCAAAATATTAAATTATAATAAGTTACTCCCCTTTTTATATGATAAGTTAGTATAAAGTATCAACTTGTTTGTTCTTAAAATTGCTAAACCGAGACAACAAATAGTTTTTAATTTTGTCTCAAGGTACAAGCTTTTAAGAACATCATAGTTAATTCTTTACACTTTATTCTGCCTAGTAAGAATTTTCTGATGTGGAAGATCCACAAAGTGGCAACCACAGAGCATACTTCTCCATACTTAGGATATTAATAAAGGGAATAACTCACTATTCTTTAATACTTATTAGGAAGATAAGAGCCAAGGCTTAGACTGCCATGGCTCTGATACCAAATTTACGAACACATAGTAAGTACAATCACAAAGAAGGTTTACTAGGATCAATATTATAAACTAAGACTTTTATTATTGACAAGAGAGGATTACAAAGGATTTTATATGAGAAGGGTTTTTATTTCCCTTAGCTTGATTTTCTATGGTACCAAGCATGTCTATTTATACTACTTACATGATAAGCATGCTCATACACCTTGCATGCCTTGATGCTACACTTGACATATTGCCTAAGACACTTATGTAGCCTACTTATCTTACACCTAGTACACACTTATTTATCTTACACCTAGCATACACCTACTTTTCATAATTACCCTAATGGTAATTTTATTTATTTATGCTTATGGTAATTTTGCTTAACTATTTACATTTCTTTGTCTTCATTACGTAAAATACCAGTTTTGTGTACTGTACAACTGAATTCTTGCATTTTCTTGGCTGGTAGTTTTACGTTCGAGTAATTTAATGTGCATTGTTAAAACTAACCCTCTAGCGCAGTTGCCCAGAAATTTGGAATCTCTACCGGGAACATGGGATGGTTACACAAATTGCTTACCCCGCTTCTGACTTATTACTATGCGACCGTCTCCCAAAGCGAACCTCACAGTTGTAATACTAAGTAATATTGCTGCTACTACTTCTACTGCTAATAGTATTACTTACCCAAGTAGACAGTATGCTTTCAAAGCAAAATATACGACAGACCGATGAAGAAAACCCAACTCCCAAATGCCAACCAGATCTGTTTTGTGCAATTCACATGAATTGTTCTATTCATTTATTTTGTAAAAACATGATAAATCAATTCTCGTATAGCAACCAAACTTGCACTGAGATTTGTAAAAAAGTTGACGATAAGAAATAATAAGACCAATTTTCCTCTTGCTCTATTTTTTCAACCTTCTTCTAAGGGTAGATAATTATTACACAGTAGATATAGATATGCAGTCCACAACAAATTTCAAGCTTAATACCTTAAAAATTGTCTTGAGGTAAACATAAACTTAATAACTTCACAGCAAACCAAAGTCTTAGTGATATGGATCATGGTAGATATATTGTGCTGGACAAACTGCCTGGACACATTCATTTTCTGCCAACTTCTTAGCTTGTTCCTTGGTGAGGGCTATGGAGAAGCCTAACGTCGACTGGGTCCTTATCATGGTTGCGGAACTACAAATTCAACCAACAAAACAAAATAAAACAAACAAACAAACAAAATGACGAATTAAAAAGATGTTCAAAACTATGCCAAACGTACCAGCCAACACCTTCCACCATTCCAGCATAAATACCCTTTACAGCTGCTGCCGATGAGCTATATTGTTTGGTGAACTTGTATTTCAGACAGACTGAGTACTAACAGTTACAAAAACAAACAAAGCCGCGGGTGAGGTAATAAGTAGTGATGACAGCTTTAAGAAACACCGATAGTTAGTTCAATGAAATTCAAAGGAATACCTTAATCGGACCTCCATCGTCTTCCTTGTTATCTGCACATTGACCACAAACAATTTTAGAAGTCATCGAGCTAAGAATTAGCCGAAACAACAAGCAAAGAAATCAAAAGTATAAAAACATAATAATATTACCAAATGAGGCTCTCGGATCAACAGTCTTGCTGTCGTTATTCCACATATAGACAAGACGCGCCCAATAACTTTCCCAAAGCTTCTGAAATGCGTAGTTATCAAACCAACTTTTGAAATAGGTGATGCACAATGGGTAGCACTGTCAAGAGAGAAGAGAAACACAAGTGTCATCACAAATAAATTTTTAAGAAAAAGGATACGGAAAAAGGGTTAGCAGAGGAACCTTTTCCAAATGTCCTACAACTTCATAAATCTGAGCAGCCTCAGCAGGAGTAACACCCTTCCCACATACACGGACTGGTGGCTTGTAGCTCTCTGGATAAGTCCGGAAGGGATGAATAGACACTTTGCGAACAGTAGTGGTTGACATTGAGTCAATAACAACAGCAAAAGAAGACTCCTTCAACTCTTGGATGCGCATTTGTGTCTTCACATCGGAAGGCTCGACGAAGTTGTCAATAAGACTCGTACGATACCATCCAACCACATTTTCCAAGCCTCCAAGCTGTAACAGACCAATCTTATTACTAGGAAGCGGCCCAATTTGGGGTAGGGAATAGGGAGGCAGCCACTATATCCAATGAATTAGCATTAACAAAAGAGAAACACTGAGTATAAAGGACGACATGATAAATTCTTGATGAACTGAACCACACGAATTCCACATAGCCACGGTGGTATCACATATTAGACGGCTATGGCCGTGTATCAGCCACTACATAAAAGGATTTACGACACTTGGTCAAATGATAGCTAATATAGCCAAAGACAGCTTATATGATGATGAAACATGACATTGGACTAACCACCACATTTTAATATGCAATCGATAGTCAATGCCAAAATTTACTACTCCTTGCTATGCGTCCATGCCATTGGCGTTTTTAGCGGGGGTACATGGGGTTCCATTGAACCCCCACCGATTTCAAGAACCAAGATATACAACGAAGAACGATAAAGAATTAATAGAATGGTGTCGGTTGAATGATTTGTGCATGACCGTCTATGTAAGTGATTGGGGTTCAATTCCCTTGGTTAACCTTTTTTCCTCGACATTTTAGTTATTTCTTTAATTTTAGTGTGTAAACTTGAACCCCTATCCTTGAGCCACCACTGGTCCATGCATGTAAATAAAAATAATTAACAATAAAAGAGTTGGTTCAGTTAAAAACCTTCTCCTGAGTCTCATAGTAATGCAGCAATTTGGAGTGAACATCAACACTACTCTCGGTATCTTCAACCGGCAATGGAACAACATCTGCCACAATGATTGCATTGTCTGAAATCTTCCCCAAGAATAAACCGACCCCTCCTGTAATGTTTTTTTCTGTCATCAACTTAAACAATTCCACGGCTCTGGTACACTCATGAGAACCAGCCTCCATTACCAACTTTAACAGAACAAGATTTGACATCTTAACCTGTTTAAAGTCGTTAACAGGATCGTTTATACACGGTTTCTTTTGTTGGCCTAAAACGTCGTTTAACGAATTTGGGTCAAGGGTTGTGATGTTGTTCTTCAGGAACCAGGTTTCCCTGGCTTCGGCCGATGATTCGAAGTCTGCTGGGTATTCCATTGGAGACCTAATTACAACACAATAAAATTATGCAACTAGAATTCAGCTCTCGTAAGTTACGATCATAAACTACAAAGTTCCAAATTACAAACCCAAATATTATGACAATTTCCAAATAAACCAATTCTAATAATCAATCAATATATATATATAAAAGATGCTTTTTTCGAGGCACGTGAGTGGTTCCCTTTATAGGAACTCTTAAAATAAAAAATAAATTCATACATATACTTTCCAAGTTGTGGTTGAACTCTTAGATTTTTATTATATTTTTTAAATTAATTATTTTCCTAATAATATTATCAGCTTCATAACATTATATTCACACATATACTTTCAAGTTATGGTTGAACTCTTAGATTTTGATTATATTTTTTAAATTAATTATTTTCCTAATAATATTATCAACTTTTCAACTTTTTAGAAACTCTTTAAATAAAAATTAAATTCATAACTATTATTTGTCCCACATTGGAAAATAATGTAGATGTGCTAAAACTATTACATATAAATAGTAGAATTGTCCCACATTGGAAAATTAATTAAGTGGGTGAATCATCCTTAAACTTTATGTATCAACCCAAAATTATTGAATCTCTAAAATATTGTCTTAGAGATCTCTTAAAAGTTTGTAGATAAGATGAATATACTATATATAAATAGTAAAATTGTCTCACATCATAAAATTAACATAAGATGGGTGATCCTATGATTAAATATATGAATCATTCTTGGACCTTATATAACAAACTAAAATCTTTTAAGTCTCTTAAGTATTGTCTTAGAGATCTCTTAAAAATTTGTATATTATTATCTTCACAATTGTTAAATTTACATCATTAAAAACTAATTTTAAAAGGTATTATTTAAAAAATTTAAGTATTGTAAAAAAAATTATGAAGATAATATAATTAGATTCGTGGTGAAAAAAACCCTGCAAAGTATAGAAACTCATATTATTTGGACATATTTGGTGTAATTTTTAGTATATTATATGTCCTACATTGAAAAATAATGTAGATGGGGTGAATATATTACCTATAAATAGTAGAATTGTCTCATATCAGAAAATTATCGATCATAAGGTGGGTGATCTTATGATTACAAATAGGAATCATACTTGGAACTAAAGTTTCAACCCAAAATATTTTGAGCCTCTTACATATTGTCTTACAAAACTCTAAAAATTTGTATTATAATTTTCACTATAGTAAAATTTACATCATTAAAAATTAATTTAGAGAAAATATCATAAATAATAATTTTGATGGTAAACTATTTAATGTGTTATTTGTTCCACATTGAAAAAAACAATGTAGGTATCGTGACTCGTGAATATATACTATGTATAAATATCAAAATTTATCCCACATTAAAAAATTATCATAAAGTGGAGTGATCATAAATATTATTATCGCACGAGCTTTTAAACTATTTTTTTATAATGTTATGTTAATAAATGACTTTAAAAATTTAATAAATGACATTTAAAATATTTTTTATTATTCTAATATTTATAACAGTTTAGTAACAGTTAAGAAATAAATATTATATGAAAAAAGATGGTGTACTACTTAGTTTGTTATTAGTCCCACATTGAATAATAATGTATGTGGGGTGAATATATTACTTATAAATTGTAAATTGTCCCACATTGAAAAATTATTATAACATAAGGTGATCATATGATTATAAATATGAGTCATCCTAGTATATGAAAAAAGATGGTGTACTACTTAGTTTGTTATTAGTCCCACATTGAAGAATAATGTATGTGGGGTGAATATATTACTTATAAATTGTAAATTGTCCCACATTGAAAAATTATTATAACATAAGGTGATCATATGATTATAAATATGAGTCATCCTAGTATATGAAAAAAGATGGTGTATTACTTAGTTTGTTATTAGTCCCACATTGAAGAATAATGTATGTGTGGTGAATATATTACTTATAAATTGTAAATTGTCCCACATTGAAAAATTATTATAACATAGGGTGATCCTATGATTATAAATATGAGTCGTCCTTGAACTTAGGTATAAATCTACAATTTTTTAAGTCTCTTAATCATTGTTTTGGATAGCTCCTACCAAAATGAAATTATAATAGTCACAATAGTTAAATTTACATTATTAAAAATTAATTTAGAAAATTATCATAAATATTAATTTTGATGATCTACTTAATGTGTTATTAGTCTCACATTGAAAAATAATGTATTTGTGGAAAATATATATACTAATAAGTATGATTATAAATAGGAGTCATTTAATCTCTTAAGTATTGTTTAATGAACCTTTAAAATTTTGTATTATTAATTCCACAATAGTGAAATTTACATCATCAAACTTTTATTTAGAAAATTTAGGAAAGTATCCTGTATAAGTAATAATTTTTATGGTGTACTACTTAATAAGTTATTTGTATCACATTGAAATATAATACAGGTGTGGTAAATATATTACGTATAAATAGTATATTGTCCACATCATAAGATTATCATAAGCTAGGATGATCCTATAATTATAAATAAGATTCATTCTTGGAACTTAGATATCAACCCATAATCTTTTGAGTATCTTAAATACTATCTTAGAGAGCTCTTAAAAGTTTGTATCCAGCATAGTGAAACCTACATCATCAAAAAATAATTTAGGAAAATATCATTAAAAAATAAAATGAAATTCTTTTATTTATCTCAATATACATTTTCCTATATTATATTCAAGTGGTGCTTATAATTTTTATATAAAATTTTTTACATTCATTTCACAAAAAAATATTGTGAAAATGAGTCATCCTTCAACTTAGATATTCACCCAAAATCTTTTGAATCTCTCAAGTATTATCTTACAGAGATCTTAAATGTTTGTATTATTATCTCCACCTTAATAAAATTTACATCATCAAAATTAATTTAGGAAAATATCATAAATAATAATTTAAGAAAGTACCATAAATAATAATTTTAATGGTAACTGCCAAATATGTTATTTGTCTCACATGGAAAAGTAATGTAAGTGTGGTGAATATACTATGTATAAATAGAAGAATTGTCCCACATCAGAGAAATATCATAAGCTGGGATGATCACGCTATTATAAATAAGAGTCGTCCTTGAAACTTAGAGATAAACCCAAAGTCGTCCTTTTTTAGGAGTATTTTAATGAAAGGCAAACAGATGATTAAGACGGAGAGAATATTGTTTTAGAGAGCTCTTAAATTTTTGTATTAATTATGAAAATAATATAATTAGGTTCATGGTAAAAAAAAATGCTATCATTACAGTATAGAATTTCATATTATTTGCATATACTTTGTGTAATTCTTAGTATGTTATAACATTGAAAAATAATGTATGTGTGGTGAATATACTAATATCTATAAATAGTAGAATTGCCCAATATCGAACAATTAGCATAAGGCGAGGTGATCAACCCAAAATCTTTTGAGCTGCTTGAAACATTGTCTTAGAGAGCTTGATTCTTAGCTACTTTGGATCATTTTTCGAGTCATAAACTCATAATATAGATCAAATATAACTTGAGTTCCGACAAGCTTGGTAACATATTTTTAAAATAGAAGTTGAATCAATATATCAATATTATTTTTTTAAAAAATTACGGAGTATATTTTATTATAGTCATAGGAAAATTAGAAAAATTAGGAAAATGATATAGTTATTAAATAACTTCGACAAATGTAATGAACTTCCTAAATTACCCAAACTATAGTATCTCTAACATAAACCGAGAGAAAGCACTGTCGTTGGGTAGATGTTTCTAATGTACGGGACCAATTGAAAAGTCGCTGAATTCAGATATTTGCTGGTCGTAGTTGGGTTAAGCCGAGAGAAAACATTTCGTTGCCACAAGTTAATGATGATTCATAGTATCCTGAGAGTAATATCAGCTGTGAATTAGATACTGTCGGACATCAATTGAATTTTAGCATTTTCTAGAGTTGACAGAGATGCAGTTTACTTTGGCAGGTAGTTTTATGATTAATTCCAGTAATTTGATATGCATTATTAAAATTGACCCTCTAGCTTGGTGGGAGTCGTCGGACTATAGTATTCTGCGATGATGGCAACCCTGTTTGCTTGTTACTGACTTATTAGACCGTCTGTTGGTGATGCAATCGATATTGCAGAAACCATAACGATGACGACATATTTCCTCTTAAATAGAACCTCTGGTATCAGACTTTCAGAATCAAACGATAGTTCACATAACCTACAAAAGAAACTTTGATATATAATACAACTACGTAGTAAGCCAATTCATACGACAGCCCGATGAAGAACACTATACCATGCGTTCACCTGAAAGATACAGACGACCTAATTATTTGGGTCATGGGTTTCGAAATAACAATTTGTAAAGTAGTGCTTATACACAGGCTTTTTTCGTTCCACAATCATGAATTCATGATCAGCACAAGTCGGAAACCCAAAAACATTAGCGCCTCAATTCACAAAGTTGTCAGGAAGAGCATATGAGGAGTATTGTAAAGGAGGAGCAAGTCACCTGCCAACTTCTTCGCTTGTTCCTCATCCAGAGTTACATAGAAGCACGAATCGGCGAACATAATCTTCCACAATATGATTTCTGAAGGGATAGTCCCTGATAATGTGGCATTCACTGTCATCCTGACAGCGTGTAGTCGTACAAGATTTGTTGAACAAGGTTACTGCTTTTTTTGATATGATGAAGTCCAATTATCTAATTGCTCCATCTGCCGATCATTATGCATGTATGATTGATCTTCTAGGTCGTTCTGACCACTTAAAAGCCGCGTATAATATAATAAATGCCTGTGGGATTTCACCCTGAAGTCGTGGGGAGCGCTTTTTGGGGCATGTAGATTGCATTGCAATCCTAAATTGGCAGAGATAGTCGCTAGACATCTCGTTGAAGTTGAGCCACGTAGTGGTGGAAATTTTGTTTCACTGTCTAATGTCTACGTGGAAGCTAATCGTTGGGTAGGTGTGTCTAATGTAAGGGACCAATTGGGAAGTCGAGGCGGATATATGCTGGTCGCAGTTGGGTTAAGCCAAGAGAAAACATTTCCTTGCCACACGTTAAGATGATCCAATATATTCTGAGAGTAATAACAGATGCGAACTAGATAGCACTATAGGACATAATTGGGAATCGCGAACTATTGGTTGCAGGGTTACCGGATATGTTGCAACCCCCTATGAATCGTGAATCGATACGATTGTATCAGTGCTACAACCCCCTATAAATCCATCGCTAGATACAAGTGAACAATGATGTGCACTTTTATCTGTTTTAGAAATTTCAGATTCATGGTGCTTTCTATTTTAGTTTACGACTCATTTTGCGCAATTGCCTACTCAACTTGTATTCCGTATTTGTAGCTATCAGTTTCTCTTGTAAACTTGTAAGTTTCTGGGTAAGCTACGTAAAATACCAGTTTTGTGTACTGTACAACTGAATTCTTGCATTTTCTTGGCTGGTAGTTTAACGTTCGAGTAATTTAATGTGCATTGTTAAAACTAACCCTCTAGTGCAGTTGCCCAGAAATTTGGAATCTATACAGGGAACATGGGATGGTTACGCAAATTGCTTACCCCGCTACTGACTTATTACTATGCGACCGTCTCCCAAAGCAAACCTCACAGTTGTAATACTAACTTCAAATGGAGAACGTTTGGTGTCAAACCCATAGAGTCGAAGAAGAGTACATATGGCTGCTACTACTACTACTTCTACTGCTACTAGTATTACTTACCCAAGACTTACCCAAGTAGACAGTATGCTTTCAAAGCAAAATATACGACAGTCCGATGAAGAAAACCCAAGTCCCAAATGCCAAACAAATGTGTTTTGTGCAATTCACATGAATGGTTCTATTCATTTATTTTGTAAAAACATGATAAAAGTAATTCTCGTATAGCAACCAAACAAGCACTGAGATTTGTAAAAAAGTTACGATCAGAATTATAGGACCAAATTTCCTCTCGTTCTTTTTTTTCAACCTTCTTCTAAGAGTAGATAATTATTATACATTAGATATAGTCAAATAGATATGCAGTCCACAATTATACAATCACAATAAACTTCTAGCTTAATACCTTAAAAATTGTCTTGGGGTAAACATAAAATTAATACCTTCACAGGAGCAAACCAAAGCCTTAGTGATATGGATCATGGTAGATAAAATGTGATGGACAAACTGCCTGCACACATTCGTTTTCTGCCAACTTCTTAGCTTGTTTCTTGGTCAGGGCTATGGAGAAGCCTGCGGTCGACTGGGTACTTATCATGGTTGCAGAACTACAAATTCAACCAACAAAACAAAATAAAACAAAATAAAACAAACAAACAAACAAACAAATTGACGAATTAAAAAGATGTTCAAAACTATGCCAAACGTACCAGCCAACACCTTCTACCATTCCAGCGTAAAGACCCTTTACGGCCTCAGCACCTGAGCTATATTGTTTGGTGAACTTGTGTTTCAGACTGACTGAATACTGACAGTTACAAAAACAAACAAAGCCACGGGTGAGGTAATAAGTAGTGATGACAGCTTTAAGAAACAACGATAGTTAGTTCAATGAAATTCAAAGGAATACCTTAATTGGATCTCCATCGTTTTCCTTGTTATCTGCACATTGACCACAAACAATGTTAGAAGTCATCAAGCTAAGAATTAGCTGAAACAACAAGCAAAGAAACCAAAAGTATGAAACATAATAATATTACCAAAAGAGACTCTCAGATAATTCTTGCTGTCTAAGTTACTCCACATATAGACAAGACGTGCCCAATAATTTTCCCAAAGCTTCTGAAATGCGTAGTTATCAAACCAACTTTTGAAGTAGGTGATGCACAATGGGTAGCACTGTCAAGAGAGAAGAGAAACACAAGTGTCATCACAAATAAATTTTTAAGAAATAGGATACGGAAAAAGGGTTAGCAGAGGAACCTTTTCCAAATGTCCTGCAAGTTTGTCAATCTGAGCAGACTCAGCAGTAGTAATACCCTTCGCACATACGCGGACCGGTGGCTTGTAGCTCTCCGGATAAGTCCGGAAGGGTTGAATATACGCTTCGTTAATAGTAGTGGTTGACATTGAGTCAATAACAACAGCGAAAGAAGACTCCTTCAACTCTTGGATGCGCATTTGTGTCTTCACATCAGAAGGCTTGACGAAGTTGCCAATAAGACTCGTACGATACCATCCAACCACATTTTCCAAGCCTCCAAGCTGTAAAAGACCAATCTTGTTACTAGGAAGCGGCCCAATTTGGGGTACGGAATAGGGAGGCAGCCACTATATCCAATGAATTAACATCAACACAAGAGAAACATTGAGTATAAAGGACGACATGATAAATTCCTGATGAACTGAACCACACGAATTCCACATAGCCACGTTGGTATCACATATTAGCCGGCTATGGCCGTGTATCAGCCACTACATAAAAGGATTTACGACGCTTGGTCAAATGATAGCTAATATAGCCAAAGACAGCTTATATGATGATGAAACATGACATTGGACTAACCGCCACATTTTAATATGCAATCGATAGTCAATGCCAAAATTAACTACTCCTTGCTATGCGTCCATGCCATTGGCGTTTTTAGCGGGGATACATGGGGTTCCATTGAACCCCCACCGATTTCAAGAACCAAGATATACAACGAAGAACGATAAAGAATGAGTAGAATGGTGTCGGTTGAATGATTTGTGCATGACCGTCTATGTAAGTGATTGGGGTTCAATTCCCTTGGTTAACCGTTTTTCCTCGACATTTTAGTTATTTCTTTAATTTTAGTGTGTAAACTCGAACCCCTATCCTAGAGGCGCCACTGGTCCATGCATGTAAATAAAAATAATTAACAATAAAAGAGTTGGTTCAGTTAAAAACCTTCTCCTGAGTCTCAAAGTAATGCAGCAATTCGGAGTGAACATCAACACTACTCTCGGTATCTTCAACCGGCAATGGAACAACATCTACGACAATGAATGCATCGTCCAAAATCTTCCCCAAGAACAAACCGACCCCTTCTCTAATGTTTTTTTCTCTCATCAACGCCCACAAATCCATCGTTGTGGTACACTCATGAGAACCAGCCTCCATTAGCAACTTTAACAGAACAAGATTTGACATCTTGACCTGTTTAAAGTCGTTAACAGGATTGATTATTAATGGTTTCTTTTGTTGACCTAAAACTTCAATAAACGAATTTGGGTCAAGGGTTGCGATGTTGTGGTTCAGTAACCAGGTTTCCCTGGCTGCGGCCGATGATTCGAAGTCTGCTGGGTGTGAAAGTTCCATTGGAGACCTAAATACAACACAATAAAATTATGCAAATAGAATTCAGCTTTGGTAAATTACGATAAAAAACTACAAAGTTCCAAATTACAAACCCAAATATTATGAGAATTTCTAAATAAACCAATTCAGTAAAAACACCAACCCCTAATCAAATTCAGTAAAAACACCATCCTAATCAAATAAAAGAGGTGATCCAATTCAGTAAAAACCAACATTCTAATAATTTACAAAATAAACCATAGAATAACAATCAATATCCTAATTTTTTTGTTTATGACAATTTCCAAATAAACCAATTCAGTAAAAACACAAAACCATTCAACCCTAGAATAGCAATGAATATCCTAATTTTTTTTGTTTATTTCTATCAATGACCAAATCAATAATATCCTTTGTTTATGTCTACCTTGATTAACTAACTATGAATCTACGATTAATTAGAGAAAAGCAAGCAAAACCCTAGAATAACAAATTAGGGAAAAAATAAAATAGGGAAAAGTGATTAACCTGCGGTTGTAAGCTTGTTTTGAAAGAACGTGGTAAAGTGGTGATGTCGTGAAAAAATAATTGGGATATGTTGTATATATAGGGCATAAGAACCGTGTCCACCTAATATGGGCCGTGTCCATTTGTTTTGGACCATCTCCGACATGCCATAAATAAAATAAACTAGTTTTAAACCTGTTCAAATTGCACGGGTATGTTATTTAGAGTTATGAAGTTATATTTAAGATTTTAAATTTGAATTATAAATTCCAATAGTAATTAGCGTAAATAATGCTCTAATGTCAATCAGCCGAGTATAGGGATGGCAACGGGTCGGGTCCGGGTCGGGTCCAGTAGGACCCGGACCCGTGTCCCGTACCTTTGACCCATACCCGACCCATACCCTAAAGGGTCCAAAATAATTGGACCCATACCCATACCCAACGGGTCCGGGTCCGGGTCCGGGTCAGGTCTACCCGCGGGTCTAGTTAAGAAAGAACTTGTGAAATTGATGAGAGAAAGCACTTGTGAAATTGATGAAATCATAGCAACAAATGAGAAACAAACCCGTCGACGAACAACAAATCAGTTTAGAGTCATTAAGTAGAAAATATCAAAGTAATTGAAGGATTAAAAAAAAGAAACAAATACCGTAAAGTATCACTTACTTTGATACTTTCTAATACTCTAAACTGTTGTATACTTGCTGCTGTAATTAGTAGTTAATTAGTGTGTATTAATTTGTTTAATTTGATCAAATTAAACAAATTAAACAAAATCCGTAATTAGTATTATTCCAAAAAAGAAAGTATCAAAGTAATTGATGTATACTTGCTGCTGTTGCTGCTACTTTTGCGTCGTCCGTCGTCCGTCGGCGGCGGCCGTCGCCAGGTTAAATTAGAGGTAGGTGAGTAGTTGGGGATTTAGGGTTAGAGTTGTTGTGTTTTTTTGTTTGTGCTTCTGTGAATTGTGTTGCTGGTGGCTGCGTTTGTTTGATAGATTTAGGTTTTTTTTTTTTTAATTATACGGGTCTAAGGGTCGGGTCCGGGTCCTACAAAACAAACCCGGACCCGGACCCGAAAATATTATCCAAGACCCATACCCGACCCTTACCCGTTCGGGTCTTGAAAATTAAGACCCATACCCAACCCATTAGGGTCCGACCCAACGGGTTTGGGTCGGGTCTTAGACCCACTGCCATCCCTAGCCGAGTAGTTGTGGTACTACAAAATTTTCACTTGTTAACTAAATTTGAGTTTCTACTTTTTCTTATTACATGGGTTACTTCATTAAAACCCGCTTAAATAGTTACTGACCCGTGCAAATTATTTAGCATGTTTTATTTAGTTAAACTTGTCTATGTTTTTAGGACCTTTGCATGAGAGAAAATAAAAGTTTTAATACGTGCATAATTGAAATGAAAATTTTGGCTCGATTTGAATAGTTGTAGACCTCCACAAATGGTTACACCTGATTTTCATTTAATAAAATCCGTGCAAGTATTTTAATGGTTAATTAAAATAATTAACAAACAAACTAACCAATAATTTATAAAGTGTGGGGTATAAGTTACTCCGAGTAACGGGTATACACTAAGTCACGGGTCAAATCACCCTTAAACAAACCCTATAAACCAAATTCTCATATAAGACATGCATTATCCGTCTTAAACTTAAGACGGTTTAAATATATACAAATCACCCACTTATTGTTTAGAAAATACCAAATAAGTTATATTTATTACCATTATATATTAGTATTTGACCTATTTTAAACTTAATACAGATAGTACCCGTGTTTGTGCCCGTGCTCGTCTTAAGTAAGACTTAAGAACCTTAATTGTCTTCATCTAAAAACTCGAAAACCCTCTAACCCCGCGTTTATAACCATTACACCATATCACCTCTCATGTCCACCTTCAAAAAGTTGTTACTACCCAAAATATCTATTTTTTTTTTGATAAATCAAATATAAGCCTATTTGCTCTCTCTATCTTTCCATAAACTTATCGGCATATGTACATGATTTATAAATATATAGTTACGTAATTATATCAAATATACTTTTCGTGGGCTCAAAGATGTTGTTAAGGTTTCTATATGCAGCCAATTCACAATTATTGTACATTTTTTCTTATTCATATATGTTCTGCATGTACCCAATATAATTGTCAGACAAATAAATTCTAGACAATTCTTTTTTTTTTTTGCAAATTCTGATTCTTCTAATTATCAAGTTCAATACTATAAGACTAAAAATTATAAAAATTATCTAATCATATAGTTTTTCTAAATTATAAATTTATGTAAATAGTTTATAAATCGTTACGAAGTAAAATGTAAAATTTAAATGTAATTTTCCTTTATTGAGTACATAAATATCCGGTGCTTTTATTTACGGGGTACCCTTATTTACGTAATGTTAGTTTCCAATGCAAGTAAATAATTTGCAAAGAAAATGTTGACTTTTCAACTTCCTACTTTTATGCTAAGCTTGACACATAGGATTTTGGGTTGTTGTTTTCATAAAGAAGGATAAAAACGATGACACAGTTTTTTAGGCGTCAGACAAGTTTCGAGCCGTGTCCATGTCGGACACTACGAGGTAGGAGGGTATAATGGAGCCGTGTCCATGTCGGACACTCGGAGGGTATAACGAAGTCGTGTCCGTGCAACCGAGCTTTTAGATAATGGATGGTAAGGTTTTGCAATTTCGGAATACTAACCAAAATTTTTGTAATCCGGTCCGGTATGTGCATAGGTCAGGTTGTGTAAATCACTTATTCGTGTGAACCACATGAATCGTTCTTAGCCAGTTCTTGTGTTTTACACGAATGAGCAACTAAAAATACTTTTCTTTTTTTACCATTGCGTTCACCTCGTCGAGATTAGTTATTCATTTGACTTTTTACGGTTTACGAGATAACACATGTCTACGTTTTTCTACATTCATATTTTAATTTATTGCGTCAAAATTATTATTTTCCAAACCCCGTTTTATAACAAATGTAAATATGTCAATTTTAGGAAAAATTTCTTAAATTTGACTAAATATACTCAATGTCAATATTTAACAAGTTTGACTTTAAAAGTGGATGGATAATTTGGATTGGATTGTACGTAGGGAGTAAAAATTAAGGGCATATAATTTAAATAAGAGAAAATTATAAGGAATATTTGGTCCTATCTTCTTTATATAAAAGGAAAAACATTTAACCAATTTCATTAGCTCCTCATTTTAAGGGAGTAAAAAGCAAACTTTTTTTTCCTTGTGATGTAGGCCCGCATGTTCTTAATATGATTTAATTACTGATGTTTTTTTTCCCAACGTGCAACTCCTTAAATGAAATGACCATATATTATACATTTGCAAACCATACATTATTATACATTTTTCTGTGCATTATCATTAATATACGATTTAATATATTTTAGCACCTAATTAAACAATAAATACAAGTGGTTCAATGTTCTATACTTTGCTAAAGCAATTGAAGGTCAATAAATATAATATATTTTATTAGAATGTTGTGTAAGTTTAAGTTATATGAGATATTTATAAGAATGTGTTTTCATATTGCTAAACATTTGTACAATGGTGGCCTATTTATACAATCATAGATAACTCTTATGCTTATGGGAACTACTCCTAACATAGATAACTCTTATGCTTATGGGAACTACTCCTAATTAAATGTGATGGAGCTAATTACAAGATAAGGAGCAACCTACAATGCAATACAAATTACAAGATAGTGAATGTTAGTAAACATATACATTGATACAATGTATCATCAATTATTCTCTAATATCCCCTTGCAAGACGGACGACCGGGACGAGAGACCAATCTTGGACATGAGCATATCAAAACGAGACCGGGAGCTTTGGTTAGGGCGTCAGCTAGCTGGTCGTCATTAGCTATAGGGACAACGCGCATAAGACGGGATTGTACCTTTTCCCTAATAAAATGATAATCGAGAGCGACATGTTTCATGCGAGAGTGAAGCACGGGGTTGGCATTAAGAGTGGTGGCACCGAGGTTATCACAATAAACATCAGGGGTCGATGGAAGGACAATATGAAGTTCAATTAGAAGATGACCAACCCATATAAGTTCGGCCATAGCGTTGGCAATAAAGCGGTACTCAGCTTCCGTGGAAGACCGATCAACAGTATGCTGCTTTTTGGAGCTCCAAGAGATGGGGTTTTGACAAAGATACACAATGTAGGCACCAGTGGAGGTAAGGTCATCGGGATTACCACCATAATCAGAATCGGAATAGGCATGGAGACTTAGTGGAGTATCACGATGAATTGTAATGTCATGGGAAACAGTGCCAGCAAGGTAGCGAAGAAGTCGCTTGAGGGCTGACCAATGAGCCATTGTCGGTTGGTGCATGAACTGAGATAGCTTGCTGACGGCAAAGGCAATGTCCGGGCGCGTGTGGGAGAGGTATTGAAGGCTTCCCACAAGTGCACGGAAATCCGTCTGGTTGTCAACAAGAGGACTGTCACGGAGAGTCTTGATGAAAAAGTCAACCTTGGAAGAACAAGCACCTGTGACAATTATGCCATCCACGTAAACAAGCACAAACAAATCGTGAGTATTGTTAAGTATAAATAAGGAAGTGTCAGAGACGGAGTCGTGAAACCCCGACTCGAGTAAGTAGGATCAAAGCTCGGTGTACCAGGCCTGTGGAGCCTGCTTGAGACCGTATAAGGCTTTCTTAAGGCGACACACATAAGACGAGTTGTTTGGATCGGTAAATCCCGGAGTTTGGGCCATATAGACCGTGTCAGATATAGTGCCTTAAAGAAAAGCAATATTTATATCAAGTTGACGAAGAGACCTTTGCTTAGTGACAGCAAGACTTAACAACAATCGGACCGTGGCAGGCTTTATAACGGGCTAAAGGTTTCATTATAGTCCAATCCAGGGCGTTGGTGGAAGCCTTTGGCAATAAGGCAGCCTTTTGCTTATGAATAGTACCATCAGGTGTATATGTATTTGGTGCGAAACACCCATTTACAACCCACAATATTTTAGTCGGGGGAAGGAGGAACAAGCTCCCACGTGTCGTTGGTGCTGAGGGCATTAAATTGGGTCTCCATGGCAGCACGTTAAGTCGGGTTGAGGAGGGCTTGTTTTGTTGTTTTTGGTTCAGTGGGGTGTAGCTGAGCATTAAGGTTGAGTTTATCAATTGGTTTTAAGATGTTATGGGATGCACGTGTGACATGTTTGTGGGTGGGAGGTGGTGGTGGGCTAGTAGGAGTCTCGGTTTCAGAGGAGGGAGTTGATGGGGAGGACGGTGTGGGAAAGGTATGGTGAGAAGGGGTACGGCGCTGGTAAACTTGAATGATAGGACGCGAGGGACGGGGACCAGGAGTAATGGGATCGGGGGGCTGAGTTGAGGAACCAGGGGTGGGTGGATTATCATGGATATAGGGTTGGGGTTCGAGAGAACATGAAGTTCAAGTTCACACCAGGCAGAGGAGGTAGGTGGTAGAAGAGAAATGGCATCGGGTGTAGAAGAGAAGGGGTAGGTGGTCTCCATAAAGCGAACATGGCGGGAGACATAGATACGGTTTGTGGTTGGGTCTCCATTTGTTTTGGACCATCTCCGACATGCCTTAAATAAGATAAAAAAACCGATGACACGGTTTTTGAGGCGTCGGATAAATTTCGAGCCGTGTCCATGTTGTACAGTCGGAGGGTATAACGGAGCCGTGTCCGTGCAACCGAGCTTTTAGATAATGGATGATAAGGTTTTGCAATTTCGGAATACGGACCAAAATTTTTGTAATTCGGTCAGGTATGTGCATAGGTCAGGTCATGTAAATCACTCATTCGTGTGAACCACATTAATCAATCTTAGCCAGTCCTTGTGTTTTACACGAATGGGCAACTAAAATTACTTTTCTTTTTTTACCATTGCGTTCACCTCTTCGAGATTAGCTATTCATTTGAATTTTTACGGTTTACGAGATAATACTTGTCCACGTTTTTCTACATTCATATATTAATTTTTTGTGTCAAAATTATTATTAATTTCCAAAACCTCGTTTTATAACAAATGTAAATATGTCAATTTTAAGAATAATTTCTTAAATTTGACTAAATATACTCAATGTCAATATTTAAAAAGTTTGTAAAGTGGATGGATAATTTGGATTGAATTGTAGGGAGTAAAAATTAAGGACATATAATAAACGAAGGGGATCACGTTGTAGCAGTACAATCCCCGCTCTGACTGGAATATTGTTTTCTCTTAGTCTGCAGGGTGCATCTTTATCTTGCCGTGTTCGCTTCAAGCATCCATGAAGGTTAGCACCTCGTGCCCTGTTATGGCGGCGACCATAGCGTTGATGTGTGGCAAGAGGAACGGGTCTTTTGGGCACGTGTTCATGTCCATGAAGTCTACGTACACCCTCCACTTGTTATTCTTCTTTGAGACCACTACTACATTGGACAACCACTCGGGGTCCTTGACTTCCTGAATCTTATCTGCTGAGAGCAGATTATCTACTTCCTTGTTAATGATTTGGTTCCTGTATAAGGCGAACTTTCTTCTCCTCTGTTGGACGAGTTTGTAGCATGGGCCAATATTCAGACGATGGGTTATCACAGTAGGGTCTATTCCCACCATGTCGTCATGTGACCAGGCGAAACAGTCTCCGTTCCTTCTGAGTAGTTGGAGTAACTCTTGGCGGATTTGCTCCATACAATCTGATCTTATACTACCAGCACGGTCCGCTTTGGATGCAGCATGTCCAAGATGACTTGATCAAGTTCCTCTTATGGAGATTCCACGTATTTTTCATGGACACGTTGGCTCTGTAATTGCTATGCTGGCGGGCTGGTGGTTGAATTTAGTATATCCTTGTAGGAGTCTCTGGCCTTCTCTTGATCTCCTCATACCTCTTGTACTCCCTAAGGTGTTGGGAACTTTAGGCTTGGTGGTACGTCGAGGGATGACTCTCATTTCGTGGAGTCAGGGCCTGCCAAGGATAACACTATAAGTAAATGAACCATTAATAGCCAAATATCTTACTTGTTTATTAAATTACACCAGCAAAGGTGGGTGTGAGAATATACAATAAAGTATAGTATATTACATATTGGTATTCTTTTATAGTTCATATTTGGTATCCTGGTTTCCTAAGAAGTTGGTTCTTTTTTAACAAACTATGATTTTCAGGCGTCTAAAAATACATAGATAGATATTAAAAACGACGAAAAATATTTACCCGTTTAGTCACAAATCTAATACTCCTCTTGTCTCAATCATTTGTGTTTGATTAAAATACTTCTCACAAAGAATAAAAAAGGCAAACAAATTACCGGGGCGGAGAGAGTACAATATAATTATAATGTAGAACAAAATAAAACACAAATTTTAAAACTCGTGCATCGCACGGGCATGAAATCTAGTTGTTCTATAAAGCCAATTTTAGCAAAAGACTAGTCCAATAACACATAACTCAACTACATAATTTAATATACATGTAAATATAATTATTTTCATATCATAATATTTAATTTTGATAACTTACATGTTTAAATACGTCAATATTTATCATAAAATATTGGGTAGTTAAAATAAAAGTTAAATATGAATATAATTAAATATGAACTTTGGGATTTTATCCTCTTGGGCAAGTCTTATGCTATAGGACGGTTCTATATGAGAATTGGTGCATTACTTTATCACAAATTCTCATTTGTGACGGGCACTTTTCGTCACAAGCTTGTGACGGAGCAAATGTGACCATTTTTATGGAAAATGTAACCATTATATGACTGGTAACATTTTATGGATGATTAACATTTTATAGATGATTATTTTTTATCATAAAATGGTCACATTTAGTCCGTCACAAGCTTATGACCGACACAATAGAGACCAACTGTTACTTTATAGTGTCCACTTGTGCGCTGAACTTGTTTACTTCTTCCTTTCGTATTTGGGCCCAAAGTTTTGGGTTATGTGCAGCCGTACGGGCTAAAAAACAGAGCAGAAATAAATGACAGTAACAGAATACTTGTATGTTGAGGCCCTCGAGGGTGTATATTTTGTCGATGTAGCGTTTATATAAAAAATTTGAGCAACTACTTATTGGAATCATATTGGTTTGAGTAATAATGAGTAATAATATGTTCAAAATTATAATATATTAACTCATATCTCGTACAAAGTAATATATTAAAGGGATTTTCACATTTGTCCAATTTTTTCATTTTATCACTTGTACTTCTCTTTTTTAGTAAAAAAAACTTTGACCGACGATAACTTTTGGTTACGATTTCAGAATACAATATTTTTTTTCAAAACGGACTTTACGAGATCTTCGAATTGAAAAAAAAAGTAATGACTTGAAAAAAAGATTATTGCTTTCTTGAATTTATAGTTGGGAATTATGATCGGTCAAATTTTGACGGAATAAACTTTGACTGATGAAACCCGGCTAAAATTTCTGAATGCAATGATTTTTTTTTTCAAACTCACTATCTTAGCTAGATATTCAATTTGGGGGGAAAAAATAGCGGTATCTGAAATCGTAGTAAGAGTAGTAGCCAGTCAGTTTTTTCCCGAAAAAAGAAAGGTATAATTGTATAACTGTATAAGGGAGAAAATGCCAAAGTTGAGGAGTACAAGCGAAAAAACCCCTATATCAAATGTAGTACAAAATTTTTAGAAATTTCATACCGTATTGCAAATATGGACATAAAAAAAAACCTAAAAGTATATTACAGACACTCAAGTAGATAGAATGAAAAAGGAACCACAAAAGAGAACAAAAAAAAGTAAAGTCAATTAAAATTGGGTTCGTATAATAGTCTGGTGCAAAATACTTTACAGCAACATTTCAGAGGACCACATTAGGCCGATGCCCAGTTCGCTTGATCCACATGAACCGAGGCTTAGCCGCCCCTGGCGCCAATGGACCCGACCATAATTATATTCTAATCTACCTATTATAAATACCCTGAAGAGAGAACAAAGAGACAAACAGATGAAGATAGATAACAGTGGCATCCCAAGGGGGTTTGGTTGTTGCCTCCCCTTCACATTCCGGAATGCCAACATTTTGTCCTTGTACCTTGGCACTCAATGCAGCAAAAAGCAACTATAAATCTCCATCCCCAATGATGTCTAGCAATGCTTTCTAATCACAACTGATATAAATCATCGTTAATTCTCGTGACTTAACCCAAGTACAGCCAGCAAATATCCGAATTCCTGGACTTTCTAATTGGCACATGCATGATTGAAAACATCTATCTAGCCAATGATCAGCTTTCACATAGACATTAGACAGCGGAGCACAATTTCCACCATCACGCGTCTCAACTTCAACAAGTTGTCTGTCCATTTCGCGCATAACCTGAAATCCAAAATTGACCACCATTTTTGCCATACCCATCAATTATCGTCGTAAAAGAAACCACATTCTTGCAAGCCATTTCAACAACAGCCTCTGAGCTCCAACTAAGTAACTAACCCCCTTCCTTCACATACCCAGTTACCCACTAACCAAAACAGTCCATTATTCCAGACATCAGATTCCTCTTTGGCATCTCGTCAAGCACCCTCCCTCCTCTTACTACCCAATTCCACATAATTCGCAGACATTACCTACAATTCGTACAAGACACCAGGTTTATCACAGGCACTTCATCAAACACCTCCCGTACTTTATCAATAACCATGTTCAGACGGACAAACCCAATAAAACTACCTACTGATTACCACAGTTATTAGTAAATGGCAGAAAAGTGTAAAGTGTACGGCCAAAATCCAGAAACCCTAATAACATACTCTAAATAAGAAAAGTGTTTAATTGTTCAGTTACCAACAAAACTACTGGTTACATTAACTGTAATCAGAATCGAAAACGTGACAATATAACAGGAGATCTAACAGTCAGGCCGCTTTTGTCATTCTTCCAAGTCAAGCAGCCCGACATGAGACCAAACTTCATGGGCTCCTCCTCCTTGGTTTGAAGTAAAGTAATGGTAGCTACAAAATCTTGCTCGTCCCCATAGTCCTTAAACTCCAACCTTTGTGGGCGAATAGTGGCTGAAACTTCAGTTTTTCTGGACTGGAGGGTTGTGAACGATACGGTAAATTTCCCGCTGTAGCTACAAGGGCCTTGCTCAACACTCTTAAGCCGCCTATGGAATACACAACTCCACTTGGAGCGAGTATTAGGGACCCTAGCCGACAAGTACGGCAGATTAAGTTTGCAATGCGACGACAGATCATCGTAGCAGCAACCCCATTTCTCAAACCAGGTAGAAAAGTTGTCGGCTGTTTCCTCGTATACGAGGCCCGGATTCATCGCTCTTTTAAAGTCGATGATTCCGCCCCCGTATGCAAATGGGCCATACTTGTTGTCTCCATGCATTGGATTAGCTGAAAACATGAACGACTTTATAAATTCTTCGTCACGCCCTTTGACCTAACCAATGGTCTATTTACTCGGTCTCGTGAATTCTATTTTCAAGCCTAATCTAAGACACTTATTATGCTTTTTTTTAATGATAGTCTCATTTGAAATATGAGGAACATAACATTAACATTCACTGTTTATATCTTGGTACATATTATCTCAGGCCAAGCGAAAGTGGATTGGCCATGCCAAATAAAAAAACATGCCAAATAAAAAAACAGGGACTAAAAAATTAACGAAGGACTATTTTATGCAATCTATGGTTAATGAGGTCCCCAAGTATGGGGACCCTCATCCTGTGCTCTTTAACTGAGGAAGTCTTATGAAAAGTAATCCTCATGTCAAAAACATTTGTAATAAAAGAGTAAACTACCTGATGTTATAATGGCGGACATAGTGGCTGTGGCTGAAAATCTGGGATTCTGTGCTCGCAAAGTTGCTGCAACAGCTGCGACATGGGGAACGGCAAAAGACGTCCCACTTGATATGTTATAATCTGCATAAATAGGAGGGTCCAAGTCTCCTAATCGTACACCTATTGGCCATGAGGCAGCTATCTCCTCACCAGGAGCACACACATCCGGCTGACAGTTGAACAAATAAAGACCGTCTTTAGACTACACATTCTAAATATATCAGTATAAAAAATTTATTGAAATACTTTACCTTCATAAAATCTCTGAACACACTACATGGTCCTATGGACGAGAAGCCAGACACACAAGGTGTTTCCGTTATCTCTTTTCTCTTCGAAATAGTCACTTGCGCGAATAACCTCCTACAAAATGAGGCGTTATAAGTTTACCATCAATACAATAAAATTTACATACAAACAATCAAAATTCATGCACGAAAACAGTTCCTAAATACATTTTTCAAAATATCATTTAACTCATTTAAGGAGCACATTAATTTTCGCACATAATATAAAAAGGCAAAACTAAATCAAATATGCAGTGTGTATTTATTCAGAGGAAGTTCCTATTGGCATGTAATAATCTTGAATTTATTACAGGAGCCCCGTCTTGAAAATGTGTACCTGGGACAGTTTATGAAGTTGCTGTACATTTTTTTTCCTCCTTTTTTCATGTAGACATCAAATGGATAAAATAAAACGGGGGAATAGAGACATACGAATTTCTTGACCTAGTGTCAACTATCAATTTTGAGATAACTGCACTTTGTTCTTTAGAAAACTGGAGAATTGGGAAGCCGGCCGGAGGAGGGGTGAGCTCAATACCCAAAGGTAAACGTTCAAACACAAACTCATCCTTCAAGAGATGCATATAACAAGGTTCCTCTATGACCCTTGCCTGCGACATACTACAAAAAAAAAACCATAACGAAGAGTCAAACAACAAAGCAAAGGCAGGAAACTTGAAAGGAAAAAAATTACACACTAAACTAAAATTCAGTCTGATTATTACGAGAAATGCATCTCCAAATCGCTACACAGTGAGTGACAGTAAACAAAGTAGGCCAATACTCAATGTCGTATTGGTTTGCTCGAGATAAGTTACCGCTTATCCGCGAATTTAACGGCAGGGAGAAGGTTGGAGATTCCAGGACATTCCCTCAATAGAAGAATAATGGTCTCTTCATGTGCATTGCATGCTTGACGGTGTATCTGCTACTCTTAGCTCTATTGGCATTTGTCATAATGCAGTCATGACAAAGGAGCCATAGGAAAAAGCTCATTCTTTGGGGTGCATAGGTTCTCCATGGCAGCCTCCAAAAACTTCCATTAGGGGTGGGGTCTCATTTTTTTATAAGGTCCAAGGCAGACCGAATGGTGAACATACCTGAATCCCAGAATAGACAATCCTGGGCATCTTCATCTGGATAAGTTCAAAGCTAGCTACTGTTTGGCATGGTTCGGGAGACACTCAGCAAAACTCTCCCATTTCCATCCATAACTGAGGTCCCAAAAATCCTTAACGTTTATCTCATACAGGGTATAATTAATCAAGGGCTTGGGGAGAGCCCAAGCATGAGACCAAATGGTACATTTTCCATTTCCAAATGAAGAACAAGCTCCTTCCTGAACCGTGTGAATATATCAAAAATGCCCTGCCATTTGTTAGAGGCACCATTTTTAGACACAAACATATCCAAATCACATCGGCCGTCGCAAAATTTGTCTAAGAGCACGGGCCCAAAGTGCATTGGGGTCTTTCAATAGTCTCCATCCCAACTTGGTTAAGAAAGCTGAGTTTTAAGGTCTCATTGAAGGAATACCAAGAACCCCGTTGGCTTTACAGTTAGTACTATTCTCCCAGGAACACTTCTTTTCTCGTCATTTCCTCCCCACAGAAACTTCCTGATCTTCCTGTCCAACAGAAGGTAGGAGGCAACTTAGCAGATTGTATCACATAAGCTGGTATGGTACTTAAGGTCTCTGATGAGTGATGAGGGTGAGTTTACCTGCTATAGACAAGTTTTTCTTTTTTCCAACCTGAAAGACGCTTGCCACTTTGTTCAAAATTTTTCGGAAGTAGTTCTTTTGAGTCTATTGAGAAGAATTTTGGAAATAATTTTGAAAAAGTCACATTTCACAGACCAATGGGTCTAAACTGTGTAATCGTAGAAAGGGAGTCAAATTTTGGGATAAGGGCGATGAAAGTATCATTAGAACCTAGTGGGAACTCCTTCCAACTAACCATATCCATGATTAAGTTGGTTAAGCTCGGAGAAACAATATTCCATTGAGTCGGAGAAACAGTATTCCATTAAGTTTGGTAGAAGAGAGCTTGAGATCCATTCGGCTCAAGAGTCTTGTAGGGTGACATATGATTAAGAGCTCCTTGTATTTCACTCACTGTAAAATCATGATCAAGCTTGCTCCTATCTTCATATTCCAAAACAGGAAACGCCCCAATAAGTAACTATCAAGCGAAACTTCTCCAGTTGCAGTAAACAGATATTTATAATACTGCAGCACAAACATCCAGACCTCATTATCATTTTGGAGGCTTTCAATTCTATTCCTCTTTCACCTTATGATAATGCTGAGATGAAAGAAAGACGCATTCCTCTCTCCATCGCAAATTTTCTCCATTCTTGACTTTTGAAACCAGATGAGTTCCTCTTGATGGAGTACATCGTCCAATTATCTTCTAAGTTTCTCCTCCCACTTCAATAAGTACCGAGAATGATTATAAGAGGGGTGAAGTTAAATATCCTCAATTTTCTTTCTCAATCTGTCTTTTTTTTTTTGACAAATATGTGGTGAAAAACCTCCTTACTCCATTTCTGAAGTTGGTTAGCAAATTAATAAATGACAGAATGAAAGTCTTCTCATCATCCTATTTGGATGGGACAAATTCAGAATTTGTCACGACTCATCGTCTCATCCAGGCAGCTTGGAACTTAAAAGGTCTGCAAATGCAAGAAATTGATGACCACTTGTGCCAATGAGGGGGCAATGGTCAGATTGATTCTGAACTTAATGGCGCACAGAGGCCTCATCAAATTACTCCCTCCATAACTGGTCACATAAAGCTCTATCAAGTCTTGCCCATTGACGAGTTTCAGGGGAGGGACCATGACTCCAGGTATGTGCAGGGCCAGAGAAGTCCAGTTCAAAAGCTGGTTGTTTTCAATCCAAGAGTTGAAAGAAGCACGTTCTTCGTCTCATATTTGGGTGTTGGCTATTATGCTCAAAGTAAAGACCGAGTTTCGTTGGAATCACCCGCTAACAACCAAGGTGAGTTTAAGGAACTTCCAAATTGTTCCAATTCCCGCCACAGGTCCTTCCTCATGGATGGAGTTGGACTGGTGTATACCACAGAAAATTATCAAGGTAACTGATTGACTTTCGTAATTTCCATTGCAAGGTTAACCAGGCATGCTGACTGACGAGAAGGGTAATATTTTGGGGTTGAGAGCCACAAAACCCAAATACCACCCCTGAAACCGTCTGCATCAGTTGTTTTTCTGCCAGTATAGTTTTTTTTTGTTTTTTTTTTGAGAGAGAGAAGTGCTTATTTATATTAGATCAATTTCCGCCAATGCTAAAATTGCATCCGGAAAGTTCGACAAATACAAGACTTATCACCACCTTCAGTGCACACTCTAGCAACATGATGCGCAACGGTATTTCCTTCACGCAAGACATGAGACCAACTACAATGAATGAAAAAAGAGACGTAATTAGTAATATCGGTGATGCTAAGACCTAGTGGGTATCGGACCTCATTTCTGTTGTCTACTGCACTCACCACATTCTTCGCATTGCTCTCGAAAACCACTCTAGGAAGCTGCCATTTCCACCCCGAACTCCAACGCTTTTGCTTTAGCAATTTTCGGGTCCCACCAAGCCTTCACTCTTCTACATCCGACGACAACTATACTCCCCTCTGCATCACGGCCTACCGTCCCCAATCCCACCTCTCCGTTCCCGAAAACAGTAGCGTCGGTATTGATCTTCACAAAACCCATAGTAGGAGCAGACCATGTACGGGCTTCCTTCAACAGATTACAGATTCTTGCTGGATTGAGCGCCCATCTCCTTTCTGTACCCTTCATACTCCATTACCATTTTAGTCAAGCCCATTATCACAATACTAGGATGGGGAATCTCATTTTCGAAGATGCGTACCATATAGACCAAACCATTGGTAGAAATTTACTCCGTGCTGCTTTATCCAAGGTTTTGCAGCATCCATGCTAAACGATTTGCACAAGACTTATTAAGGGCCATATAAGGACAGAAAAGAACTCACTCTCAATCAATAACTGCTGTAACTGCTTAGCCCAGCAACATTCAAATAAAGCATGATTCACGGGTTCAAACTCTGCCACTCACAATCCCAAACGCCAATGTTCTGACTATTTCCCACCCTCCATCTCAACCCGTCTAGGAGCAGTGACCCCAAGCTATTTTTGAAATATCTTTCTTTGAGAACCCGACACACAAGAGAATCAGGTTTCGACAATAGCCTCCAAAATTGCTTAGCGAGGAGAGCCTGATTAAAGACTCTCGAAAACCCATTCCCCCAAGTTTCGTTGACAATTTATCCCACGACCGCGGAGCACCAATGCATTTTCTTTTCCATCTCCGTAGAGCCCCGCCAAAACCTGGCCATCACTCTGTGTAATTCATCAATAATAACCTCCGGATCAGCAAATAAACTCATCATTTAAGTGGGAATTGCTCGAGTCACCGCTTTAATAACAAATTATTTTCCCGGTTTCGACAGCGATCTTTCCTTCCGACCTTGTGGACCACATCCTGTACTTGCTTCCCGCAAAAATCGCCTTGTTGGACCTTCCAATAATGGTTGGAAGTCCAAGATACTTGTCATATCTAGTTCCCTGTCCCAAAAAGTATCACGAATGGCTTCCACCACACTTTTCAGGAGGACATTCACACATAACAAAAAAAGATACGGCGCGAATTGGGGTCGCTGTTTTGCTAGTATAATTAATACGATCACATTCTGAGTAGTATCACTACTAATAAATTAGCTAGATTAGTTGAAATGTTGAAATTATGGATAAATTAAGTATCTAATGAAATATATAATTACCTCACTGGTTTAAAATCCTCATCCGCTCTTATGACATTAAGAGATTCAACCTGAAATTTTTTTAAAGATTAATCACTTCCGAAACTTAATAGTAAACTTCTATTGATCCTTAAAAAAATAAATAAACAATTTAATAAAAACATCGAATACCTCAATATCGTGTTCCACCACTTTATCAGTGCTCCTGAGGCTAAGAATAGCACGGTATCTACTCCTCGAAGAGCACGACCCAACTGTCAGACACCATGGTCCTGAAATCGCTAATGATCCCAAACCATTTCTTCCCGTATTCCCAGCTGGTATTATGGTTAGGATATCATGTCTAAGGGCATCTATAAGGCTAAGTTCTTTCTTTTTTTGAAGATCGTCTAAAACAATAGCATCAAATGGCAGACAATTAGAGATAGACATAGAAATGACTTTAATGTTTCTTTGAATAACATAATTGATTGCTTCTGTCACGTCATCTACGCCTATTTTTTGACAATCCCGACAACCTACGGGATATAAAGCCAAATAAGGGGGTTTGTCTAACCCTCTCAACTGACCCAGATTGACATCAATAATTTCGCCGAAAACCCTACTAGACATGATAATTGAGGCACAAAAGTACCCGTGACTGCTAATAACGTTTTGGTTTTCTTGGTCCGACTCTCTCGCGGAACAAAACCTACACCGCATACCAAAATACCTATAGTCAACTAAGGCTGAGTTACTAGGTAAGAACTTCAATTCTCTCTCCTTTGAAACCAGTCGACTAACTTGTCTATTACTGTCGATTACAGCAACAGTAATATCAAGTAAGGAGTCAACTGTACGAATATTATACGGCAGATTTATGAAATCAAAAGACTCGCTTGTGCAGGTAGTAACATCCTGCCATAAAAAAAACATGAAATAATAACTCGTTAGTGTCGCAAACTAGGTTTTTTTTCTATTCTGATAGCTTAATTTTTGCTAGCGATACGATAAAAAACATGTAATAACATCATGCCATTTTTTCTAATATCATTAAAAGACAAAACAAGCAAAGTTCGATGACAAAAAACCCAAAACATTTGTTTCTATTTTCTCGTTCTATGTCTAGATTTGGCTGCTATAGATGTAGTGATCATGATCACAAAATTAAGGATTGTCCCAAATGGGAAGAGGAGAAATCCAAGGATAAACGTGAAGATTACAGAATCGAAACTCCTAAGTCTATCTTGTAATAACATCCTGCCATTTAAGGATTTTCATTATGAAAGGAATGAATATGCCATGTACTTATTTCCTAGCTGGATCATAAAGATTACAGAATCAAAATTCCCCAAGTCCCCACTAGTACAAACTAAATATTAAAATGCTTTAAAACACCAATGTAGCCTATAGAGTTACAAAGAAGTTGAGAAACTCCCAAGTCTATCTTAGCTTAACAAATTAACACATATGCTTATAAGAGAGTTTCTGATATCCACAAGAAGCAAGCAGACAGCACAGCATGCTTAAAAAAACAATTTATACCCAGTAATTTTTTTTTCCAGGCTCACAAATCTGAACAGAAAGGGAACCAATATGATCCACGGCACATAAATAAAGTTACAACTCGATGTCTCTTTTTAGAGTAAATTTCACCAAGAGACATGAACACCACTTTTCGTTCATCAAGAGACAAAAAAATATTGCATTCAGCGGATCTAGATAGGGTCCAATATTCGTAAACATATCTATTAGTTTAGAACCTTTGGTGGCAAGCACAAATATAAAGAGGCATTACCTGCTCGTCCCACTGTTGCAATTCCTTGGTACCATGCTCAAAGTGAATAACAGCTTTGACCTGCGGGAACATTTGAACAAGATACAAATGAAGAAGAGCCCCCAAGTAAAATATTGCCCGCCACCAAAAACATTTATGAACTTTCAACTAACCTACCACTGAGATTTAGTACACTCAGCTCACATTCAACTCAAACTTGCAAGATGTGCAACTATATCTATATAAAAAAAAGGTTATCTCCGAGATTTGAAAAATCGAAAGATGACATCAATGAAGCAATTTAGATAATAACTTTTCATACAAACACCCTCTTCATGTCAGCAATTTTTATAAATGAGCATGCTAAGGCCAGGTCAATAAAAATAGGAGAAATGGTAATCACTAAATTGCTCGTGATCTAAAAAGTAAAACCGAAGGAACCAGGTACAGAATAGTTAAACAGAAGGAACAGGTGAAAAGACGAGAAAAGAATTAGAAAAATGATAGAAAAGTGAGCAAATACATCACATCCAACATACCTGATCAATTGATCCCCTCATTCGATCTTCAAAAATCATCCGTGATGCAATCTTCTCAGCCTGCAACACAGAAAGATTCCATGAGTTAACTTCCCAGGGGTACAGCACACTGCACACGTTACACATTCAATTCCATAGGATTTTAATAGAGAAAGTTATCATCATTCGATTCCTAGTCAATTGACTTGTTCATAACAAGAAGTATCACTTTTCTCCACTGCATTCTGCACACCGTCTTTAAAGAGAGAATCAAAACAATATTGAGGAAGATAAGAAACAGAAGGCATCATGAATTTGTCCAATCTAGGGAACAACTCTCTCTAAGTTAGGAAAACAATATAAATGGAAGGTTAGGCAAATTTAAGTTAATTTATTAATATCTGCTTAGAAACACCAAGCCCAAACTCTACCGCCAAAACAACATGACTCAAAACAAAGCTACAAGAATTCATGATATTGAAAAGATCCACTGTATGCCAGCGACAAACCTTGTGAGGTGGAATGGCCAACAATGTGCCCAATTCATCAAAGCTGTTTCAAAAACAGAGAGAAAATCGGCCTTTAGCAACAATAAATATAGATGTTCACACTACAGAAACAAATATTTCCTTGATTTAGGGAGATATGATCGAGATAGCACGAGTTAACCACCTTATGTTTGTGTAAAGTTTACTAGCACTTAGAAGATTGTGCTCAATCATAGCTCGATCCAAGACAGTAAACTTGTCAGGCAAAAATGCTTTCTGCGAGGAAATCAGAGTTTGAGTTACAAGATGTAACCACCAAGAAATGAAAATCATTACGAAAGTAAAGAACATAAGGGTTGCTGTAGTCTTTTACCTGATGCGGTTTCAGTTCTACAGCAAATGCATCAATCTCAAGTTTTGTTAAGATCCTTTCCAAGTATACCTGGTATGTTGAAAGAGTATGTCTATATCATATCATAATTAAGAAAAAAAGGGCAAAAAATCGAGGACGATAAATGGTTACAAAAATAACCTTCTGCAGTATTGGATAAATCTTCAGCTTTGAGACACGTTCATCCTGTTCAATACTAAGAGTAAGCAAACAAGTGGCGGGCACAACTTTAATCACAACAAAGCTGAACAAAAGTGCCACATATACCTTGTACAAAGTAGCAAGAACCCGAGACCGTCTAGGCCCAGCACCAGCCAATATTGTGCATGTGACAGCAGCTGATAAAGCTTGCTCTAATGCTGCTTCATCAATTTCCCTTTAATGACAAATCAGATACAAACTCAGTAAGATTGCATCTTCACCTCCATATAAGTACCACAAATAAGATTGTAAATTTTTTTTGGAGTGATTCCGTAAAACAAGTTTCAGCTTGCATGTTCTAATTAGCACAAGTTTTCTATAAATCCTGTGCAGCTCAATACTCAATAAACAATGTAAACTGTATTTCGTCGTTAGAAGACCTGTTCTTTTTCTAAGATGTTGGTCCAAGATGCAGCGTCACCTAACCTGTTCCATTGTTTACAGTATTTCCAATCTGAGGTTCATATGACCGATAGACGATGCTGAGCTCGTAAACACATTTTCAACACTCATCCTTAAGGCAACGAGTCAACGACCAATGATGGACAAAGATTTAGAATTACACCCCTAAAATTTAAGATAACAGAAACACTTCAATTGCTCTATTCAAGATAATCAAGATGTACGTTGTGAGCAATGTCTACGATGACAAAGCACAAAGGCCAACTCCTCTACATGAATTGAAACAATCACTGGTTACCGGTGGGTCATGCTAAATTATGCTAGACAGAAGCTCTTTAGGAGCAATTAATATCGAACGGAATACAGCCAGTCATCAAAGAGCTTGAAACTTTATAAAGCTTTCCTAACCTCCAGTGAAAGAAACTTGTCCAAACCAGAATATATATGGATTGATGAAACCACAACTAGCTGCTGTACCTAAAAGACATTACTATTCATAGTATCTCCCTTCAACAAGAAAACAACTTAAGTGACTCCCAACACTCAAACCTAATTCGCCAAAATAAGATACCCTGAATCATGACATCAAAAAGGTCCAAGATGCATGTTAACCACCGCCAGAAGACTTCAATGAATGACAAAATGATAGCTATATATATCTTTCACAAAATTGATTTCGGCAGAAACTTATGCTAATATTGTGTAGAGTAAAGTCCCTTAAGAGTGAACTAAATTTAAAGTCTCTACTCTCTAGAGTCCACAAAGATGCCTGAGTGTCCAATCCTCCAACAGTCAGCTAGAAAGTAAAGGAAATGAGGTAATTTGGTAACAGAGGACTAAATAAGTTCACATAATGATACTGGTCCCAGGAAGGTAAAGATCCTCGACAGGACCACCAATCAGAAATATCCTATAATAGAAGCAATCCTTTAAGTTCACTATCAATCAGTAGAAGCCTACACTTAAGGTCGCTCAACATAGCATCCATGATACACATCAAATCCTTACACTAAGAAGAGACATAATTTAAAGGACAATTTAGCAACAATGGTAATGTAATTAAGGTGATCTGTACATACTCATCACCAATTTGCCGCTTCTCAATCCGAGATATTTCATAATAGAGTAGTGCAGCTTCCAGAAATTTCATTCTCATGTCCAGGATCTGTGCATAGCATAGCTTATACTGCAAATTTAATACTTCATCTCGACTGTTGCTGACCATAGATGAAGCTTTGATGATAAAGGCCTCTGCATTAATTGCATCATCCTCCTTCAAGACAAATATAGACATTGGATTTTCATTATTTCAAGACAAATCATAAAGATTACAGAATCAAAATTCCCCAAGTCCCCAATGTAGCCTATAGAGTTACGAAGAAGTTGAGAAACTCCCAAGTCTATCTTAGGTTAACAAATTAACACACATGCCTATAAGAGAGTTTCTGATATTCACAAGAATCAAGCAACAGCACAGCATGCTTAAAAAACCAATTTATACACAGCATGCTCACAAATCTGAACAAAAAGGGAGCCAACATGATCCACGGCACATAACGATGTCTCTTCTTACAGTAAATTTCACAAAGAGACATGAACACCACTTTTCGAGTTTTCGTTCAGACAAAAAATTAAGCAAAATATAACGAGTTTTAACTTTTTAAAGTACCTCAAGATACTTAGACAGCTTGTAGGCATCATCGATCCCCCTGGTAAACATCGGAATATAAAATTTATCACCAAACTCACAATTCTGAATTAGACGAAGGTTTAGAAAGGCGAAAAAAGATGAAAAAATCAGGTAAAATACTGACATCGTTCCAGAATCCAAATCAATTCCACTTAGCAACTCAGCATGCTTTTCCCTCATGGTTGGGGCCTGTAATCAATTAAGAAAGAGTATTATTAGGTTTGAAAAGATGCGTCGTCGTTCTGCATTCACAACACATGTAACACAACAAAAGTGAGAATCACAAAATTAACTTAGAATACTCATCCAACACACCTGATCAATTGATTCCCTCATTCGATCTTCAAAAATCATCTTCTCAGCCTGCAACAGAGAAAGATTCCATGAGTTAACTTCCCAGGGGTACAGCACACAGCACACAGCACACAGCACACAGCACACGTTACTCATTCAATTCCATAGGATTTTAATAGAGATAGTAATCATCATTCTATTCCTAGTCAATAACAAAGAAGTATCACTTTTCTCCACTGCATTCCGCACACCGTCTTTAAAGAGAAAATCAAAACAAAATTGAGGAAGATAAGAAACCGAAGGCATCAAGCGACAAACTCTACCGCCAAAACAACATGACTCGAAAACAAAGCGACAAGAATTCATGATATTGAAAAGATCCACCGAGAAACCTTGTCAGGAAAGAATGCTTTCAGCGAGGAAAATAGAGATGTAACCACAAAGAAATGAAAAACACCAATGTAGCTATTTGAGGAAAATAGAGTTACAAAGAAGTTGAGGAAGAAATTAACACCACTTTCGTTCATCAAGAGACAAAAAATTAAGCAAAATATAACGAGTTTTAACTTTTTAAAGTACCTCAAGATACTTAGACAGCTTGTAGGCATCATCGATCCCCCTGGTAAACATCGGAATATAAAATTTATCACCAAACTCACAATTCTGAAGTAGACGAAGGTTTAGAAAGGCGAAAAAAGATGAAAAAATCAGGTAAAATACTGACATCGTTCCAGAATCCAAATCAATTCCACTTAGCAACTCAGCATGCTTTTCCCTCATGGTTAGGGCCTGTAATCAATTAAGAAAGAGTATTAAGTTTGAAAAGATGCGTCGTCGTTCTGCATTAACACAACAAAAGTGAGAATCACAAATTTAACTTAGAATACTCATCCACATCCGTCGTCAAATTCATCTTTCCGTGTTTTTTTTATGGACTTTTAATTTATTATTATAAAAAAACTGCAATTGTTGAGGTGAATATTATAAAAATGGGTAGTTATGAGAAAGATGAAGTTATGAACTATGAGAAAGATAAACTGCAATTGTCAGGCAAGAATGCTTTCAGCGAGGAAAATAGAGATGTAACCACAAAGAAATGAAAAATACCAATGTAGCTATTTGAGGAAAATAGAGTTATAAAGAAGTTGAGGAAGAAATTCACACATTTTTATTTTTTATTTTGTTATGTTGTTAGTTAGTTGAGGAAAAAGAAGAATAGAAGAATAATAATGATGGTGGTGGGAGTTACAGAGAGCTTCAACCTGCAAATTTGCATAGTGTTGCAGGCAAATCAAGACAAAACCCAATTGTACTATTACAAACTAACGTAACAAGCTGTGCCACCTCATTTTTTTTACTACTTATTGTTGGTAACTAACTTGCTAATCAAGTTTTTATTTTTTGGTAGATATTTTTACATTATAAAAACTTTTGAACGTAAATTAAATCAACAATTTTAGATATGCTTCCTAACACTATATTGATTTGAACGTAAATTAATCAACAATTTTAGATCACAAATTCTTATTTCAGACGGGCTAATTCCGTCTGAAAAATAAGACGGAATTATGTTGCCACTTTTTGATAAAATGTAACCACAACTTATATCAACTTGTTTTCAATAGTGGTTACATCCAGGGGCGGAGGCAGGATTTAAAACATGGGGTAGCAGATTTTTTTGTAATGTATTTCCTACTAAAAAAAGCGAAAACATAAAAATATATACGGACTAATTATCTCGTAAGAAATGGCTTGTTTATAATTATTCATAAGAATCACATTTTTTAGCACGAGAATAAGGACAAAATATTTCCTCAATTGTCGTGTGTCGCTGTAATTTAGTCATTTGTGCGATAAAAAATGTTTATGCGAACAATTCATATGACCGTTAAGCATAGCTAACAAAAAATGTCAAGTGAAAAATAATATGTATAACTAGCTACGGTATAATTTGTTAAAGAATTAACATATTAGTTAGCGTAGCATTTTATCTAATGTAATATTATATTCTTTCTATTTTTCTATTTTCGTCTCATTTATATGTACGTCTAGGGTTGAAGTTTCGAGCGTTGGCCTTTAAAAAAAATCTAAAAATATTTAAAATATAAACCGTGCAAAATAAAAAAGGAAGAAAAAAAAAAAGAAATGTAGAAAAACTATAGAAGGATGACGGGGATAGGGATGGGAAGGGGGACTTTATGGGAAACAATAAAAAAAGGGAAAAAAAATTTGCTCCAGGCGAGATTCGAACACGGGCAGTAAGCTAAGATGATTGCCACCTTACCACTGCACCACAGAGATATTGATACAGCAATTCTCGCCTTTGTTTTTCTTATCCTTGTTTCCAAGTCAGTAGTTTTTGGGGTAGCAAGACTTCGTCTTTCTTAGGATTATTTCTGGGTTTGGGGTAGCAAGTGCTACCCCATGCTACTTAATAGCTACGCCCCTGGTTACATCTAACTGTAAAGTGGATACAAAATCCCGTCTTATTGCTTCAGACCAAAATGGTCCGTCTGAAGCAAGACCAACTGATTTTAGATATGCTTCCTCCATTAATTAATTAATTAATTTAATAATGCTTCTCATGTCATTTTAGATATATTTTCTCAATCCCAAAATAATCTTCTCGATTTCTTTTTGAAACATCCCAAAATACTCTTTCTATCCCCCTATAACTAAAAGAATAAGTCACTCACAAATTTTTCCCGCTCAAATTTCAGAACCTTGGTTTGGGCCTTTAATTAGCTTATCAATCTATAAAAATATTTTGTACAAACTAGGCCCATAAATGGTTCTATCACCATTAGAATCCTTCAATAATGAAGTTTCTGCACCATTAGAACTTTACACATATAAAAAGCAGAAATATATTTTTATACAATATATATTTAGTAGTATTATCATATATTTTCAATAAAAAAATTTATCACAAAAAATCTTCATTAAAATATATTCGAGTGGAAAAAGGCTAATCTATTTGCTTTATTTAATTTTCATTTTTCGACCATTTTGTTGTAAGGTATTATACATAAAGGTATTTTTTTTTCGAATCTATTATCTCCCTACTACTAAAAGATTAAGTCTGCTCTAATTTTTCCGCCTAAAACATAAAATTTATAGTTGGATTGGGCTTTATACTTATGACTTATAATATGTTAGTTAGTAATAGGCCCAATCTTTTAGATTGAAATCTCACTTATGATGTAATTGAAATATTTTCTTACACTTTAGCTTATTATCTGTCTCTTCTTCCTGCTATATAAACATTTAATTTTGGTTAATTTTTTAATTTAACATATACATAAGTATATTTATTACAACACATATCTTATCTGGTTGTATTATTAAGGCCATTACTTAACGTTTATGTTACTTCTTTAGTTTATATAATGATTTAATAACATATTAAAGAAACAGATAACAAATAGTTTCAGTAAAAGCGGCAATCTTATATGACGGAGTAAACGTGTTTAGCCTTCTCTTTTTTAATCTCAGGTATATAATTACATTTCGAAGGGAATTAAATACTAATATATCAGGTATATAATTATTAAATTCTTTAGTATCTCTATTTAAAAAACCGCGCTTTTGCGCGGGTTCAATACTAGTTCTCTATTAACAACTTTACTTATTAACAACTTTACTTACATAAGATGGTATAATTACTTCACAAATTCTCATTGAATACGGGTACTATTCGTCACAAGTGAAGACGGATAATGTCGCTCTCACAATATGCAAGTGGGAGGATAGGTGGGGTGCTCCATTTGCCTTTCACTTGCCTTCCCACTTTACGTATTGTGAGAGAAACACTATCCGTCTTCAGTTTGTGACAAATAGTATCCGTCTTTAATGAGAATTTGTGAATTAATTAAGCCATCACGTGGTGACAACTTTTACTACACTTTGTTTCTCTGTTTTTGGTTAAGAAAATTGCACACTTTTGGTGGGAGGAGTAGAAAAGGTGGCTGGCACAAAATATGAGCATGTCAGTTGCGCAGGAAATGAGTCAAATCAAATCAACTCAATAGGACAAAAGTTGTAGTGTTACTTTATTTTTCAGCCCCTTTATTTACTAAGGGTAGGTCTTGCTTAAGACGGGCCGGATCTTACAACGGGTATTTTGTGAGAGAAAATGGGTAGAGGAGACAAGGTGGGCTCCCCCCATGTGCTCTCCACCCACCCTTGATGGGTATGTTGTGAGAGAATATGGTATCCGTCTTAAGCTTAAGACGGATAGCTCGGTCTGAAATAAGAATTTGTGATTTACTAATCAAACCGTAACAAAATCCTTTTTTTTTATTCTTTTATTTATACACATTCTTAATCTTATATACCAATTACCAACGTGGTAAATTGGTAATCAAGTTTTGATTACTTTAATTAATTACTTAATAAAATCCATTTTTATGTGTCTCAATTATTTGTTTATCATTCTATATTTGGAATGTTTTTAATACTCCTCCCTCTATTCAATTTCAAACACCCATTTCTCCTTTACATATTTGTAATGCACGAATTGTAACGTAAATATCTTGAGTATTACATTATACAAAAATATAAAATTTTGATATTCTTATTGTATTTGTAAAGGCGAATCAAACAAAATCTCATATAACCATATTTTGTCTTACATATTTTGATAAATTTACTCTTTATTTTACCTTAAATAACATTAAGTGAGCTTTAAATTAGTCATTTCAAAAGTCTTTTTTATTCAATCGAAGTTCGGATATGGTCAGATTTGGGTCAACAAAGTTAGGTCATGTTCAGCAATCATATCGTGAATCCGCCTTTTCGAATCGTGTTGGTTTTGTTGTACCGAAAGGTAACGGCCAGGATGGTCAGGTGAGCTAGTATTTTATTTGTTGGAAATTATATAACGAGGGTAAAAAAATGAAAAAAAATTGAAAGCCTTAATCAAATATAATATTAATAATTAAAGTAGCTACGTAACTTCTGAGAAATCAAAGTCCTTATAGTTTTTTACTTACCTGACTTACTTAACGATATTGGATCTTCGTAGTTTGGAGAGCCCACGTCATACAACCGTCCTCTTTTAATGGGTCGCACTTCATTGCTCATTGATGACTCATTTTGAATTGATCGCAACCTTTTTTTGCATGCACTCATCTCGAAGGAGCTAGACTTGATCTTTTTTTGTCTAAATCTATTCCACCTGCACCACCTCCTGCACTAAAAGGAGACTCCGACACCGCAACAAAAGCGGGAACAACAAGGACGCCTCTAAGCTAGCTATTTTTTATAGTAGGGGAATTGGGGGAACCAGGATTTCCATAATAAAAAAGATGTTGAAATCCACATAATTATTATCAACACCATATGTTTAATAATCGTCAAGGTTTTTGTGTAAAAAGTAGGAGTGGAGGACCAAGCCAAGGTTCTCCTAACTACTACTTTTTTCAAAATAAGTAAACATTATCAATCCAATAAAGGGTGACACACATAAACAAATTTATTTGTTTTGAAGTCCATATGTCAATAGTTAATGCCCTCGATCTTCACGGTAAGCAAAAAAATCATATAACTCTATTTATTTTGTTTTTCTATATCATTTTAAAGTGTGACAGTTAACACGAGTATAAGCTTATAAAGGTTTGTTGAAGTCTCTCCCCATATGTGTGAGAAACATTATCTCATATTGGATGAGTAAATGTACTAGCTTATAAGAAAGTGGACTACTCCTATCACCAATTGATTTTAGGATGAAACTTCACTTGCTTGTGGGCCGGACACATGCACATAATTCTAAAAGCTCGTTGCGGATGACTCAACAAGTGTGGTATCAGAACCGACGGTTCACAAGGTGCAATGTGGTGATGGTGCTTGAGTAACGCGAAGTAGCGTCGCGGTTATCAGAGTAGCGGCGACCACCGGTGGACCAGGGTCGGCCCAACAGGTGTCGGGTGCGGAGTATCGCAAAATGAGGGAGAGTTTCAGCACACACATGTGAATGAGGGAGATCGTTAAGGTTTCTTCCCATATGTGTCTGAGGGGCATTATCCCATATTGGTAGAATCTGAGTGAAGAGATTAACTTATTATACAAAAGTGGGTTACTCCTCCTATCACCAATTGGTTTTAGTATAAAACCTTACTTGCTTGTGAACTGATCTCATGCACCTAATTCTATAAGCCCAAACTGTACCCGTTGCGGAGGACTCAGCAAAGTTTTCCAAATGTTCACTTACACCGTAAGTAGAAGACAATTCTTCAAGATTAACATAAGTAGCCATATGATCAATCATGATCTTGGATAAAAATAAAAATGCTTACCTCCGTCGGATTCTTTACTAATGAAACCGCTATATTGGGTTTGAGTTTGGGCACAACACGACTTGCTAGAATCCTCACTCTTCAGTCTTCATGACTCAGACTTCCATATCCTTCTCCAATGATCCAATTAAAGTCTTTGAATCTCTTTAACACATTCCGGTAAAATGGTGCATACACAACGAGGATGGCCACCTTCTCGTAGTACTTCCATACAAAGGATGGTTCTTGCACATGACCTTTACGAGAACTTGATGGTTAACTTTGACAACAGATGACTAACTTTGACATGGTTGTCCTTGAACATGTTGGGTAGAACGTACTATAAATTAAAATAAAGTAGATTAGTTATGTAAATCATATTAAAATCCCACCAATATAAAAAATATAAAATGGAAGATTAATATATTACTATAAAATGGAAGATTAATATATTACTAACAGTAATATAATCTAAAACGCAACTAAAACAAAATAAATCAATTAAAAGATAGAAATGGGTGCAAAAATTACCCCCTTTATAACCAAATAGCGTTTCTAACTTCTACGAGCATACAATCCCTCCACCCTTCCCTCTTCCATTTTTATATAATTTTAATTTTAATATTTAACATAATAGTAAGTAATATACTAATAACTACTCTCTTTATTCAACTTCAAACATATAATTTCTCTTTTACACGTTTGCTAATGCACAAATTATAACGTAAATATCTCGAGTTTTACATTATAAAACAATATAAAATTTTGATATTCCTATTGTACTTGTAAAAGCGAATCAAACAAAATCCACATCACCATATTTTGTCTTACATATTGCACGGCCCATATAATCCGAATCCGAAATAACCCGACCGCTTGACACGAAACTTACACGGCCTATATACCAAAAAAAACCCAAAATCCGTACCAGAAACACCTGAAATTCGTAACCCGACTCGAACTAACCCGATTCGATTAACCTGTTTGTGAAGTCTAACCTCATCCACACCAAAAGTAACACCCGCTTTTTGGGAGTTAAACTACAAAAACTTTGACCATAAACATCGATAAAGATATAAAACTTTGAAAGATGAAACTTATATCTGTAGATTTGTCAAAAAAAAATCTTTCATAAACATTTTACTTTTGGTGTGGATAAGAAGGAGATACGAAGTATAATAACAAAGGTTTTGTCACATGGATGAAGGAATATTCGACATGTTTTAGAATGAGTACTCTTGTCTGAGTTAAGGAAACTAACTTTTTAATTCAATTATGGGCCCATTTTCATTTGTCACTTTTGAATTTTAATATTAACTTTTAGTTTTATTCTTGAAGTGGATAGTGTATGATGACATGTTTAAAAGGGTACATCGTACTTTATTATTTTTGGACTTCCCTTGCTGTGGGCCGCTCTAATCATATGTCAAAGACAAAAATAAAATAGGTTCAAAATGAATTTCAAATCATTATTCTCCTTTGTAGATCTTCCGTTCCCTTTTATTTTTATCAGCCCAAATTTTCATTTACGATGGACACTATCCGTCTTAAGTTTAAGACGGGTCAAATACTTAACCAATCACCCACATGTTGTCTAAAAAGTACAAACAATTTTGTTAATATTACCCCATGGCGGTAATATTTGACTCATCCAAAGCTTAACATGTTTAAGAATAGAGTGTCCGTCTTAATCAAAACTCACTGTTTTATTAAATAGTGGCTCAAAATAACTTATTATCTATTATCTAATATCTATTAGGAGTTAAGAGAGGAATTATGTAGGGGTGAGCAAAACTGGGTATCCGATACGGTTTTAAAAACCGTATCGGGTACCCGGTTTTTCTAATGCCAAAAGTTATACCCGGATACGACCCGGTTTAACCGGGTACCCGGTTTCCGTATACCCGGTTAAACCGGGTACCCGAAAACCGTATACCCGGATCCGGTTTAATTAATAATGGTCAAAAATCAAAAATTGATTTCACAAAATTAGTAACGACCCATTACTATGATGCCTATATAATTTATTAGGCCTATTATTACGAAACATAACAACTTGTAAAGTTAGTTTTGAGATGACAAAATTTAAACTTTCATCGCTTCACATAAAACTTTGACAACCACAAAGTAGTTACATACATTGCAAGTTTCACATCCAAAGATTGACCCACAAAGTTTCACACAAATAGTCTATATCAAACCCGGCCAAAGTTTCACATACAACTTTTTTTTTTGTTATTTTTAATTAAACCGTGTCAAAAACCGTATAACCGGTTTTGATTTCCCCCGACGCGGACCCGATACGGTTTAATTAAAAACCGCATCGTATACCCGAAAATTCGTATCTTGTACCCGGAAATTCGTGTAATTACAACCGTATACCGTATCGTATCCGTATATTAAAACCGTATCGTATTCCTAGTATTTAGTTTAGTAATAAGTTTACATTAAGTAAGGACTCTTGGTGTGGCTTAAGTTATGAATTGATCTTGTATAAATACCGCAAGCCGAATGAATGAAATGGAACATCAAGCAATTTCAATCAAACAATATTTATCTTTATAAAATCTTATCATTATCACTTCTCTTAAAAGAACATACCCATTTTATCATAGATAGTAAGTTTAGCAACCCTCTATATTACGGAGTAATACACTATTTTATGTCATACGTCTCTACTTTATGATTTTTGATACCATGTTATTTATTGAGAAACACTGTGAGAGACATCAATAGGTTTATACTCCCTCTTATTTATGATATTTTTCCCTATTTCCTTTTCGGTTATTCACGTTTTTTTTCCTTATTTCCTTTTTTGGATGTGGGGTAGTGTGTTTTGTGTGGTCTAAATTCATTTGTGTGTGGGTAGTGTATTTTGTGTGGTTAAAATTCATTTATTTAATCTAAGAGCCAAAATGAAAGTGAAGAATACATTGAATAGAAGGAGTATTAGATTTGTAAGTATTAGATTTGTAATATAACCAGCTCATATAGAACAATTTCATATCGTTATAACTAAACGTAATAATAATTCTTGCAAATTGATTCCTGATTCAGTAGATTACTAAGAAAGCCCATTAACTAAGATTTCACTTTTACCCTTAATTAATGACAAAATCTCATTTATGACCGACTCGTTACAAGCTTGTGACCTCTCACAAGGAGCAAGTGAAAGCATAAGTGGGTGAAAGGTTGTAAGGGGTCACAAGCGAAAGTTTAAAAATTAATAGCAAATTAACTAACTGATAATAGGGTCTGTTGTCTGTAATCTGTATATGTCATTTAGCAAATATAACTTTTCGTAATTAGGGTTACTTTCATATACATTTTAGCAAGTTTTGAGGAAATTATCCAAATTATTAGGTAAACAAATGACCGGGACGGAGGGAGTTTAACTTTTCGTAATTACGGTTATTTTCATATACATTTTAGCGAATTTACCTGGATTTTAGAGGCCGGTTGAACCAAACTATTGATACTTTGAGAGGGTAAATTGATCGAATTTGGGGATTAAAAACGGTGTTCTTCATCATCAACATGGATTCCATGGCTATTTTTGTGTTCGTGCTTTTATTATTTTAGTTTTATCACCTGAATTTTGTTTATTTATTTATATATATATACACTATAAATTATTACTCATTTATTTATATACTACAAATTTGTTATTTATGCATGCCTCTTGGCATTAGTATTTCTCCACGTGGAAGTTAGTAGTAATCATCCATGTACACGTAAAACACAAATCACATTCTTTATGTTTTATTACCAATAAAAAATGTGGGCCTGGTTATGTGGGGTGGATTATTGTTTTATACTAGTTTTATACTCGTGCAAAATTGCACGGGTTTGGTATTAAATATGTATAGAAAATATTTTATTTAACGCATAAATATTGATATAAAATTTCAATAACTGTTAATTAAACTTTAATCTTCAAACAATACTTTGTATCATTTAGATTTAATAGAAAAAATCTAATAAACTTACAAATTATAGTATATTTTGTGTAAACATCATTAATTTGAAAAACACAGTATGAAATACGCCGGAAAAAAGTTTGTAATATCCGAGAGTAGAGAATTTGAATATTAGACAATAATTATTGACTTATTTCACAAACCAGCCGTATTGATTGTAGACTTTTATCCACTACGGAGTATAAAATAAAAAATATAGTATGAATAATAAATTATTATAACTTGACAACTTGTACATAGTTTAATTTTTTTTTTCAATTTAAGGTATGTATGTTCGATATATTCGTATTATAAAATAATCTTGAAAATGAAGAAAATAAGCAATTTTGTTACATGTTACCGGCAAAATGAAAATAACACGATTATTCATTCACATTTACACATTTTAACTTAGCAAACTTTAGCGACATGATTTCGGCTTATGTTAGTTGGATGAGTTTGTAATTATACGGGTACAATCTATTTTTTTTAAGTAGGCCGAACTGAAGAATAAACAAAGCCCAAACAATTCAAATTAAATAATGCATCACAAATTATATTTAAGACGGATATATTATCCGTCTTAAACTTAACACGAGTCAAATACTTATCAAATCATTCCATGTGTTCCCTGAAAATACGAAAAGTTTTTTCTATATTACCACTATAGGGTTTTGTTTGAACCGTGTTAAACTTAAGACGAATAGTACCGTCTTAAGCAGGACTTGCTGAGAATCCATATGTACCACCATATAACTAATTTATTAAATAAGTTCAAAAGAATATTTTTATTCATCTTCGATATATTTATTAAAGTTCTAATAAATTTATCGAAGATGCAATTTTTAATGGTTTTATGCTCTTAATTTTCGTGTACCCCTAAACCCTAAAACCCTAAATCCTAAAACCTAAAACCCTATAGTATTTTCTTCTATTTTTTTCGATTTTTTTAAAATTTTTGTTATATAACAGAACTGTTTTTTGAGTCTTTCTATCATTAATTACTATATGGATTTTTCTAAATTCCTATTTATTTATTTTCATACTAACAGTTATGATTATTTAAGACGGATTTTTAAGACAGGTATATATCCATATTCGTCTTAAATAAGACTTTACATTTTATAAACCTAGAGACCTTAAAGGCCGTTAGCAATTTGTGGCTATTTATGAAACACGTCACAATCGTTCCGACCGTAAGCCAACTTATGTACCTTCGCACCACAAGCAACCATTTGCGACTACCTCCGACAACCAGCCAACTCGTCGTGTGTGTGCAAGCGTCGTGTGTGTGCTTGCGGTTCAATGGTTGGAGATTAGCTGATTAGGTGGTGGTTTTTTATGAAGTTTGATATTAAGGAATATTATCTCATATGGAGTTGTGTTGAATACAACATATGTACTCATATTTATAGTATGAGTAAGCTACCTAAACTAAGATAAGTAAGCTACCTAAACTAAGATACCAAATAATATATTATTAATATTCTATCCTAATATATATCAAACATATCTTAATATTATCTCATATGACTTCATATGAGATCTTATTCCTTAATATTATCAAACATATCTTAATATTATCTCATATGACTCCATATGAGATATTATTCCTTAATATTTGAGTAATTGAGTTGGAGGTGACAGTGAGTCAGTGACCAGTTCAGGAATATATAAGATTATGTGGAGGAGGGTGGTTCGTAGGGAAGTCTAGATGACAACGTAAATAAAGATTAAAAAATGGCGCAAAGTTTCCAAATATTTAGTGAAAAATATCCAATTTCCCGCTATCTCAGTATTACTAGCCTACTACTCAGTCAGTACTCACTATGGAGCTAAACACAGAAAAACTCAAAAAGCAAGTCAAAGTGATTAAGGGATTTTGGGTTCAAAAAAATGATGAATGAGTCTTGCCTCATAAATTTAAGACGGATTAAATACTATCATATAATAGTAATAAAAAAAATTTATGGTATTTCTTAGGAAACAAGTGGTTTATTTAGTATGTATTTGACCCGTCTTAAGCTTAAGACGGATAATGTTTGTCTAAAATGAGATTTTGTGACAAATGATAGTTGAGCTCGTATTTTTGTCCAATTAGATTTTGTTTTGTTTTACGCTATTAATACGGGTCAAATACATACAAATTATATGACAAGTTTCATAGGAAATGTTAATATTTTGGTCCCTAAAATTGTGGATAATAACCTTGATAATCAGCGGTTTTCAGCGAAATTCGGAAACAAATTTTTTTTCCCCAAAGGTATTTATAGACCCGTTGCGTTTATAAATAGCAATTGGATGTTAGTTTCCCTCTTTAAACAACGTAAAAACGGAGAGTACTACTTGTTTCCTGTAATACATATAAGGTCTGAAAAGTGATCTTAAGGTCTCCAAATTATCTTTATTTCAAGTGAGATGCCAATTTCGTTATCCTGAGTCATTATTATATGTCTTAGAGATATTACACTGCGAATTTAGAGACATTTTTTTTTGCAAAGCCCAGTTGTCCCGAAAACCGTGGATATAACCTTCAAAATCTGCGGTTTTCAGCAATTTTAGGAAACCAAAAATAAATATTCCCAAAAGGTGTTTATAAATCCGTTCAGTCTATAAATAACAATTAGTTTTTAGTATCCCTCTTTAAACAACATAAACAGAGATTACTACTTGTTTCCTTTAATACAGACACGGTATGAAAAGTGGTCTTAAATTCTCCAAACTATATTTATTTCAAATCAGATGCCAATTTTGTTATTCTGAGTCATTATTATATGTCTTAGACATATTACACTGCGAATTTAGAGACATTTAATTTCAAGGCCCAGTTGTCCCGAAAAACGTGGATAATAAACTTGAAAATCAGCGGTTTTCAACGATATTCGGAAACCAAAAATATTTTTTTCATAAAGGTATTTATAGACCCGCTACGTCTATAAATAACAATTGGATGTTAGTATTCCTCTTTAAACAACGTAAAAACAGAGAATACTTCTTGTTATCTCTGATATAGAGAAGGTCTGAAAAGTGGTCATAATGTCTCCAAAATATCTGTATTTCAAATTAGATGTCAATTTCGTTATCCTGAGTCATTATTATATGTCTTAGAGATATTACAGTGCGAATTTAGAGACATTTTCTTTCAAGGCCCAGTTGTCCTGAAAATCGTGCATAATAACCTTAAAAATCAGCGATTTACAGTGATATTCGGAAACCAAAAATATTATTTATTAAAAGTATTTATAGACCCGTTACGTTTATAAATAGCAATTGAAAGTTAGTATCGCTCTTTAAACAACGTAAAAACGGAGATTACTACTTGTTTCTCTAATACAGACAAGGTTTGAAAAATGGTCTTAAGGTATCCAAAATATCTTTATTTCAAGTGAGATGCCAATTTCGTTATCCAGAGTCATTATCATATGTCTTAGAGATATTACAGTGCGAATTTAAGACATTTCATTTCAAAGCCCAGTTGTCCGAAAACCGTGGATAATAACCTTGAAAATCAGCGGTTTCAGCGATATTCGGAAACGACATATATTTTTTCCCTAAAGGTATTTATAGACCCGTTAAGTCAATAAATAGCAATTGGATGTTAGTATCCCTCTTTAAACTAGAGTAGGCGGTGGGCCGTGTCGTGCCGGCCCTAGCCCCGGCCCGTCGTGCCAGCCCCAAATTTTGGCCCGGTCCTAGCCTGGTCCGTCGGTCCACTGGGTCGTGCCGTGCCGGCCCGACCAGCTCTAACCGCTGCCGCAACCCGGTCATTGGCCCGGGAAAATCGGGCCCGTGCCGTGCCTGGCCCGTGGGCTCGGTCGTGCCTGACCTGGGCCGGACGTAGCTATTACTAGGCCAGACCGGGCCACGGCCCGTGGCGACTTGTTTAGAGTTCATTAATTTGTTAAGGTAAATTAATATTCAATGAACTATTTATCTCAGTTGGTTAGTGGTTTGGGCATTTAGGCTGTAGACCAGGGTTCGACTCCTCTTGTAGACATTATATGATTTCTTTTTTGAGCTAGGCTTGCGTCTCTATATTATAATTATTTTACGTTATAATTATTTCGGCCCGGGTAGAAATTAATTCCTGGCTTCGTCCTTGTGGCCCTGTAGACACGTAAAATTTGTCTAAGTGCCACGTCGGAAGTCAAATGTCAAAAGGTTGACCCGTCAAAGGAAAATAAACTAAAAAAATGTATTTGGACGAAATTATATTAAATTAGTCCATTTTAGTTATTTTAATCCGACCCGCTTCTTAAAGTGACAAAACCCCGTAAAATGGGTCAAATTCACTAAGACGGGTCATTCTCGCCTAGCTGGGTCAAATATGCTCACATGGGCCGAAAAGACTACCAAGTCCATTAAGTGGAAAAGTCAAACCTCTCATTTCTTATAAATACCCCACTTAGCTCTCATTTCTTATAAATACACAAAAACTACACTAGAGAAACAAAACCTCTCTAAAACAAAAACCTCTCTACAAAAACCTCTTCCAAGAGAAATATTTATAGAAAGACTACTCTACAATCTGGCGTCAAGCATCCATTGCAAGTCATTTGAAGAGGAGAAATCAAATCAAATGAAGGAGAACGAAGTCTTCAAATCAAGACCCTCCTTTAATCCGTCTATTCATCCAAATCGCGGAAATTGAATCAGTAGAATAACTAGTAGTTTGTACCCGAAATCATTTAAATTAATAAAAATTTACTTTCTTGCATTATTTTGTGTTTTCTCCACATATTTGCAGATCTACACGAATTTATTGTTACAAATTTGGCACGCCCGGTGGGACGATTGTGGGACTTCTAATCAAACGATTGTGGGACGATTTTCGCTCTTCATCTCCATTCTTCAAGGGTCAAGTTTAATAGCAAGTTTCGAGACAAAGTTGCAGCCAACATCAAAGTTTTTACAACAAGTCTCGAGGGGGCATTTGTAGACACCAAAATTTTATATTTTGGTATCTATTAATGATAGATTATTTTTAGTATTTAGGAGATAATTATCAATAAAGATTGTGATAATATCTTAGGATACTAGAAGATAATTTTATCTTGCCCTCTAAGATACTACAACTATAAATATAGAGTTTGTGTTTAGGGTTAGAAGAGAGCAAATGGAACAAGTCAAAAGACCTCATCCTCCTACTACCAAATTGTAGGTAGGATGGAATAAGTTACAAAAAGACTCCATCATCTCCTTATGGGATTAAGCCGATAAGACCCCCGTAGACACTATCAAAACCCTAACCCTTAGGATGGAATCAAGAGATTTACGAAAGTTGTAACCTTCAATCTTTCAGTTATAAAATAAATTCTTGTTTCCCATATTATATTTGGTATGAAATTTTTATGTTTTACAAATTGGCACGCCCGGTGGGACGATTTTCGCTCTTCATCTCCATTATTCAAGGGTCAAGTTTAATAGCAAGTTTCGAGACAAAGTTGCAGCCAACATCAAAGTTTGTACAACAAGTCTCGAGGGGGCATTTGTAGACACCAAAATTTTATATTTTCGTATTTACGTATTATATAATATCTTTAATATTTAGAGATAATTATCAAAAAATATTGTGATAATATCTTAGGATACTCTAGATATTTAATCATTGTCTTACCCAACAAGCTACTAGAGTCCTATATAAACTTGTGTTTAGGGTTTAGAGAAGAGCAGATGGAACAAGTCAAAAGACCTCATCCTCCTACTACCAAATTGTAGGTAGGATGGAATAAGTCACAAAAAAACTCCATCATCTCCCTACGAGATTAAGTCGATAAGACCCTCGTAGAACTATCAAAACCCTAGCCCTTAGGATGGAATCAAGAGAGTGACGAAAGTTGTAACTTTCAATCTTTCAGTTATAAAATAAATTCTTGTTTCCCATATTATATTTGGTATGAAATTTTTATGGTTTACAGGCCCATGTACCTTTTTTTTTAAGTTTATTTTTTAAATAAGTAATTATGAATAATAAATATTAATAATGATTTTAATAAATAATTTATTAGTTACATAACTAATAATGTGCATTCAACTAAATATTAATGTACTTAATTATAAATTTAGATGAGACAATCGTTAAAATAAGTACCTCAATCTTTTATTATAAAACGATGAAACAATGATTAGTCTTTAAAAAAACATCTAATGTTACATAGAAATATGAAAAAAAATACAAATTACAAGAGTATTAAATATAACATGCAACTAATCAACTATGCATTTGACTCGGTGCTTGTTTGGTCGGAATCAATTTCGCTTTCATGGTCGACTTCATTTTGCCTTCGTTTCTCGGCATCCATCCAATCTTTATAACACACTAACAATTTAAGTGTATCGGATCTTAGACGAGTTCGTTTGTCATCCAATATTCTATTTGCCCCACTAAAACAACTTTCGGAGGCAACGGAAGACACTTGAATGCTTAAGACGTCCCTTGCTATTGCCGACATCACCGGAAGCGATCTTCTTTGATTTTGCCACCATTGCAAAAGATCAAGGTTGTTAACCTCCTCATCTGAAATACCTCGCAAGTAATACAGACAAGGTTTGAAAAATGGTCTTAAGGTATCCAAAATATCTTTATTTCAAGTGAGATGCCAATTTCGTTATCCAGAGTCATTATCATATGTCTTAGAGATATTACAGTGCGAATTTAAGACATTTTGTTTCAAAGCCTAGTTGTCCGAAAACCGTGGATAATAACCTTGAAAATCAGCGGTTTCAGCGATATTCGGAAACGACATATATTTTTTCCCTAAAGGTATTTATAGACCCGTTAAGTCTATAAATAGCAATTGGATGTTGATATCCCTCTTTAAATAACGTAAAAACGGAGACTATAACTTGTTTCCTCTAATACGTACAAGGTCTGCAAAGTGGTCTTAAGGTCTCCAAAATATTTCTATTTCAAATCAGATGCCAATTTCCTTATCCTGAGTCATTATTAAATGTCTTAGTGATATTAAAGTGTGAATTATAGACATTCTATTTCAGGGATCAGTTGTCCTGAAAACCGTGGATAATAATCTTCAAAATTAGCGGATTTCAGCGATCTTCGGAAACCAAAAATATTTTTTCCCTAAAGGTGTTTATCGTTACGTCTATAAATAGCAATTGGTTTTCAGTATCCCTCTTTAAACAAAGTAAAAACGGAGATTACTATTTGTTTCTCTAATACAAACAAGGTCTGAAAAGTGGTCTTAAGGTCTCCAAACTATCTTTATTTCAAATCATATGCCAATTTTGTTATCCTGAGTCGTCATTATTGTACGTCTTAGAGATATTACAGTGCGAATTTAGAGATATTATATTTCAAGGTCCAGTTGTTCCGAAAAACATGGATAATAACCTTGAAAATCAGCGGTTTTAAGCGATATTCGGAAACCAAAAATATTTTTTCCTAAGGGTATTTATAGACCCGTTACGTCTATAAATAGCAAATAGATGTTAGTATTCCTCTTTAAACAATGTTAAAATAGAGATTACTACTTATTTCCTCTAATACAGACAAGGTTTGAAAAGTGGTCTTAAAATCTCAAAAATATCTCAATTTTAAATCAGATGTCAATTTCGTTATCCTTAGTCATTATTTTTTGCTTAGAGATATTATAGTGCGAATTTAAGACATTGTATTTCAATGCCCAGTTGTCCTGAAAACCGTGGATAATAACCTTCAAAATCAGCGGTTTTCAGCGATATTCGTAATTCAAAATTTTTTTTCTCTAAAGGTGTTTATAAACCCGTTAAATCTATAAAATGCAATTGGTTTTAGTATCCCTCTTTTAACAACGTAAAAATGGAGATTACTACTTTTTTTACTCTAATACAGACAAGCTCTGAAAAGTGGTCTTAACTCTTAAGGTTTCAAAACTATCTTTATTTCAAATCACATGCCAATTACGTTATCCTGAGTCATTATTATATGTCTTAGACATATTACACTGCGAATTTAGAGATATTTTTTTTTTCAAGACTCAGTTGTCCCGAAAACCGTGGATAGTAACTTTCATAATCAGCGGTTTTCAGCGATATTCGGAAACAAAAAATATTTTTTCCCTAAAGGTGTTTATAGACCCGCTACGTCTATAAATAACAATTGGTTTTTAGTATCTCTCTTTAAACAACGTAAAAGCAGAGATTACTACTTGTTTTCTCTAATATAGACAAGGTCTGAAAAGTAGTCTTAAGATCTCCAAACTATCTTTATTTCAAATCAGATGCCAATTTCGTTATTCTGAGTCATTATTATATTTCTTAGAGATATTACAGTGCGAATTTAGAGACATTTTATTTCAAGGCCCAGTTGTCCCGAAAAATGTGGATAAATAACCTTGAAAATTAGAGGTTTTCAGCGATATTCGGAAACCAAAAATATTTTTTCTTAAAGGTATTTATAGACCCGTTACGTCTATAAATAGCAATTGGATGTTAGTATCACTCTTTAAACAACGTAAAAATAGAGAATACTTCTTATTTTCTCTAATATAAACAAGGTCTGAAAAGTGGTTTTAAGGTCTACAAACTATCTTTATTTCAAATCAGATGCCAATTTCCTTATCCTGAGTAATTATTAGTCTTAGAGATATTATAGTGCGAATTCAGAGACATTTTATTTCAAGGCCCATTTGTCCCGAAAACCGTGGATAATATACTTTTAAAATCTGCGGTTTTCAGCAATTTTCGGAAACCAAAAATATTTTTTCCCTAAAGGTGTTTATAGACCCGTTAAGTCTATAAATAGCAATTGGTTTCTATTATCCCTTTTTGAACAACGTAAAAACAGAGATTACTACTTGTTTCCTCTAATACGTACAAGGTCTGAAAAGTGTTCTTAAGGTCTCCAAACTATCTCTATTTAAAATCAGATGCCAATTTCGTTATCCTGAGTCCTTATTATATGTCTTAGAGATATTGTAGTGCGAATGTAGACATTTTATTTCAAGGCCCAGTTGTCCTGAAAACCGAAGGTAATAACCTTCAAAATCAGCAGTTTTCAGCGATATTCGGAAACAAAAAATATTTTTTTCCTAAAGGTATTTATAGACCCGTTCTGTCTATAACTAAAAATTGGAAGTTAGTATTCGTCTTTAAACAACGTAAAAACAGAGAATATTTCTTGTTTCCTCTGATATAGATAAGGTCTGAAAAGTGGTCTTAATGTCTCCAAAATATATGTATTTCAAATCAGATGCAAATTTCGTTATCCTGAGTCATTATTATATGTCTTAGAAATATTATATTGCGAATTATAGATATTTTATTTCAAGGCCCAGTTGTCCCGAAAAACGTGGATAATAACCTTGAAAATCATCAGTTTGCACCGATATTTGGAAACCAAAAATATTTTTTCCTAAAGATATTTATAGACCCTTTACGTCTATAAATAGCAATTAAATGTTAGTATTCCTCTTTAAACAACGTTAAAACAGACATTACTACTTGTTTTCTCTAATACAGACAAGGTTTGAAAAACGGTCTTAAGGTCTCCAAAATATCTCTATTTTAAATCAGATGACAATTTCGTTATCCTGAGTCATTATTATATGTCTAACAGATATTATTTTGCGAATTTAAGACATTTTATTTCAAGGCCCACTTGTCCTGAAAACAGTGGATAATAACCTTCAAAACAACGGTTTTAAGCGATATTCGAAAATCAAATTTTTTTTTTCCCTAAAGGTGTTTATAAAATCGTTAAGTCCATAAATAGCTATTGGTTTTTTGTATCCCTCTTTAAACAACGAAAAAACAGAGATTACTACTTGTTATCTCTAATACAGACATGGTCTGAAAAGTGGTCTTAACTCTTAAGGTCTTTAAACTTTCTTTATTTCAAATCAGATGACAATTTCGTTATCCTGAGTCATTATTATATGTTTTAGAGATATTAGACTGCGAATTTAGAGACATTTTTTTTCAAGGCCCACTTGTCCCGAAAACCGTGGATAATAATAACCTTCAAAATCAGCGGTTTTCATTAATTTTCGGAAACTAAAAATAATTTTTCCCTGAAGGTGTTTATAGACCCGTTAAGTCTATAAATATTTATTGGTTTTTAGTATCACTTTTTAAACAATGTAAAAACGGAGATTACTACTTGTTTTCTCTAAATACAGACAAGGCTTGAAAAGTGGTCTTAACTCTTAAGGTCTCCAAACTATCTTTATTTCAAATCAGATGCCAATTTCGTAATCCTGAGTCATTATTATATGTCTTAGAGATATTACACTAAGAATTTAGATACATTTTTTTAAAGGCCCAGTTGTCCCGAAAACCGTGGATAATAACCTTCAAAATCTTCGGTTTCCAGCGATTTTCGGAAACCAAAAATAATTTTTCCTTAAAGGTGTCTATAGACCCGTCAAGGTCTGAAAGGAAGGTCTGAACGGTGGTCTTAAGGTCTCCAAACTATCTTTATTTTAAATCATATGCAAATTTCGTAATTTTGAGTCATTATTATATGTCTATTAGATATTACAGCGCGAATTTAAAGACATTTTATTTTAAGGCCCAGTTGTCCCAAAAAACGTGAATAATGACCTTTAAAATAAGCGGTTTTCAGCGATATTCGGAAACCAATTTTTTTTTCCTAAAGGTATATTTAGATTCGTTACGTCTATAAATATCAATTGGATGTTAGTATTCCTCTTTAAACAACGTAAAAAAAGAGAATACTTCTTGTTTTCTCTAATACAGACAAAGTCTGAAAGGTGGTCTTAATGTCTCCAAAATATCTATATTTCAAATGAGATGCCAATTTCCTTATCCTAAGTCATTATTATATGTCTTACAGATATTACAGTGCGAATTTAGAGACATTTTATTTCAAGACCTAGTTATCCCGAAAACCGTGGATAAATAACCTTTAAAATCAACGGTTTTCAGCGATACTCGGAATTAAAAAATATTTTTTTCCCTAAAGGTATCTATAGACCCGTTACATCTAAAAATTGCATTTGGATGTTAGTATCCCTCTTTAAACAACGTAAAAACAGAGAATATTTCTTGTTTCCTCTAATACAGACATGGTCTGAAAAGTGGTCTTAATGTCTCATAAATATCTGTATTTTAAATGAGATGTTAATTTCGTTATCCTGAGTCATTATTATATGTCTTACAGATATTACAATGCGAATTTAGAGACATTTTATTTTAAGGCCCAGTTGTCCCGAAAATTGTGGATAATAACATTCAAAATCTTCGGTTTTCAGCAATTTTCGGGAACCAAAAATAATTTTTCCCTAGAGGTGTTTATAGACCCGTTAAGTCTATAAATAGCAATTGGTTTTAGTATCCCTCTTTAAGCAACATAAAAACAGATATTACTTCTTGTTTACTCTAATAAAAAGAAGGTCTGAAAAGTAGTCTTAAGGTCTACAAACTATATTTATTTTAAATCAGATGCAAATTTCGTAATTCTGAGTCATTATTATATGTCTTAGAGATATTACAGTGCGAATTTAGATACATTTTATTTCAAGGCCCAGTTGTCCCGAAAACCGTGGATAATAACCTTTAAAATCAGTGGTTTCAGCGATATTCGGAATTAAAAAAAATAATTTTTCCCTAAAGGTATTTATAGACCCATTACGTCTACAAATAACAATTGGATGTTAGAATCACTTTTTAAACAACGTAAAATTGGAGATTACTACTTGTTTCCTCTAATACAAACAAGTTCTGAAAACTTGTCTTAACTTTTAAGGTCTCTAAACTATCTTTATTCTAAATCAGATGCAAATTTTGTGGTTCTGAGTCATTATTATATGTCTTAGAGATATTACAATGCGAATTTAGAGACATTTTATTTCAAGGCCCAGTTGTCCGGAAAACCGTGAATAATAACATTCAAAATCTGCGGTTTTCAGCAATTTTCGGAAATCAAAAACAATTTTTCCCTAAAGGTTTTTATAGACTCGTTAAGTCTATAAATAGCAATTGGTTTTAGTATCCCTCTTTAAGCAACGTAAAAATGGAGATTACTTATTGTTTACTCTAATAAAAAGAAGGTCTAAAAAGTGGTCTTAAGGTCTCCAAACTATCTTTTTTTTAAATCATATGCAAATTTCGTAATTCTGGTCATTATTATATGTCTTAGAGATATTACAGTGCGAATTTAGAAACATTTTATTTCAAGGCCCAGTTGTCCCAAAAAACGTGAATAATAACCTTTAAAACAAGCGGTTTTCAGCGATATTCGGAAACCAACTTTTTTTTCCTAAAGGTTTATTTAGACCCGTTACTTCTATAAATATCAATTGGATGTTAGTATTTCTCTTCAATAAACGTAAAAACAGAGAATACTTCTTGTTTTCTCTGATAAAGACAAAGTCTGAAAAGTGGTATTAATGTCTCCAAAATATCTATATTTCAAATGAGATGTCAATTTCCTTATCCTAAGTCATTATTATATGTCTTACAGATATTACACTGCGAATTTAGAGACATTTTATTTCAAGGCCCAGTTATCCCGAAAACCGTGGATAAATAACCTTTAAAATCAACGGTTTTCAGCGATACTCGGAATTAAAAAAAAAAATTTTCCCTAAAGGTATCTATAGACCCGTTACAACTAAAAATAGCATTTGGATGTTAGTATCCCTCTTTAAACAACGTAAAAACAGAGAATATTTCTTGTTTCCTCTAATACAGACATGGTCTGAAAAGTGGTCTTAATGTCTCATAAATATCTGTATTTCAAATCAGATGTTAATTTCGTTATCCTGAGTCATTATTATATATCTTACAGATATTACACTGCGAATTTAGAGACATTTTATTTTAAGGCCCAGTTGTCCCGAAAACCGTGGATAATAACATTCAAAATCTTCGGTTTTCATTAATTTTCGGGAACCAAAAATAATTTTTCCCTAAAGGTGTTTATAGACCCGTTAAGTCTATAAATAGCAGTTGGTTTTAGTATCCCTCTTTAAGAAGGTCTGAAAAGTAGTCTTAAGGTCTCCAAACTATCTTTATTTTAAATCAGATGCAAATTTCGTAATTCTGAGTCATTATTATATGTCTTAGAGTTATTACAGTGCGAATTTAGATACATTTTATTTCAAGGCCCAGTTGTCCCGAAAACCGTGGATAATAACCTTTAAAATCAGTGGTTTCAGCGATATTCGGAATTAAAAAAAATATTTTTTCCCTAAAGGTATTTATAGACCCGTTACGTCTACAAATAGCAATTGAATGTTAGAATCACTTTTTAAACAACGTAAAATTGGAGATTACAACTTGTTTACTCTAATACAAACAAGTTCTGAAAACTTGTCTTAACTTTTAAGGTCTCTAAACTATCTTTATTCTAAATCAGATGCAAATTTTGTGGTTCTGAGTCATTATTATATGTCTTAGAGATATTACAATGCGAATTTAGAGACATTTTATTTCAAGGCCCAGTTGTCCGGAAAACCGTGAATAATAACATTCAAAATCTGCGGTTTTCAGCAATTTTCGAAAATCAAAAACAATTTTTCCCTAAAGGTTTTTATAGACTCGTTAAGTCTATAAATAGCAATTGGTTTTAGTATCCCTCTTTAAGCAACGTAAAAATAGAGATTACTTATTGTTTACTCTAATAAAAAGAAGGTCTAAAAAGTGGTCTTAAGGTCTCCAAACTATCTTTTTTTTTAAATCATATGCAAATTTCGTACTTCTGGTCATTATTATATGTCAAATAGAGATATTACAGTGCGAATTTAGAAACATTTTATTTCAAGGCCCAGTTGTCCCAAAAAACGTGAATAGTAACCTTTAAAACAAGCGGTTTTCAGTGATATTCGGAAACCAATTTTTTTTTCTTAAAGGTATATTTAGACCCGTTACTTCTATAAATATCAATTGGATGTTAGTATTCCTTTTCAAACAACGTAAAAACAGAGAATACTTCTTGTTTTCTCTGATAAAGACAAAGTCTGAAAAGTGGTCTTAATGTCTCCAAAATATCTATATTTCAAATGAGATGTCAATTTCCTTATCCTAAGTCATTATTATATGTCTTACAGATATTACAGTGCGAATTTAGAGACATTTTATTTCAAGACCCAGTTATCTCGAAAACCGTGGATAAATAACCTTTAAAATCAACGGTTTTCAGCGATACTCGGAATTAAAAAATATTTTTTTCCCTAAAGGTATCTATAGACCCGTTACATCTAAAAATAGCATTTGGATGTTAGTATCCCTCTTTAAACAACGTAAAAACAGAGAATATTTCTTGTTTCCTCTAATACAGACATGGTCTGAAAAGTGGTCTTAATGTCTCATAAATATCTGTATTTCAAATCAGATGTTAATTTCGTTATCCTGAGTCATTATTATATGTCTTACAGATATTACAATGCGAATTTAGAGTCATTTTATTTTAAGGCCCAGTTGTCCCGAAAACTGTGGATAATAACATTCAAAATCTTCGGTTTTCAGCAATTTTCGGGAACCAAAAATAATTATTCCCTAGAGGTGTTTATAGACCCGTTAAGTCTATAAATAGCAATTGGTTTTAGTATCCCTCTTTAAGCAACATAAAAACAGATATTACTTCTTGTTTACTCTAATAAAAAGAAGGTCTGAAAAGTAGTCTTAAGGTCTACAAACTATATTTATTTTAAATCAGATGCAAATTTCGTAATTCTGAGTCAGTATTATATGTCTTAGAGATATTACAGTGCGAATTTAGATACATTTTATTTCAAGGCCCAGTTGTCCCGAAAACCGTGGATAATAACCTTTAAAATCAGTGGTTTCAGCGATATTCGGAATTAAAAAAAATATTTTTTCCCTAAAGGTATTTATAGACCCGTTACGTCTACAAATAGCAATTGGATGTTAGAATCACTTTTTAAACAACGTAAAATTGGAGATTACTACTTGTTTTCTCTAATACAAACAAGTTCTGAAAACTTGTCTTAACTTTTAGGGTCTCTAAACTATCTTTATTCTAAATCAGATGCAAATTTCGTGGTTCTGAGTCATTATTATATGTCTTAGAGATATTACAATGCGAATTTAGAGACATTTTATTTCAAGGCGCATTTGTCCGGAAAACCGTGAATAATAACATTCAAAATCTGCGGTTTTCAGCAATTTTCGGAAATCAAAAATAATTTTTCCTAAAGGTTTTTATAGACTCGTTAAGTCTATAAATAGCAATTGATTTTAGTATCTCTCTTTAAGCAACGTAAAAATAGAGATTACTTATTGTTTACTCTAATAAAAAGAAGGTCTAAAAAGTGGTTTTAAGGTCTCTAAACTATCTTTTTTTTAAATCATATGCAAATTTCGTAATTCAGGTCATTATTATATGTCTTAGAGATATTACAGTGCGAATTTAGAAACATTTTATTTCAAGGCCCAGTTGTCCCAAAAAACGTGAATAATAACCTTTAAAACAAGCGGTTTTCAGCGATATTCGGAAACCAAATTTTTTTTTCCTAAAGGTATATTTAGACTCGTTACTTCTATAAATATCAATTGGATGTTAGTATTCCTCTTCAAACAACGTAAAAACAGAGAATACTTCTTGTTTTCTCTGATAAAGACAAAGTTTGAAAAGTGGTATTAATGTCTCCAAAATATCTATATTTCAAATGAGATGCCAATTTCCTTATCCTAAGTCATTATTATATGTCTTACAGATATTACAGTGCGAATTTAGAGACATTTTATTTCAAGACCCAGTTATCCCGAAAACCGTGGATAAATAACCTTTAAAATCAACGGTTTTCAGCGATACTCGGAATTAAAAAATATTTTTTTCCTTAAAGGTATCTATAGACCCGTTACATCTAAAAATAGCATTTGGATGTTAGTATCCCTCTTTAAACAACGTAAAAATAGAGAATATTTCTTGTTTCCTCTAATACAGACATGGTCTGAAAACCGGTCTTAATGTCTCATAAATATCTGTATTTCAAATCAGATGTTAATTTCGTTATCCTGAGTCATTAGTATATGTCTTACAGATATTACAGTGCGAATTTAGCGACATTTTATTTCAAGGCCCAGTTGTCCCGAAAACCGTGGATAACAACATTCAAAATCTTCGGTTTTCAGCAATTTTCGGAAACCAAAAATAATTTTTCCCTAAAAGTGTTTATAGACCCGTTAAGTCTATAAATAGCAATTGGTTTTAGTATCCCTCTGTAAGCAACGTAAAAACAGATATTACTTCTTGTTTACTCTAAAAAAAAAAAGGTCTGAAAAGTATTCTTAAGGTCTCCAAACTATCTTTATTTTAAATCAGATGCAAATTTCGTGGTTCTGAGTCATTATTATATGTCTTAGAGATATTACAATGCGAATTTAGAGACACTTTATTTCAAGGACCAGTTGTCCGGAAAACCGTGAATAATATAATTCAAAATCTGCGGTTTTCAGCATTTTTCGGAAATCAAAAATAATTTTTCCCTAAAGGTTTTTATAGACTCATTAAGTCTATAAATAGCAATTGGTTTTAGTATCTCTCTTTAAGCAACGTAAAAATAGAGATTACTTCTTGTTTACTCTAATAATAAGAAGGTCTAAAAAGTGGTCTTAAGGTCTCCAAACTATCTTTATTTTAAATCATAGGCAAATTTCGTAATTCTGGTCATTATTATATGTCTTAGAGATATTACACTGCGAATTAAAAAACATTTTATTTCAAGGCCTAGTTGTCCCAAAAAACGTGAATAATAACCTTTAAAACAAGCGTTTTTCAGCGATATTCGGAAAACAATTTTTTTTTTCCTAAAGGTATATTTAGACCTGTTACTTCTATAAATATCAATTGGATGTTAGTATTCCTCTTTAAACAACGTAAAAACAGAGAATACTTCTTGTTTTCTCTGATACAGACAAAGTCTGAAAAGTGGTCTTAATGTCTCCAAAATATCTATATTTCAAATGAGATGCCAATTTCCTTATCCTAAGTCATTATTATATGTCTTACAGATATTACAGTGCGAATTTAGAGACATTTTTTTTCAAGACCCAGTTATCCCGAAAACCGTGGATAATAACCTTTAAAATCAACGGTTTTCAGCGATACTCGGAATTAAAAAATAGTTTTTCCCTAAAGGTATCTATAGACCCGTTACATCTAAAAATAGCATTTGGATGTTAGTATCCCTCTTTAAACAACGTAAAAACAGAGAATATTTCTTGTTTCCTCCAATACAGACATGGTCTGAAAAGTGGTCTTAATGTCTCATAAATATCTGTATTTCAAATCAGATGTTAATTTCGATTTCCTGAGTCATTAGTATATGTCTTACAGATATTACAGTGCGAATTTAGAGATATTTTATTTCAAGGCATAGTTGTCCCGAAAACCGTGGATAATAACATTCAAAATCTTCGGTTTACAGCAATTTTCGGGAACTAAAAATAATTTTTCCCTAAAGGTGTTTATAGACCCGTTATGTCTATTAATAGCAATTGGTTTTAGTATCCCTCTTTAAGCAACGTAAAAACAGATATTATTTCTTGTTTACTCTAATAAAAAGAAGGTCTGAAAAGTAGTCTTAAGGTTTCCAAACTATCTTTATTTTAAATCTGATGCAAATTTCGTAATTCTGAGTCATTATTATATGTCATAGAGATATTACAAGGCGAATTTAGAGACATTTTATTTCAAGACCCAGTTGTCCCGAAAACCGTGGATAATAACCTTTAAAATCAGTGGTTTCAGCGATATTCGGAATTAATAAAAATATTTTTTCCCTAAAGGTATTTATAGACCCGTTACGTCTACAAATAGCAATTGGATGTTAGTATCACTTTTTAAACAACATAAAATTGGAGATTACTACTTGTTTACTCTAATACAAACAAGTTCTGAAAACTTGTCTTAACTTTTAAAGTCTCTAAACTATCTTTATTTTAAATCAGATGCAAATTTCGTGGTTCTGAGTCATTATTATATGTCTTAGAGATATTACAATGCGAATTTAGAGACATTTTATTTCAAGGCCCAGTTGTCCGGAAAACCGTGAATAATAACATTCAAAATCTGCGATTTTCAGCAATTTTCAGAAATCAAAAATAATTTTCCCTAAAGGTTTTTATAGACTCGTTAAGTCTATAAATAGCAATTGGTTTTAGTATCCCTCTTTAAGCAACGTAAAAATAGAGATTACTTCTTGTTTACTCTAATAATTATAAGGTCTAAAAAGTGGTATTAAGGTCTCCGGACTATCTTTATTTTAAATCATAGGCAAATTTCGTAATTCTGGTCATTATTATATGTCTTAGAGATATTACACTGCGAATTTAGAAACATTTTATTTCAAGGCCTAGTTGTCCCAAAAAACATGAATAATAACCTTTAAAACAAGCGGTTTTCAGCGATATTCGGAAACCAATTTTTTTTTTTCCTAAAGGTATATTTAGACCCGTTACTTCTATAAATATCAATTGGATGTTAGTATTCCTCTTTTAACAACGTAAAAACAGAGAATAATTCTTGTTTTCTCTCATACAGACAAAATCTGAAAAGTGGTCTTAATGTCTCCAAAATATCTATATTTCAAATGAGATGCCAATTTCCTTATCCTAAGTCATTATTATATGTCTTACAGATATTACAGTGCGAATTTAGAGACATTTTATTTCAAGACCCTGTTATCCCGAAAACCGTGGATAATAACCTTTAAAATCAACGGTTTTTCAGCAATACTCTGTGACAACCCTCGCGAATGCGGAAATATAAAACATACAAGCATGTGATATAAATTGCGGAAATACGGTATTTTAAAAACTTTTATACATGCAAGATAGAAAATACGAGGAGTGTCAAAACATTACAAACTAAGTACGGAATACAATAAAGAGACGGAGTCTCTCAAAATGTTAACAAAGTAAAAGTGTTTAGCAAATAAGCTAAAATCGTCTAGAGGTGAAACTTCCAGGGACAACGCCCGCTAGCTCACACCCGAACCCAAAATACCACAAGCAAAAAGCCATCCAATCAAGCAACTTGTTCATCCATGAAAAACATAAACGTCACAGTCAGTGGGGAGTAACTCCGGGTTTTCCCAGCCATATCACATCAAACGTACATAAAAGGAGATACAAAAGTGGAAGCATGCATATATAGATATACATGTGAAAATACGATAAGGATAGATAGGCAATTCGATAATTAAAGATAAGAGCATATGGAATACAAATCCGAATCCATCATGTTATACAAAGACTCGGGGAAGACACTCTTAGGCAACCGAATACGCTCACTAAGGCTTACATCTCACCGTTAGCGGTATAAGTTTGATAAGATTGAGACTCGACAACAAACCATGCCAAGTCATTCAATGATCAATCATATAATCATTCATCCAAACACAACGACACAATGACGACATCTCTCACGGTAAATGAAACGCACTAGCATCATGTACAATAGCAAGACAAGCCAATGGAAGCTCACGGGATAAGACATTTCCCGGAACCGTATACGATAAGACGGTTCGTATACTCATGACCTAGACAAACAATTTCACGGGATAAGACGTTTCCCGGAATCGTGTACGATAAGACGTTTCGTACACACAAGACTCTAATCCTCTCGGTAGGACGACGATAATAATACGATCCTAGTCTAAACCTGGCCAGACTCTCGGAATAAGACATGTTCCGATTCGACATGTGGTAAGACGTTCCACATCCAAGACTCGATCATACAAAGACGTCGAGTACCCCAAATTCTGCTAAACCACACGAAAGAGGCGGAAAGAGATCTATAGTCAAAAGTCAAGCTAGTACGCTACATGCAATAACACCACCTCGCAGGTATACAACATTTGACGGTCGGGTCGATCAACGCATTGCGTTCGCCTCCTAACAACGTCGTCAAATCCCCACTAAACATGCATACAAGCATCAAGGATACACCCCATCGCTCCGACATTCCAGTCTAACGAGTATAAGGGTGTAGCCGGGAAATGAGAGTTCATAGCACAAAATCATTAGTGCTCAATTCATAACATATGTAAAACCGACTCAAAGTGGGATATACCAAAAAACGTCACAAAACATGTGATATAAGCGAAGGAAATATCATATATCCAAAACATTAATATTATGGGTAGCTAATCCTTTGTTGCTTAGTGTAATTTGAACAAGTTCTTCCTTTTAGCATTGTAAGACCTTTTAAATCCTTCCTTCTCTATTTAATTCCATTTTCTTATGTTTGAATTCCATTGTTGAATGAATTGTTGTTAAGACTAACCATACTAGCAATTGTTTGTTTGATTAATTGCTTTGTCTTGATGAATTTGGTTAATTTGTCTTGGTATTTGTTGAAGCAACCTTGAAAGATTGTAACTTTGGTTTAAAAGTTGGAATCTTTTGAGTGGAATTTGGGTTATTGTGTAATTAGAACATGCTTTAATGTTTTATTACATGATTCTAGCATGTTTCTATGGTATTGTGCTTAAAACTTGCATCTTTATTTATGCTTATGTTTTAATAAGTATTGGTTGAGTTGTATTGGGTCATTTATGGATGGTTTAATTCATGGTGGCTAATTCTTAGAAACTTGTAATAGATAATTAGAGAAAGGAAGGAAAGAAGGGTCTTTACTATGTTAATTGTGGGGAACCTGGGATAATTGCACTAAGTTGCTTCTCCATATTTGAATCTTTGAGTATTTAGTTGTTGTTGGAAATTTTAGACTTGATAAACAATTCTCATGAAAAAACTTTCTCCCTATATGTTATCTACATGTTTTCCATTGTGAATATCATAGTTTGTAATTAATTTAAGTCTTTGTTTTAATTAGTGTCTTAATTAGTAATTAGTGCTATAATTTGTGATTAGATTCGTTAGTTTTGTTAATTGTTATTTTGCAAGAGCCTAGATTAGATCATTTTTAGCTAATACCGCTTTCCCTTGGGTTCGATCCTTTTCTTACCCTTACTACCCTTTTTATTTAGGTTGGTTTGAGTCTAGATTCGGTTTTATAAATTGTTATTTGACATAGCTAATTTGCGGAATTAACGACACCGTGTTTTAGCTCCGTCACGCGCCTTATGTTATAATTAAACGTGACATTATGTTTTAATCAGTAATATGGTCCAAGTGGGAGAATGTAAGAATTATTATTTAATTCTTTATTATGTGGACCTAATTACTGATATAAGTCACCTTAATTAAATAATGGTTAAATATATTGTTTCGGATTTTTTAATAGGAGTCCTAGTTTAAGTGGATTACGGTTAATGTTTACAGGCCATTAACATATCTGACTACTTTTTCTATTAAGCCCCTCATGCCACCTCTCTATATAAGCACACATGTTTGTGCTTTAACCTAATTCATTCATATTAAGAAACACACATAAAGAAAGTGAATTAGAGAATAAGGAAGGCAGGAGAAGGCAAAGCAATAAGGGTTTATTCTTTATCTTTCTCAAGTGATTTTATTATTAGATCTAATGGCTACATCACGTAAGTACCTTTCAGTAATTATTACTTTAATCAAGATCCTATAATTTATGTTTACACAGCAAAGCATTAAGAAATAATTAACAATGGCGAACAATAATGATTACATTACCCCTAAAGGTTGATTGGATGGCAGTAATTATTACCGGAGTAATATTTTTTTGGGCTGAATTTTACTGAATTTTTTGAACTGAACTAATAGGATCTGAACTTTTCTGAACTGAACAAGCTGAACTGAACTGAATTTATAGGAGTTGAACTTGAGCTGAACTTATAGTTACTGAACTTTTTTTAACTGAACTTATAGGAGCGGAAACTTTGCTGAACACAACTTCTACGATCTGAATTTCACTTAAAGTAATTTAATTTAACTTTATTATTATTATCTTTACTTTTTAAAGATATTATTGACAAAAAAAATATAGTGTAAAATACAAAATAAAATAATAAAATTATCACTTTATACACAATATGTCATTCACTTATTACGTCTTTTTTTAATCATCTATTTCATTTTTTTTCTTTTCCTAATCTCTTCCTTTTTTATCTCTACTATCTCCCTCGTTAAATATTTGTCCTAATAAATATAGTTGTACATATAACCCAAAGATTAGTGAAATTTACAAAATTTTAGGGTGATTAATATGAGTCTTCATTTTGTACCTGTAAACCGATCATCAATTTAACTTGAAGACATCAATTAATAAATGGTATATAACTAATCAATTTAACAATAAAAAAGTGTGAAGCGGTCTACTATATGAAAAGACAACTCATACAATAGAATAAAATGAAAAGTTATTTCATATACTCCCTCCTATCCAATCCAATGTACTCATGGGTCCGGGCATACGTTTGAAGAAAAATGTCTCACAAATGGTAAAAGGTCATAAATTGCCCTTGAATTTCAATATTGAAAAGTAGTCTATTTGATGGCATTGTATGTAATTAAATGGGTGTTGGAAAGATAAAATGGTCTAAATATTACCCAAAAAAGAAATGGGTACGTTGGATTGGATTGTACAAAAATGGAAAATGATTACATTGGATTGAATAAGAGGGAGTATAAAAGTGGACCGTCTTATTTTATAAAACGTGTTTATTTTAATTAATAAGTTATTAACAAGTCTAACATAAATAATTTAACACTCCGTATAAGTTAAGTTAAAATTTCTGAACCGAAATAATTTTGCTGAACTTATATGAGCTGAACTGAACTGAACTTATATGAGTTGAACTGAACTGAACTGAACTTATATGAGCTGAACTGAACTGAACTTAATTTTACTGGACCTTTCTGAGCTGAACTAAACTTAAAGGGCTGACTTTAAGTCCAAAAAAACAGGACCTAATGAAGGTTAAAACACGAAGAAATGAAAGAAAATGGGTAATTAATGGTGATTGTCGAGGGTGGAAAGAGGAGGTAAGGGAGAAATTACTTATATGTCTTTCTCATTTCTATCTCCAACCACCACCACTAACAATCCCCATTTCAAACGAGCACTTAGAGCATCTTTAATGGTGAGCCATTTTTATTTGTAACTTGACTTGCCACATATATATTTCTAGCAACATTGCTTTTAAGCTACATACCCCAACAATGGTGAGCTACATACTTTTTGTAGCTTGAATGGGCTCACTGTCAACCAATAAAAAGCAAGCTAATTGAAATCAATCATATAGCTTGGTAGAGCAGGTGTAGCTTTCAAGCAGGTTGTATTTTTCTGTCTACAATAGTGAGCAACCTGCTTAAAAATTATACAAAATTGCAAGCAGGTCCTTATAGAGCTGGCAAGTCTGACCCGACCCGAGTGACCCGACCCGAAACCCGAGCAAAACCGACCCGACCCGACCCGAAAATATTGCAACCCGAAACCGACCCGACCCGACCCGATGACGAAACGAAGATCAATGACCTGAACCCGACCCAAATTCGACCCGACCCAAATTCGACCCGATTAAACTGACGATATGACAATAATTAACCTTAATAATGATCAAAATGAAAGTGATTTATTGTTTAAATTGATATGTTTGACTTAGTAATGAAGTAATTAAACTAAATAATAATTTAAAACTAGATTTAATGGAAAAATATTGAAGTATTGCGATAAAATAACCGAGCCCGATTACGACCCGACCCAAACCCGATGTATCATTTGACCCGAAAATAACCCGACCCGATAACGACTGGACCCGAACCCGACTGGACCCGAAAGGGCAGTCTGACTCGATACGACCCGAACCCGATATGACCCGACCCGATTTGACCCGGCCCAAACCCGACCTGTCTGACCCGATTGCCACCTCTTAGTACGATATAGGAACCGTCCCTATATTAGACAATTAGAATCAAATGTACGATATAGAAACTGTCCCTATATATAACCATTGGAGATGCTCTTAGTACGTCCCTTTAGTACGTCCCTTTTGCGCATGAACTTGCAATTAGAATCCCACAATATACAATGGCATGTTAAAGAATTAATTGTCAAAACCTCCTTTTGTAATTCCAAAAATATGTTATATATTCTTTTTTATTCAAAACACCCCGCAAAAACATTGCCCACATATACTGCGTTTGCCCGTGGCTGACGGAGTAATAATACCAGTTTCTTTAAATCAACAAAGAAAACAAATCACAGCAACCTTCTTACGTATTCTAACCATAGATATTATTATACAATAAATATGAAGTCCATAGTTGTACTATCTAACACCGATTCCTAGCTTAATAACTTAAAAGTTGTCTTCAGGTAAACATAATAAACTTAGTAAGTACCCAAATACATATCCGATAGCAAATATAAGACAACCACTTAATAATATGGATGGTGGCTTCCTAGATTAGGACGGGAAATATACTCTCGCCTTACTAGCTCCACACATTCATGATCTGCACCAAGTCGCAAAACACGATAAAAATAGTCCCTCAAATATAAAACATTTGTGAGGAAGAACATATAAAGGGAGTAATGGAGTACGCTAAAGGAGGAGAGAAGAGTGAGTACTCAAGTTACCTGCCAACTTCTTAGCTTGTTCCTTGGTCAGGGATATGAAAAAGTACGTGTTCATGGGTGAACGTATCATGCTTTTGGAACTACAAATTCAAGAACCAAATTAAACCAAACAAACAAATCGACCAAACCAAAATATGTTCAAAACGATGCCAAACATACCTGCCAACATCTTCCACCAAATTGACGTATAGCTTGTCTACAACCTCAGTAATTGATTTATATTGCTCGGTAAACTCGCGTTTCACATGGACATAATACTGAAATTTACAAAAAGAAAGAAAACGGCGAGTGAGCTAAGTAGCAGATAGCATTGCCACTTTAAAGGAAACAGAGCACACCTGGGTAGTTAGTGCAATAAAATTCACAGAAATACCTTAGTCAGACCGCCCTCGTTTTCATTGATATCTGCACATAGGTCACAAACAATGTTAGGACTTATCGAGCTAAGAACTAGCCACATAATGCAAGGATGGCATGATATATACATTTCTTGAGCAAGAGTAAAATCTTTCTATGTACACCAAGAAATACCAAGCAAAGAAACAACCAGTCGCAAACATAAATATTACCAACTAAAACTCTCAGATCAACAATCTCCTCAGTCAGATGATTGCCTGAATTATGTCTACTCCACATGGAGACAAGACGCCGCCAAAAAAATTCCCAGCGCTCTTGGAAGAGGCAGGTAGTAAGCGAACTTTTGAAGTAAGTTATGGGTAATGCATATTGCTGTCACAACGAAGAGAAACACAAATGTCATCGCAAACAAATAGAACAAGCACAGGCGAAGGACAAGGCAAGAAGATTAGATGAACCTTTTCCAAATGTTTTGTTGATTCAAAATGACGTTTTACTAATTCTATATACCGCTGAGGAACATCCTTTCCTGGGATCCGGGCTGGTGGGTTGTAGCTTTTTGGATATGTCCTGAAAGCTTGAATACACACGCGGCCGAAATCAATGGTTGAGCAGCAGTCAATAACAACAGCAAAGGAGCACTCCTGCAACTCTTGGATGCGCATTTGTGTCTCCACATCGGAAGCAGTGATGATGTCGGTAATAACACTCGTACGATACCAGCCAACCACATTTTCAAAACCTCCATCCTGATACAAAACCATCATTTTACTAGGAAGAGGCCCAATTTGGGGTATGCAGGCAGCGAATATATAATCAATGATTTAAAATGCAATGAACAACTAGAAGAACAAAATTAAGTTAATCAAAACTATTAAGCCCTTAGCACAAGAGAAACTGGTGTGTAAAGGAAAGATAGGAATTCCCATTTCCACAATGATATTACATATTAGGAGACGTTCCCAGTGGAGAAGAAATTTCGAGTATTTCTTGAAAACAAGGATAGCCAAATCGATATTGACAGACACTTGGCCAACGGATGGTTAATATAGCCGAGACAGCTTATATGACCAATAGAAACCAGGCTGAGATAAACCATGGCATTGGAACAACAACGACATTTGATATGCAATCGATACTGCAATTTAATACTACAGGCTATGCATTCCATGCTCGTAAAAAAAGCAATTGAGAATAAAAGAGTGCATGCAATTAACACCAACCTTTTCCACAGTCCCAAAGTAGTCCAGCAACTTGGAGCGAACACCAACACTGGTCTCGGTATCTTCAAAATCCAAAGCAACAGCATCCGTGACAATGATAGCACCCCCATGAATCTTCCCCTTCAATAAACCGAACACCTCTTTAGTCCTGCCAGTACCCTCTCGCAACAACCTCGTTATATCCCTCGCTCTGGTACATTCATGAGCACTCCCATCTATTTCCATCTTTAACAGAGTCAAATCTGACATCTCGACCCGTTTAAAGTAAAGTGGATTGTTTATCCATGGATCCTCTTGTTGACCCACAACGCCACTAAGGGAATCCGGGTTAAGGGTTGTTGTGATGTCATTCTGCAGTTGCCAGGTTTCCCTGGCTGCATCCGATGATGATTCGAAGTTTGTTGGGCATGTGGTATACTCAATATCCATTGTAGATCTATTTCAAACACAGTATAACTATATGCAACTCAGAATTCACAATCTATTTAATCAAGATTGCATGTAAATTATGCATCACAACGTACAAACATGCAACACAGAATTCATATATGTTTTAGCTTTGATTTTTGGCACAAATATCAAAGGATAGCGGGTAACACTCCCGAAGTATATAAAACGTAAATAAATGATTGGTACAGGATAGCCAGTTAATACTTGCAATTTTTATGAGAATTTCTTATAAATCTTTCCACAATAAGCTTGTTAACGCGTGTCTTAGCCATACATTAGAAAAACCGAAATATGAAACTCAGAATTACACTTGTATATATCACAAACACAAATTATTTCATCCGTAAATTAGAAAAATTGAACTCATCAACATAAGTATCAAGTAAATCATTCTGTTACCGTCCCGTTTAATTGTTTATATTCTTTGTGAGCGTATTTTAATTAAAAAAATCGCTCTATGGTTAATCAAGGAATTATCTTAATCTTAATCAAAACAAATCGATAACTTTTCATGAATCATGAACATCTATGACCAAAAATATAATGCTGTAACAAAAGTAACTTTCAATTAACAAAGTATCCAATAATTTAATTACCATAAAATTAACAAATATAGACGGTAAAAATATGTGAACCGAAAAACTAAAAAATTACCTTGGTTGTTGTCAAAAGATTAAAATGAAGGGATTTGTAGGTAAAAAAAGACCAAAGAAGATGAGTTTTGACAGCCTAACAAAGTTTTTTTTTTAAACAGCAAATAAAAAAATCCCTCGTCAATAGTCATGTGTACACATCTCATTGGGATATTTCTATTAAACAGCCCGATAATAGACGGGCCTAATAAGAGAATAACCGAATAAAATGTATAATAATTAATGAGAATATCTTATATAAATTCTTCTATATTAAGCTTATTAGCCCTTAAGGGTACACGTTAGAAGAACCGTAAAAACATCTCATTGGGATATTTATATTAAAATAATATTTTATTTAATGTTAATGAATTAGTTGCATTTTTAGATTTTGTGATTGTCTTATTTTGTAAAATCATAGTCCCATGCAATGCCATAAGTATTGTTCTCTTTGATTTAAACTAGTATAAAACCTGTGCTACTTAGTACTACACACTGATGCCAAAGAAAAAATAGTATTACACGATATTTTAGATCTAAGTAGAACTAACTACTAAGTAGCAGACTGTATTACGTGTGGCGACTGTGGCTCACCGAGTCAGATGAAATGTAATATGGAGTAGTAATAATACCAGTTTCTCTAAATCAACAAAGAAAACAAATCACAGCAACGATAGATGAGGGGTAAAAAATGTTGCGAGATTACATAGGAGGGAACGCATACAACCATACTTATACGGGTATCTAAATCATCCGACAATTACTCTTGAAGTTCTCCATCCTTTTCCTGTTCTTTCTCCCCCTAAATGTCTTCTTCCTTCTTCCGTATTCTAACCATAGATATTATTATACAGTAGATATGCAGTCCATGGTTGTACTACCTAACATCGACCCCTAGCTTAATAACTTGAAGTTGTCTTAAAGTAAACATAATAAACTTAGTAAGTACCCAAATATATATCCGACAGCAAAATACAAGACAACTGTTGAAGAACCCTGAAACCACAGCCTCTTAATTATATGGATCGTAGGTTCCTAGATTACATGTTGGTGCAGGGTATATATACCTCGCCTTACTAGCTCCACACATTCATGATCTGCACCAAGTCGCAAAACACGATAAAATTAGTCCCTCAAATATAGAACATTCGTCAGGAAGAACATATAAAGGGAGTAGTGGAGTACACTAAACAAGGAGAGAAGAGGGAGTACTCATGTTGCTTAAACTTTTACCAGAGGATAATCCATTCCTCTTCCATTTTTATATACTTTTAATATTTAATATAATAGTAAGTAGTAATCTAATAACTATTAATTAGATAATAGTGTATGATACTAATAATTTAATATACTATAACCTTAAAAACTAATTAATAAAATAATTGAAAATCGAAGATTAATATAAACTTTAGGAATTATACATGTAGAATAAATAAGATAAAGAAGTGAGAAAGTGTGAGGGTTAGTATGAGAATATTTATAGGGAAATAATTAAAAGAAAAACAAAATATAGTTGGTGGACTTTGGGAGCCGAGTTGACAAATAGGTCATTTGGGTGGGAGTCGAGTCGGGTTACTTCAGGTCAGATAATTTTTTGGGTCAATAATTATCGGGTTACTTAACGACAAGGGTCATTTCATTTCTGGATCAGGGCACTCCGCGTCAGGTCATTTTAGGTTTAGGTCGATCATTTTGGGTAGCTTTGGTCACGACTATCAGGTTACTTTCGGGTCTCGGCGTCTTTAGGGTCGGTCAGTTTTGGCAGGTCTACTTAGAGAGCCGTTGACCACAACTCTTTTTGGCATATGGGGCGGGGTGGTTTAGGGAATTGAGTAACAAGCCGGTCAGTGGTGACCTCGGAAAACCAAACCGACCCGAAAAGACTAACTCGAGACTTGAAGAGGCTAACTCGAGACCCGAAAGTGCGCCGAACTACAACCCTGCGATGTGACCTGAAATCCAAATTTATCGGAGCCGACCCGAACATGACCCAAACTTTGTTGACATGGAACTGCATTGACCCAAAATGGGATCCAAAACCACTGAGCCCAAAAAATTATCTTACAAAATATAATGCAAAAGGAGACCTTCTTAGCCATTGCCCCATAAATGATTCGGACCCGATATAACCCGACCCGTTTGACCTGAAACTTACCCGACCAATATACCAAAAAACTCCTGAAATCCGAAACAACCTGACCGTGACTAACCCGATAATGTGATAATAGAACCGAACTGATCCGACCCAAATTGGCATAATCCAAACCCGATTTAATTAACTTTTATTTTACCTTGATTAACTTGTTTGCCAAGTCTAACCTCATCCACACCAAAAGTAACATCCACTTTCTTGGAGTTTAAGTCCAACAACTTTGATCATATACATCGTTAAAGATATGAAACTTTGAAAGACGAAACTTATATATATGTAGATTTGTAAAAAAAAAAGAAAAACTTTCATAAATATTATACTTTTTGTAAAAAAAAAAAAAAAGAGTCAAGCTTAAATATAGAAATTAAGGTCAAAGTATCGTCTCAAATACCATCCAAAAATAAATGTTATTTTTGATGTGCATAAAAAGGAAATAGGAGTATTATTATAACAAAGGTTAAGAACGAGTACTCGTGAGTCATGTCTTAGTTTTATCCTTGTAGTGGATACGAAGTATTGTATAGTGATCAATATGACATGTTTAAAAGGGTACATTGTACATCGTACTTTATTATTTTTGAACTTCTCTTGTTGTGGGCCCCTGGTCATATGTTAAATACACTCATTGTTCTCCTTTGTATATCTTTCGTTCCATTTTATTTTTATTAACCTAAATTTTTGTTTAAGACGGATACTATCGGATATTATCACTATGTGATAATATTTGACGTATTTTAAATTTAAGACGAATATTGTCCGTCTTAAGCAAGACTCGCGGATTAACCCAAATGGTGACTCAAAATAACTTGTTATCACTCATCGTATCCATTTTATGATCACAAATTCTCATTTGTGACGGGCATATACGTCGCAAGTTGCGACGGGTCAAATACTACTCATACCTGTAGAAAAGACAAAAGCACAGTGCCTAAGATTCTAGGAAGTAGTATTCTATTTGTCTTGTCTACCTAAATGGGTAGTACATGAGTAACATGACTCGTCGCAAGCTTGTGACGGATATAGCCGTCACTTGAAAGACTTACTTTTTTATGAAAGACAGTAAGGTTAATACCCTATTATATGTAATACACGTCTATTTTATGATTTTTGGTACCATGTCGCTTTAAAATATAATTAGTGTGTCTCCCTATAAATCATTAAATTAGATTTGTAATATAACCAACTCAAGTTCCTAATAAGGAACAGGCTACTGGCTCATATAGAACAATCTAATATCGTTATAACTAAACATAATAATTCTTGCAAATTTATTCATGATTAAGTACATTACTAGAAAAACCGGTAACTATAATTCCACTTTTACTCTTGATTAATGGCAAATTAGAATTTGTGACGGACGCAATACTCGTCACAAGGTTGTGACGTGAGAGATCAAGAGAAAAGTTTATAAATTAATGGTAAAGTAACTCGTTGTGAAACACGTTTTACGATCAAAATTGGTTGAAGTTGGGAGGTGCATATACTGCGTTTGGCATCGAATTGTACATATTTTTAGTCAAAGCCAGGAAGCAGACTATATAACGCGTGGCGCCCGTGGCGCACCGAGTCAGATGAAATATAATAGTAATAATACCAGTATCTCTAAGTCAACAAAGAAAACAAATCACAACAACAATTCAAGAGGGGTAAACAAGGTTGCGAGATTACATGGGAGGTAACGCATACAGCCATACTGATACGGGTATCTAAACCATCCAACAATTCCTCTTGAAGTTCTCCATCCTTTTCTTCATTTTCCTGTTCTCCCTGCCCCCCCTAAACGTCTTCTTCCTTCTTCTGTATTCTAACCATAGATATATTATATAGTAGTTATGCAGTCCATAGTCCATAGTTGTACTGCCTAACACCGACCCCTAGATTAATAACTTGAAGTTGTCTTAAGGTAAACGTAATAAACTTAGTAAGTACCCAAATATATATCCGACAGCAAAATATAAGACAATTGTTGAAGAACCCTGAAACCACAACCTCTAAATTATATGAGTCGTAGGTTCCTTGTTGCACGGTAACGGTAAATATACTCTGGCCTTACTAGCTCCACACATTCATGATCTGCACCAAGTCGCAAAACACGATAAAATTAGTCCCTCAAATATAAAACATTTGTCAGGAAGAACATATAAAGGGTGTAGTGGAGTACAGAGGAGAGAAGAGGGAGTACTCATGTTACCTGTCAATTTCTTAACTTGTTCCTTGGTCAGGGATATGAAGAAGCATGTATTCATGGGTGAAAGTATCATGCTTTTAGAACTACAAATTCAACAAACAAATTAAACAAAACAAACAAGTCGACCAAATCAAAATATGTTCAAAACAATGCCAAACATACCTGCCAACATCTTCCACCAATTTGACGTATAGCTCGTCTACAGCCTCAGAAGTTGATTTATATTGCTTGGTAAACTCGCGTTTCAATTGGACATAATACTGAAATTTACAAAAAATAAGAAAACGGCGAGTGAGCTAAGTAATAGCTAGCATTGCTAGTTTAAAGGAACAGAGCACACGTGGGTAGTTAGTGCAATGAAATTCAAAGAAATACCGTAATCGGACTTCCCTCGTTTTCATTGTTATCTGCAAATAGGCCACAAACAATGTTAGGATGGCATGATATATACATTTCTCTGAGCAGGAGTAAAATCTTTCTATGTACACCAAGAAATACCAAGCAAAGAAACAATCAGTCGCAAACATAAATATTACCAACTAAAACTCTCTGATCAACAGTCTCCTCAGTCTTGCTGCCTGAATTATGTTTACTCCACATAGAGACAAGACGCCGCCAAAAAGTTTCCCAAAGCTCTTGGGATTGGCAAGCAGTAAGTGAACTTTTGAAGTAAGTGATGGATAATGCATATTGCTGTCAGAACGAAGAGAAACACAAATGTCATCGCAAACAAATAGAATAAGCACAAGCGAAGGACAAGGCAAGAAGATTAGATGAACCTTTTCCAAATGTTTTGTTGATTCAAAATGACGTTTTACTAATTCTATATACCGCTGAGGAACATTCTTTCCTGGGATCCGGGCTGGTGGGTTGTAGCTTTTTGGATACGTCCTGAAAGCTCGAATACGCACGAGGCCGAAATCAATGGTTGAGCAGCAGTCAATAACAACAGCAAAGGAGCACTCCTGCAACTCTTGGATGCGCATTTGTGTCTCCACATCGGAAGCAGTGATGGCGTTGGTAAAAATACTCGTACGATACCAGCCAACCACATCTTCAAAACCTTCACCCTGATAAACAACCATCATTTTACAGGCAGCCAATATAATCAATGATTTAAAATGCAATGAACAACTGGAAGAACTAAATTAAGTTAATCAAAACTATAGTCATTAGCACAAGAGAAACTGGATTGTAAAGGAAAGATATGCTAGATCTTGAACCAAACGATAGGAATTCCCATTTCCACGATGATATTACATATTAGCAGACGTTCCCACTGTAGAACAGAGAAGAAATTTCGAGTATTTCTTGAAAACAGGGATAGCCAAATCGATATTAACAGACACTTGACCAACGGATGGTTAATATAGCCGAGACGGCTTATATGACCAATAAAAACCAGGCTGAGATAAACCATGGCATTGGACCAACCACGACATTTTGATATGCAACGATACTGCAATTTAATACTATAGGCTATGCATTCCATGCCCGTAAATAAAGCAATTGAGAATAAAATAGTACATGCAATTTAAACACCAACCTTTTCCACAGTCCCAAAGTAGTCCAGCAACTTGGAGCGAACACCAACACTAGTCTCGGTATCTTCAAAATACAAAGCAGCAGCATCCGTGGCAATGATAGCATCCCCATGAATCTTTCCCTTCAATAAACCGACCGTCTCTTTAGTCCTGCTAGAACCCTCTCGCAACAACGTCAATATATCCGATGCTCTGGTACATTCATGAACACTCCCATCTAGTTCCAACTTTAACAGAGTCAAATCTGACATCTCGACCCGTTTAAAGTAAAGCGGATTGTTTATCCATGGATCCTCTTGTTGACCCAAAACGTCACTTAGGGAATCCGGGTTAAGGGTTGTTGTGATGTTATTCTTCCGTTGCCAGGTTTCTCTGGCTGCATCCGATGATGATTCGAAGTTTGTTGGGTTTACAGTATCCTTAATATCCATTGTAGATCTATTTAATCAAGATAGCATGTAAATCATGCATCACAAATTACAAACATGCAACACAGAATTCATATATGTTTACCTTTGATTTTTGGCACAAATATCAAAGGATACCGGGTAACACTCCCGAAGTATATAAAACATAAATAAATGATTTGTACGGAGGGAATATATTAAGATAACCAGGTAAATCATATATCACACGGTGAAATCGTAGAACGGTTTTTCAAAGGGGATACGTTAATAAGCTTATATGGTAATGGTAAAATTAAGTTGATACTTGCATTTTTTATGAGAATCTCTTTTAAATCTTTCTACAATAAGTTGATACTATTTCATCTGTAAATTAGCAAATTTGAATTTATCAACAAAAGTAGCAGGTAAATCATACTATTACCGTCCCGATTCATTGTTTATATTCTTTGTGAGCGTTATTTTAATTAAAGACATCGTTCTACGGTTAATCAAAGAATTATCTTATAATCTTATCTTAATTAAAATAAAATTGAGAACTTTGCATGAATCATGAACATCTATGATCAAAAATATAATGCTGTAACAAAAGTAACGTTCAATTAACAAAGTACTTAATAATTTAATCACCATAAAAATAACAAATATAAACGGTAAAAATATGTGAATGGAAAAACTATAAAATTACCTTGGTTGTTGTCAAAAGATTAAAATGAAGGGATGAATTTTGACAGCACAACAAAGTATTTTGTAAACAGCAAAAAAAAACGGCCTCCTCAATACTTATGTGGATATATCTCATTGTGATATTTCTATTAAACAGCCCAATAAAATAAGACGGGCCCAATAAAAGAATAACCCAATAAAAAGTGTAATAATTAACTAGTTTAGCACCCGTGCATTAATGCACGGTATATATAAATTTTTATTTTTTATAATATATTTAAATAATGGTGGTATTTCATTAATTGTTCATTTTTTCTAGTTATTGTATTTTGTATCGAGAAAAAAATATTAAAACTGAAAAATTAATCCAAGACAATTGAGTAATATGCTAAAAAGTAATTTTTTTTTCTCAAAATGTGTTTTTTATAACATAGATCATGATTTCAATTTATAAATTCTCTTAAAAAATTTTCCTTCATGAAATGAATAAAAACGATGTATAGTTTTGGTTATACGTAATATGAGTCAAGTCATTATAAAATAATAGCATCACAAAAGGATTCAGCAGTTATAGTTTTGTTTATATTGTTTATAATTTAAATAAAAGAACATAGTTTAAAGTTTAGTGAAAATTATATAATTTGATGAAAAGATTAATTTTAATGAAAAGATAATAATATAATAAAATCCATTATAATTATTAATTTCCTTGTTTACTTAATACAATTAAATTATCAATAGTTTCCTCATTTATAAAGATGCTTTTTGGAGGAAAATTTGTGAGCTAAATTATTCTTTTAGTAGATAGGGGATGAGAATATCTTGTAAATCCTTTCATATTAAGCTCATTAACGGTCATTAACGTATGCCCTTAGGATACACGTTAGAATAACCGTTAAAACATATCACATTGGGATATTTTTATTAAAATAATATAAGTAGCATTTTTAGATATTGGGATTGTCTTAATCTGTAAAATCATAGTCCCACGCCATAAGTATTGTTGCTTTATATCACACCATTTAAAATATCGTGTAGTAGCACAGGTTCAGAGAATAGGCTCATCTATGATCTGCCATACATGCTAAAAATAATAAGCTTGACTATGGAGAGTTGGGAGTTATATCAGTACATAGTATGTTTTAGGCGGGAAAGTATGGAAATCCACTTATTCTTTTCGTAAATATATATAGGGGACTACAAATTTACTAACAAAATTTGCATTGAAGACGTGCATATTCGTCTTCAATGAAGACGAGTCGGATTGCCTCTGACAAAAAGGCAAGTAAAAAATCAAGTAGATTTCCACTTGCCTCTTTGTGAAAAGCAAACCGACCCGTATTCATTGAATACAAACATCCGTCCTACAACAATCTAAGTATTTGAAGGGCCCTTTTAAGAGAGGGGTTTAGATGCCATATTTTCTCTCGATAATAAAATACATGCGGTGTAATTTACGATGGAAAAAAAAAAAAAAAAAGATTTCCCAGTTACATGTCAAGTTATTTCCCCTCCTAAAACGTGGATCCTATATCAAGTTTGATAATTACTAAATTACTAATTGCCTTGCAACATAGCAGCAACCTATGTGTTTTTGCTTTGTTATGTAACATTGTAAATTGTAAGTTTGTAACCCTCCATGTAAACAATCTAAGTAACATAGATTACCAGTCGACCAACCTATACATTTCCGTATATTCACAAATAGGGGTGAACATCGGTTTAAACCCAGACCGGACCACAATATTAAATTTATAATATTGTCAACACTATAATAGACGGATTACCTTAGAAAGTAGTGAAGATTAGTCACAAAACACCTAAATTTCGATTTGGACCAAAAATCCGAAACTTCACAAAATGAGGACAGAGGATCGAACCTAAACCCATCTTGTTCGGGTTCGGTCCAGACTAAATAGTCCGTCCGGTCCATTTTACCGGTCCGAACGTAAACATGCTTAGCCCTACTCACAAACACCACAAGCAATGTATTTATCGAAACATAGGTTACAAGCCGGTGGGGGGTGGGGGTCGGAGGCTGCAACCCCCTACCGGCTTGTAACCTATACTTGGGGGTTGGAGGCTGCAACCCCTGCCGGCTTGTAACCTATACTTGCAAGCATGCAGCTAGTTAATCCGTGCACATAACAGAATATACACATACTCCCAAGCGCCACAACCCACAAGATAATGGTTCCTGACTGCGACACTCCATTTGTCGGTCCTTACATAACTGAAAGTCCTAGAGTACACATTCAAGCCAACCAAGAAGAAGCATACACAATTAAAATTTTCGTATGTTCGCAGAAACTTTAATAAGGTACCACATGAGTTAGCTCACGTTAATACATGGAGCTGCCGTAGGAGGTTTTGGTATAGTGTCCTTCCCATGTACATTTCGGAACGTCACATTCTTGATTCAATAGAAATGCAGTAAACCTTCGGGGTTCTTTAAAAAAAAAAGGCATGCACACCGCCACAGGTCACCCGTGTTTCTGCTGATGTATCCTACATCCGAGATAGCAAAACAAGTACAGAGCATAAATGCAAGTGGCAAGAGACAATACTGCAAAAAGGAAAAACGCACACACACACACACACACACACACACACATCCTCACAAGAGCCGATATTCAATCGCTGACGGTAGCGAGTAGCATTCCCCCACAAGAGGTAATATCTGGCAACTAGTACCAGTTCAGCCTTCCTTACCACCCCTGCTCCCCTATGGAATTATCATTTTACTTTCATTTTTCATTTGCAAAATTTCTTGGTCATTTTAAACACACTAATATAAAATAGATAATTGGTCGTTCATGGCATTAGAATAGGTTTGAGTATGGAAACAAAGTGCCACCCACGAATCCGCAGATTCTCACTTGCACTACGACTGACCCTGGACCAAATCAATAATTTGAAACATAAACGAAACCTAAGACGTGTTTACACAAAAAAAAAAATAGCACAAAGAATTCTAAACAGTGTCTCATCCCCTCATTGATTAATTGTTCAGTCAAGTATTAAGAAAATCATAATGGCGAACAATAATGATTACAGTACCCCTTAAGGTCGCTTGGATGGCGGTAATTATTACCGGAGTAATGAAGGCTAAAACAAGAAGAAATGGGAGGAGATGGGTAGTTAGTGGTGGTTGTCGAGGGTGGAAAGAGGAGGTGAGGGAGGAACTACTGCAATGTCTTTCTCATTTCTATCTCCAACCACCGCCACTTTTATCCATTTTTGGTTCATTTATGCTCTATTACCCTAGTAACAATAATCCCCATTTCAAACGAGCACTTAGTAAGTCCCTTTTCCGCATGAACTTGCAATTAGAATGCCACATTTATATTGGACAATGGCATGTTGCAGAATTAATTGTCAAAAACTCCTTTTGAAATTCCAAAATATGTTATATATTCTTTTTTTATTTTAAACATTTTCAATGTCAAACACCCCGCAAAACCACCTTCGCAGAAACAGTCAACATTGCCCACATTATCCACGATAAATTATCTACACTAGTTAATGCCTTTTATTTTGTTAACTATTAGTCTTTATAGCACATGGTCTGCATTTTTATTTCTAAAAAATTCATTACAACACCGTGGACTGTTAATCTTTAATAAGACGGAAATTGAAAGGGGGGAACAAAACCAGTTGGATATAATTCAGAAAGAGGATGGGAAAAGCAACTTCCGGCCTTCCGCACATGCCACCAATAGTTGATGTCGTAAATTTGACTTTTTTGCTAGAACGTGAGATTGGGGAGTGTCAAACGTAAAAAAGATGGCTGAATTAATAAAAAAAGAACCATTAACAAGAACGTCTTTCAAATGTTGGAATTTAAAAAGGAAGATTTGACAATTGATCATATATTCAAATATCTTGAGGGTAGTTTGGGAATGATTAGTAATTCAAGAACAAGATATATGAGTCTAGATGACAAATAACTATAAATAAGTTCCCAACACTAACAAACTAATCTTATTAGAAAGAAAATGGTACCTGATTAAGCAAAATATTAAGATAGTCTCACTTTGTCTCACACTCTTACCTACACAATTTAATATATTTCTCGTTAAGGACACCATTAGTGATGTCAGCTTAGCCAACAATCTTCGTATATAGATCAGAGAAAGTAAAATTCATGATGATTACCGGTAGAAAGTAATAAAAGCTAAGGAGCGGTCATAGCTTCAGCTTGAATCCAGATGACAAGAAACGGTCCGCATCATTCCTAACAAAAAAATTAAGGGAAAGGTTCAGAGCTCGGAAGGGTGGTGTGAATAAAACAGCCTTTCCAAGTCTAGTGAGAAAATCATGAGAATTCAACACATAGTTTCAAAACAACAAAATGGTAAGAAAACTAGAGAAAATAATCAGAAATATTGCCTCTATTTCACAATAATGTTCAGACCCCTCGGTGCACCAAAACTAACGAGCAAATACATGGTTATTCTAGTATAGACAGATTTGAGGAAAGAAGCAAGAAAGATGATAGACATTCCTTGTAATATAATGACGAGAGATATGTACGTGGGTACAATAATGTGACATTTCTTCTAATTATCATGTTTTCATTAGCAGAACGTCTACAAGTTTACATGAAAAATAATAAAGTAACGTACGAAACTTATGGTGATATAGCATAAAAAGAAAAGTCTACGTTTAACACAAATCGTGAACAACCTAGATCATAAGGTATTACAAATCACATGTTTGCAAAAACGCAAGCAAACATAGCTACTATCCTACATTAACATCATGTACTATGCATTCAATGATCCAAGACATAACCTTTAGCCATCACACTATGAGCATACTCTTGGGCTATTGAAGCACAAAATATGGCATCATTTAAACAACATGAATCATTCTTCGCGCTCAAAGCTTGCTATTCTACAAAGAATTGATCCATCCAAATCAGTACCAAATTCTGAACTATCATAGCGAAACTACCCGCGTAACTAAACTAGTTACATGAACAAACATAAGACAAATATACTATAAACGTCACTACATGAACTTATCATCCTCATACGTTAATATCGGAAAACCAATTAAGTAAAACACCAGGGAGTATACAACAAGATCATGCATAAGATCACATTAAGAGGCAAACAACCATATAAAAGCAACTACAAACCATACTTTTTTGTCTTCTTTGGAACGGTAGTTTTCCCCTTTAAATTATAATTCCGGTTCCCTAACGAAACTAGGCTTTCCACATAAGTAAAGGTATCAATAGGAGCATAATCAGGAGGCAACCCATGAACTAAAACCCTTACAATATCCTTCTTCTCCCAATCATACCAACCAAATTCGCGCCCATCCAACTCAAGCAAAATCTTTTGCCTATCTTTCGAGTAAACAAGCGCTTTAATACTTAACAAAACCCCAACACTCGACATATCATCAATACTAAACAATCTAACCCAACCCGCCTCCTTCATAATCCAAAAATCAGCACTCACCAATCGATAACCACACAATGTATTGCCAACCACATCGTGATAATTCAAAAGAAAATAACTAAGATACCCGCCTACTTGTCCCATTACAAAGCAAAACTTATAGAAACTCTCATCAACCTTAGGAAGGTCCATAACCGAGAAAGTCTCGGTCCGAAGATTTAAACACCTAATAAAAGGCCTAACATTACCATCATGTACGACGAAATATAAACTCTCATTAAAAAGCGTTCCGTTACAGAAATGAACACCAGCACAATTCACATACACATCATCTACAATAAATTTCCAAGAATTACTTTTCAAACTATACAAACAAACTTCACTCCCAACAAAAACAGAATTCTCTTGATACTCGAGAATTCGCAAAACCTTATAATCATCGCTACCACTATCATACCCGAACCCGTAAATAAACACATGATCCTTGGGTTGGGGGTGATAATGCAAGCACATTGGGTTACGATTAGGGCCCGGAAACCGAGAAGGCGTAGGAGGAAGTAAATGATGAGTTCCGATTGTGGGATTATACAAGCAAGCGTACTCTCTACTGTAAGGGGAAATGCAAACGACGCCGTTGCAAGAACCGAGGATTTTGACGGTACGGCAATCGGGGAAGTGGAGTAGAGGGTGGTGGAGCTCCGTGAATCGGAAATCGGCGGCAATGGCGGCGGTGGAGATGGAGGAGTTGCAGAATATGAGGTTAGGGTTTTGGTTGTCGGAAATTAGGGTTTTGGAGATGTGAAGGTTGATGAAATGGGGGGAATTGATTAGGGAATTCCATGGTTTTGAGACGGATTTGAAGCGACAAAGGGATTTTACTGGTAATCTTGAGAGAATTTCGGAGATTATTTCTGGGAGTAGTGATTCTTCCGCCATTTTTGTGCTCGTTCGAAAGCTCAAGTTAAGTGTGTAGTGTAGTATTGTCCGTTGGTTACCGTTAGGTGCGAATCCGTTTTTAATGTCCGTTTCAGTTTAATTCAGCTCATACATAAATTGAGGCACTCAGATGGTAAATGATGACCCGACTCGATAATACGATATAGACTCAACAAGAACCTAGCAGGTTCAGGTTGATGTATTTTGACCCATTTAATCAATTGGGTTGACACGAAGATGACACGGAAGTTACTGGGTCGGGGTTCTACGACACGAGTTCGACACAGTCAACTCATTTAATCTAAATGCATTGTAATAAAATTGGATTGATCAGGTAAACATATTTAATTTAACCCATTTGACCTTATATCATACTTCGTATATTGAATTAGGCCAAGCTAAAAAAATATACAAAACGATATGTTGAAATCGTACATTTTTACCAACTGTCGCATAACTTGTAAAATGGGAAGGGATTTTCTCATTGGTACCCCTCAACTTTTTTGTTTTTTAAGTTTGATCGTTAATAACTTCTGGCTACGAGTTCAGAAAACGGTTGGAACGCCGAACAATAGTAAAGGATATCAATTTAACAACGATTGGAACGCCGAACAACATTTACCGCGAACAAACTGAAAATACGGGAAACGAAAAGGCAATATCAGTATTTTTTTTTTCTATTTTTGCAAACGAATTGTCATCGACGCGCAGATTATTTTTCCAGAAATGTTGCGTTCACGTCATATTTTTACGAAAAAACATGGGCAAAAACGTGTGGATCCTATATCAAATTTAGGGAATACAAAATGTAGGTAGAGTAATTTGGATGGGAGAGAAAATGATCCATTTTTGTCTTATACGTCAGATTGTTTCCCCTTCCAAAAATCGGATGTACACGGGGTCATAATTTTCAAACTTGATCAAGTTTGAAAATTATGACCCCGTGTACGTTTCAACCGCCCTTTGTAGTTGGTCATTCTAGGTCTCAATTTAGTAGCAAATTAGCAACCAATGCCTTTTTTTCATTGTTATTTAACTCTCCATGTTTAACTTTTGATCACGTGTCGGATGCATAACGTGGAGTTATTTGCCTTTTGAAAGGAAGTCTTATGTAAAACCGTTTTACGTGAAACCAATACATTAGAGTTAGAATGGGTGGTTTCTTCAGGGATATTTATGTCAATTAAATAGTGGTTTTACATTACTACTTCTCTAAAACCGCCTTACCCAAGTACACCTTGGTTACAGCCTAAGTGAACAATCGAAGTAACATAGATAACAAGCCGGCCAACCTAAACATTTCCATATACTCACAATTCACAAAACACAAACGATATATATTCAGCAACATAACTACATAAGTTACAACTTACGACAGATGTGTTGCAGGCATGCAGCCGTAAACCAGTGTACATGCTCGGTCTTATGTACCAAAGACTCGAGCAGAGTATACATACACTCGCAAACACCACAAGATGGGTTCCTGGCTGAAACTTATCCACACAGTTCCAAACACCACAAGACAAAAGGGTTCCTGACTGAAACTTACTCCTAGCATACACACTTCAAGCCAAACTAGCAAAAGCAAACACACCGCTTCGGGTCACTAGTGTTCTGATGTACCCTACATCAGAAATAGCAAAAAAAAAGTGAGGAGTGTCTGTCAAATGAACATTTCATAAACAAGTCCCATAAATGCAAGTAGAAAAAGCCTACAATTCAAAAAAAACAAATTTTTGCTTAAGACGGGTGTATCATTATGGCGAACAATGATGAATACAATATCCGTTAGTAAGTCCCTTTTGAAATGATCAACACATTGTTGATTCTTAGTAACCAATACTGTTTAGTATTGATAAGTCCCGATAATTGCTAATAAGTTTCGGTATGATAGTTAAGTGCGTGGTAGTGATCTGAGTCCTAAATGACGATTAATTATAAGTATCCAAAATTCACAAATTCATTTTATTAGAAAGAAAATGGTACCTGAATATGCAAAATATTAAGATAGTCACACTTTATCTTCCCTGCACAGTTTAATACGGAGTATATATCAGGATAAGATTACCATGAATGATATCAGCTAAGCCAAAAGGGAAGCATATGAGCAAACCCGAAAAAATAAATAAAGATCAAAGAAAGTAAAATCAAGGATTACCGGTAGAAAAAAATAAAAACTTACTAATGGTCATAGCTTCAGCTTGAATCCGGATGACAGAAACGGTCCACATCATTCCTAACAAAAAATGAAAGGGAAAGGTTCAGACCTCAACAACACTACTACCCAAATGCCTCTATTGCTCTCGCAAATGGCGAGGAAAGGTTTAGAGCTCCGAGGCTAATTAAAATGAATAAAAACTTTGTCATGCTCGACACTTGCATCTAAGGTGAAGTAAAATTGCAGCCAAGCCAAATGATAAAAACATACCAATCTAAACATGATTTGTGGAATATTATCAGTGTCACCTCAATTACGAGCTACAACAACACAATATGAAATTCAACAACATCAATACTTGAACAACATACGTGATAATATTATGTTACACAAATCGCATGCTTGCAAAAATGCAGGCAAGAACAACAACTATGCTACATCAATATCATGTACTATACATTCAAGTGATCGAACACAAAAACTTTAGCCATCAAACTATAAACATACTATTAGGCACTAAAGCATGTAGTATCACTAGTATGGCATCATTTAAACAACAACATGTATCAATAATCTTCATACTAAAAGCTTGTTGTTCTACAAACAATTGATCCATCTAAATTACTACCACAAACTAAACTATCATGCCGAAACTCCCCGACTAACTAAACTAGTTACATGAACAAACATACGACAAATCTACTATAAATGTAACTGGTGAACATTTCGTCATCATATATTAACATCAGAAAACCAATTAAGTAAAGCACAACCGAAATACACAACAAGATCATGCAGAAGATCACAACAAGAGGCAACCAACCATATAAAATAGTAAAAGACACAAGAAAACCATACTTTTGCTTCTTCTTTGAAATGGTAGTTTTCCCCTTTGAATTATAATTACGGTTTTCTAACGAAACAAGGCTTTCGACATAAGTCCAAGTATCAAAAGAAGCATAACGAGAAGGCACACCATGAACTAAAACCCTCACAATACTCCTCTTCTCCCAATCATACCAACCAAAACCCCGTCCATCCAAGTTAAGCAAAATCTTTTGCTTATCTTTCGAGTAAACAAGCGCGATAATATCCACAGTAGCTCCAATCCGCCACATATCAGTAATACTAAACAACCTAACCCAACCGTCCTCCTTCATAATCCAAAAATCGGCACGCACCAATCTATTACCACCTAATGTGGTACGATCCAAATTCATATAATTCACAAAGAAACTAAGACACCCGCCTACTTGTCCCATCGCGAGGCAAAACATAAAGAAATTATCGTCAAATTTAGGAAGGTCCATAATCGAGAAAGTATCCGTCTTAAGATTAAAAACCCTAACAAAAGGCGTAATCTTCCCATCATTTACGACGAAATATAAACTCTCATTAAAAAGAGCTGCATTGCATTCCTGAAGACCATTACAATTCAGATACACATTGTCTAAAACATCAACATATTTCCAAGAATTATTCTTCAAACTAAACAAACAAACCTCAGTACCAACAAAAAAACAATTCTTATAATACTCGAGAATTCGGACCAATTTATAATCGTCATTAACACTATCATAACCAAACCCGTAAACAAACAAATGTTCATCCCGTTTCGGGTAACGGTCCATGAACCCGAACACTGAATAAGGATTCGGTTTCGGATATCGAGAAGGTAAAACAGGGAGTAATCGATGGGTTCCGATAACAGGATTGTACAAGCAAATGTACGCTCCATCGAAAGATGAAATGCAAACGACGCCGTTGCAAGAACCAAGGATTTTGACGGAGAGGTGATCGGGGAACTGGAGTAGAGGGTGGTGGAGCTCCGTGAATCTGAAAATGGCGGAAATGGAGGCGGTGTTGATGGAGGCGCTGGAGATTATCAAGTTAGGGTTTTGGTTGTCGGAAATTAGGGTTTTTGAGAGGTGAAGTTTGATGAAATTTGGGGTATTGATTAGGGAATTCCATAGTTTTGAGACTGATTTGAAGCGGATTAAGGGTTTTACTGGTAATCTTGAGAGGATTTCTGTGATTATATCTAATGGTAGTGTTTTTTCCGCCATTTTTGAGGTTGAAGTAATGCTCTACAAGTTACAGTAGTTCGTTTTGGGTTTTAATCATAATACTCGACTATTGAACTTCTGCATGGGAATATGTGAAGACCATGCTAGTGTCTGCGTAACGTTCATATATTTAGGGGTTGTTTGGTTACCCACTAAAAAATATAGGAAGTCTCATTCATGTGAATTGCAAAATGAGTAACTTGTTTGGTTACCAAAATCACATGATTTGCAACTTCCCATGAACTCTAATTCCTCCATCTTACCTAGGTCCCCCTGGGTAGGTGAGAATGCCTACCTGAATTACAATTCTTTTATGCCACCAAACAACATTTTCCTAATTCACATGAATTCTAAAATCATGTGATGTATCATTTCCTAGGCAATGAAAGTTCCTAAATTCAACCAAACGACCCCTTAAAGTATTTTGAATGAGAAAGTCTCCTTTAAGACGGGTTATTTAGTAGGTTCCATTTATTTTCATTCGAAGTTTTCACAGATGCCATATATAATCATTTTATTGTTAGATGTAAATGATAAAAATATCACATATGGTCCGTCAGAATGTTTTTGATAAAATTGACCTCCTTGAAAGTGATAACTGGTTGTAGTACAACTATCTTAAAATTGTCGAGTTATTACATAAAGTTGTCGAGCTACTTTACAAGTTATTGATTTTAAAAATTATTCCTTTAAGGTCAATAATTTTCTAATATAACTCGACAATTTCGTAAGTCTCTTTTTTCAATTTAGTTCAAGCTAAGGATCCGTTGTTATGTTAAGGGATGGCTTTTATTGATGGGACGAGCCAAGGTATCATAATAAAACTCAGTAACCTTCTAACAAAGCTCGACAACATTGAAAAGGTTGTATGTATAACCAGTTGTATAATCTATTAACTGTCAAGTCAGTGTGAATGCAACATAGCAATTTATCACGTCTCGGATGCATAATGTGGAGTAATATGTCTTTTTTGTTACGGCCGAAGAAATAACATACGGACTAGATTACAAGCCGACCAACCTAAACATTACCATATACTCACAAACACAAACAATATATTCAGTAACATTAGTTACAACTTACGACAGATAGGTGTTGCAGGGATGCAGCCAGTAAATCAATGTACATGATCAGTCTTGTGTACCAAAAACTCGAGCAGAGTATCATCTCTACACTCGCAAACACCACAAAATAAAAGGGTTCCTGACTGAAACTTGCTCGTAGCGTACACACTTCAAGCCAAACCAGAAAAAGCACACACACCGCTTCGGGTCACTAGTGTTTTGATGCATCCTACATCAGAAATAGCAAAATAAGTAAGGTCTAAGGAGTGTTTGTCAAATAAACTTTTCATACACTCGTCCCAGAAATGCAAATAGAAAAAGACTACACTTCAATAGGGCAAATTTTTGCTTAAGATGGGTCTATCCGTCTTAAGCTTAAGACAAGTTAAACTGCATGAATAAGACAAAAGTAGAATGCAAAAAGAAAAGCAAAAAATCTGTCTTAAATGCTCAAGTGGGCAAGAGGTACTATCTAGCAAATAGCGCCATTTCTCCCTTCCTTAGTAAGTCTCGCTTGTGACCGTCACAAGCTTGTGACCTCTCACAACCACTCTCCTACTAGCAGCTTGTGAGAATCTGTAAGTGATCATTTTATCTTCACTTTTCATCGGCAATTTCTTTTGGTCAGTTTTTAAGACACTAACATGTTGAATATAAACATAGTTGGTACTTCGTAGCATTGGAATATGTTACGAGTAAGGGAACAAAGCGCCACCCAGGATTTGCAGATTACCAGAACTTTACAGGCACTACGACTGGCCCTTGACAACAACATAATCCATTAATGTCTCCCCCTCCTTTACTTGCCATCTGATGTTTGCTTCTTTGGACTAGAAAAAATCAACAATTTGCAACATATACAAAACCTAAGGGGTGTTTACACAAAACGAGTTGCACAAAGGATTCTAAACACTATCTCATCCCCTCCGTAACTAAGTGTTTAACAAAGATCTAAGAAAATCATTATTGCGAACAACGATGAATACAATATCCGTTAGTAATCCCCTTTTGAAATTACTGACACATTGTTGATTCTTAGTAACGGATACTTTTAGTATGAATAAGTTCCTAATATTCACAAACAAGTTTTGGTATGATAGTTTAGTGTGTGGTAGTGATCTGAGTCCTCAATGACGATTAATTATAAGTTTCCAATATTCACAAATTAATCTTATTAGAAAGAAAATGGTACTTGAATAAGCAATATTAGATAGACACACTTTATCTTCCCTCTACAGTGTAATTTAATACTTAGTATATTTCAGGATAAAAATACCATGAATGATATCAGCTCAGCCAACAATTTTCATATATGAATAATATGATAATTGACTGGTTACAGGCAATATTGCACCAATTCTTGAGAAAGAACAAGAAAAAGGGGGGAAAAGGAAACATATGAGCAAACCCGAAAAACAAAATACAGACCAAAGAAAGTAAAATCAATGATTACCGGTAGAAAATACTAAAAACTTACTAGTGCTCATAGCTCCAGCTTGAATCCAGATGACAGAAAACGGTCCACATCTTTCCTAACAAAAAAAAAGAAAGGGAAAGTTTCAGACCTCAACAACAACGCTACCCCAATGCCTCAATTGCTCTCGCAAACTGCGAGGAAAGTAAGGTCTAGAGCTCGAAGGCTAAAATGAACAAATATGCCTAAGTCTAGCAAAAGATAATCATGAGAATTCAACATTGTAGACTTAAAACAAAAAAAATGGTACAAAGATTAGACAAAAGAATCAGAAACACCCCATTATCTCACAATAATGTTCACATCCTTCGGTGCACCACAATTAACGAAGAAAGTAGATGGTTATGTGAGTAAAGCCAGATTCGAGGGGAGAAACAAGAAAAATGAGTAACATTTTGAGAAACTATGATGAAGGGTATGTAAGTGGGTACAAAAACGTGTCATTTCTTTTAATATCATGTTTTCATTAGGACAAATGTCTAAAAATTTACCTGAAAAAGAATAAGGTGTGAAACTTGTGTGAGAGAGCTAGAGAAAAATGCAGGTGTAAACTTTAATTCTTCTAACTATCAATTTTTTTGTCCAAAAATACTGACATTTTGTCATGTTCGACACTTGCATCTAGGGCGAAGTAATATTGCAGCCAAGCCATATAATTATGACATACCAATCTAAACATGACGTGCGAAATATAATCAGTATCACCTCAATAACGAGCTACAGCAACACATATGACATAAAAAACATCTCACCATAGTCCATAAAAAGATTCAAAATAGTATGTTACACAAAATATTTGACAAGAAAATGAAACATCACTACTTGAACAACATACATGATAACTATCCTACATCAACATCATGTACTAGACATTCAAGTGATCCAACACATGAACTTTAGCCATCACACGAACATACTATTCGGCTATTGAAGCAACATGATTAATTCTTCATGCTAAAAGCTTGCTTCTCTACAAACGATTGATCCATCCAAATCACTACCAAATTCTAAACTATCATTAGCCATCACATTATGAACACACTATTAGGCTACTAAAGCACGTAGTATGGCATCATTTAACCATGTATCAATTTTCATACCAAAAGCTTGTTGTTCCACAAAGAATGGATCCATCCAAATCACGACCACAAACTAAACTATCATGCCGAAACTCCCCAACTAACTAAACTAGCTACATGAACAAACATAAGACAAATATACAATAAATGTCGACCAGTGAACTTCCGTCATCATAGATTAACATCAGAAAACCAATTAAGTAAAACACTAACGGAATACAGGACAAGTTCATGCATGGGATCATAACAAGAGGCAACCAAGTAACCAACTATATAAAAGCCACAAAAAAAACCATACTTTTTCTTCTTCTTTGAAACGGTAGTTTTCCCGAACGAAATAAGGCTTTCCACATAAGCCCAAGTATCAGAAAGAGTATTATCAGGAGGCAAACCATGAGCTAAAACTCTTACTAAATCCCTGTTCTCCCAATCATACCAACCAAATCGACACCCATCCAACTGGAGCAAAATCTTTTGCCCATCTTTGGAGTAAACAAACGCCTTAATACAAAACGAAACCCCAATGCTCGACATATCACTAATACTAAACAACCTAACCCATGCCTCCTCCTTCATAATCCAAAAATCAGCACGCGCCAATTTATAACTACGCAATGCGCCAAAATCCACATTCACATAGTTCAAAATGAAACTTAGACACCCATCTACTTGTCCCATAAGCACCCAAAACCTAAAGAAATTCTCTTCAAACTTAGGAAGCTCCACAACCGAGAAAGCCTCAGTCCGAAGGTTAAAAGACGTAACAAAAGGCGTAATGTTCCCATCATGTACGACGAAATATAAACACTCATTAAGAAACACTCCGTTGATTTCTTGAAGACCACCAGAATTCACATACACATTGCTTGCAACATCAACAAATTTCCAAGAATTATTCTTCAAACTAAACAAACAAACTTCAGTACCAACAAAAACAGTATTCTCATAATACTCAAAAATTCGCAACAATTTATAATCATCATTAACACTATCATACCCAAACCCGTAAACAAACGTATGATTCTCGGGTTCCGGAAATCGAGAGGGCGGAACAGGGAGTAATCGATGCGTTCCGATAGTAGGATTGTACAAGCAAATGTACGCTCCATCGAAAGATGAAATGCAAACGACGCCGTTGCAAGAACCAACGATATCAATGGAGAAGCGATCGGTAAACGCATCGATTAGAGGATGGTGGAGCTCCGTGAATCGGAAAATGGCGGAAATGGAGGCGGTGGAGATGGAGGTGGTGGAGTTGGAGAAGCTGGAGATTATCAAGTTAGGGTTTTGGTTGTCGGAAATTAGGGTTTTGGAGAGGTGAAGTTTGATGAAATGAGGGGAATTGATTAGATAATTCCATGATTTTGAAACGGATTTGAAGCAACAAAGGGATTTTACTGGTAATCTTGAGAGAATTTCGGTGATTATTTCTGGGAGTAGAGCTTCTTCCGCCATTTTTGCGCTCGATCACAAATTTGAATTTCAGTGTTTTTGCTTCTTACACTCTTACTTACCTTGCACTGCTACCGGCCGTTATATTGTTATAAAGAAAAGAAAACTTAAGTAAAACCGTTATAAACAAGAATCTGTATTTGTATTCGCATGCGAAAGCACGCGAATTGTGCCTAGGTACGGCGGGCGGTTTGGAAACGACACAATCTCAACTCGCCCGGCTCGGGCAAGTGGAGTCTTCAGACTCGCACGATACAGTCACGGTGGGTCGAAGGCAGGTCACGGGTAAGATATTGTGGAATTTGTGTGCCTTGGCACGACTCGACCAAAACACTACCGCGACAGGTACAACCATAAACGGGGGACCTGGCACGACCCGACTTGAAATCTTGCACGAAAGCAGTCGTTAATTGCTCTAACATTAGCATTAGAAGATATTTTTGTCAAACATAACCTTTAAAAAACGCGAAATTCCAAACACCACTTATTAATTAAAAAAAATGTCAAACACGACATTTTGGGCAAAGGGCTCTTCACTTTGCCTGGAGTTTGACCATTCAATGGGGTGACTTTCAGTCGATGTTTAAGATAGCAAACGAGGTCGATTTGAGGTGTTCTTGGACTCGTTGAAAAGTCGGAGTACATGCTTTACATGAGTTGTCAACACAACAGTAAAATGTGGCCTTATGTGTGGTCGATTGGTGTGTAATGTAAGGCTGGCTACAGAGGGTTAATTCACTTCTCTCATGAGTCAATTCACTCTCCCTCGATCCACCACTTTCAACCAACAACAACCACGAAATATACAACTACGACTTATCTTTTACTCCCAGCATGTAACTACATGCCAACTTTCATACCAAACAAAGCATAATAACTCCATCAAAAGATCCACGAAAAATCCCTCCCCACCTGCTACAAACTCGGACTTACAACAACCCTCTTTGACCAGCCTTACTTTACACACCAATCGACCATAAGACCACATGTAACCACGATGTTGACAACCATGTAATGCTTGTACTCGCACCTTCCCAACGAGTCCAAAAACACTTCAAACTGACCTTGTTTGTTATCTCAAACATCTACCGAAAGCCACCCATGTGCATGTGGTCAAACTCTAGCCAAAATGTTTAGTCATCCGCCCAAGATGTCATGTTTGACAAAAACAATTATTAAAGGTTGTGTTTGACAAACTTTTTTTTATAAAGGTGGTGTTTAAATTTTAGCGTTTTTTAGAGGTTGTGTTTGAACAAAAAAAACCTAGAAGAAATTCGTTTTTACATATCATTTCCTTATACAACTTCAATTTGAGCAAAAAAATACAAATAAATTTATCAAAAATCGAAAAATACAAAAGAAAAAAAATGTAATTGAACTTTATTTATTAATACATTAATTATAAATTAATTATTAAATATACATTAATTAATTACAAATTAAGTATTACATTTTAAAACAATTTTTTTTTAACAAAATATATATAAATTTGGCCATCTCACGCCCAGGCACGAGCTGGCCCAAGGGCCGGCACGACACGAGCCCATGCTGGACGGGCCATTGGGCCCTCGACGTCATGAATTGCATCAGGACAGCTACGAGAACGGCACAAAGGCCCATTAATCGTGCCTGGGCCGCGCCTGGTTGGGGGTTGGGAAGGTTTGCTCGGCTTGGATAAAAGTTTTGGATTACAAGTATTGGTTTTGGATGAAAGAACGAAAAGTTTCGATCTCACCAAAATACTTAAGAATATTGATGATGAATGCAATGATGCAAGTCTTTGTCATAAACTCTTTGATAAATCACAAGATGCTGGTTGATGCAGGCCTTGGTATCAAGTGTTTGATTATTCATCATAGATGGATGAATTTGTGAACTGATGATTCCTACTTGAAACTTTGAAAGTGATTGACTGTTTATAAGTTTCAGAATTTATCAGTTAAGACTGCTGTTATTATTGTAGAGTCCAGATTTGTTTGTGTTCATCTTTTCGGGTTACTCGAACTTTTTCCTTGCCTTCTTTTTATGCCCAACCTTGATGTAGTTTCATTAGGTATATCAGTATATGTTACTGTATTTCTCGGATTTGTAATTTTGTTTAGGTATCGGACAATTCATATGGTTTTCATTTCTGAGGGTAACTAATTCCTCTTATTACATCCAACTGCGCAAGCAAATTTTTTGTATGAAATCGAGGGAGTTTGTAATCTGTCGACTGCTAATTGTAAGTGACCGAAACTTCTACAGTATTATTATCTAACAATGTGGTGAGTCGAAATTATCATTGGTGACTGTGGGTGAGCCAGTGCACAAATTCTCAGTGCAGAGCCAGTGACAGCTCAAAAACTCATCTTAGACAATTATCAAACAGATGAATGACATTTTTTTGTGAACTAACAGTCGATTGATATAATTCTCGGTACATTTTTCATCATGGGTCATTCGGAAATAGTTATTCTACGTTTGTGAACAGGGGTAGGTTGTGCTTATATTTGAGCCCACTACCCTTACGCTCAAAAATAGTAAATAATCATTCATCGGGATTCAAAGTTCAAACTATACAAGCATATCCAATTACTAGAATGTGAAAAAGTATTGCAGGATGCTGATCAACAAACTTCACAGGAATCATATCCTATACCAATAATGGAATGATCAGGAATTCAGGACCAACTAAAAGTTCATTAATGTCTACTGTCTATTGTCTAGCAAGCATTACACAAGGTTATACCAGCATATGCCCTCTCGTCTTACGCATATTCCGCAGAAACTGAAAATCTATGGGGTATAAATATGATGTCAAAGCCAATTTCAGGACTACAGATCATTACTTTCCAAGTGATGCACATATACATGTTTGTTCAAGGAGGAGACTTCCCTAATTTCCCGAGGTGTCGAGAGGCACTTTCCAACTTGTTTTTTCGCTAAACAGAAACTTCAGAGGCTATATTGACGGTGAATACCAGGGAAATTCTCCTTTAGCATGCAGATAATGCCGCGTGGTTGTGTGCATTCTTGCTGTCACGCCAAAGGAGAATTGCCCTGCAATTCACTACTTCAAGTCAAGCCAAATTCTCAGCCCCCCCCCCCCCGCCCCCTGCACCTGCCCCGCTTACTCCCACCTTGCCAATTCATATATTATAATTATGCAATTAGACCGCGGCCTTTTTGAAAAAGAGGAAAAAAAGTGTACTTAGATGTAAAAAAAGAAGGCAAGGCCACTGATTTCACTGACTTTTAAATGACTTTCCTTGAGATAAATCAAAGAATTGTGTACTATAGAAAAACAATAAATAATTAAGTATTACTCCGTATGTGTTTTCTAAGATACTTTGGCTCGTGTTAGTGGGTTATCCAATGGGTATCCGTTGGTTAACGAATAGGTAAACATATGCTCATATGGACGGGTAAATGGGCACCTGTGGGTGATGGTCGGGTATAGTTTTTATATCAACCGCGGGGGAGGGTGTGGGTTCAAAAAATTTCACCAGCTGCGGGTGACGGAGTGGGTGCAAGTTACTCCCTGCACCTGCCCCGCCCCAATGAGATCCCCGTTCATCACTATAGTAAGAGTGTCATCAAAGATATCCATCACCTCCAACTTTTGTTAGTGTGTTCCCTTTAGATTTATTGAAAAGTTCACCCCTCATCTTTCTTTTCACTTTTTAACTAGAAGGATGCCTTCACCGGCAAAAAAATCCAAAAAAAAAGAGATAAAAACATGAAGAGAATGCATCCATGAGGCGACAACTGTAGACCTTATTATATTCGCACAATCTGTTTTTCAAAATCTAGTGAATTTTTCATGTTCCAATACATTGAGGTGCCTAGAACCCAATCAACAACAGCATTAAGCCTTGAAACAGCAAGGTCTGCGAAAAAACATAAAAATGCAAATGGGTGCTAAACCAGAATCCTACTCCTGGATCTTTGAATCCTTAGCAGTAACAGTGGTCTCACCTATCTCGGGGTTGAGGGTCATAGCTTCCATCGTTTTGTAGAACTCCTCAGGTAATGGGCCTGGGCGATGCAGCGGAACATGGCTTGGAACTGGAGCATCGTTCTCAATAACCTCACACTCGTAGTCCTCGGGAACCCCCCATGGCTGCCATTCTGCAAATTTAACCAGCGAAAACAGAGCTCAGTTACCAACATGAATCCATGTTAACACTGGTGGTAGCTTAAGCTCTTTAACCTAAAGGGTAATATTTATTTTGTTAATGACCCGAATGAGACAGCTTCAATTCACCAGCAATTGTGTGGCAAGATTGAAAACATAAAGCCAAGCATGCATACATACAACACCCAAGATTTCACCAATGCTATGCATAATATGGTACTCTGTCAAAAGAGGACCAACACAAAACTTCTTCATTATCAATAGCACAATCGAGAGAAAAAGGATTATACATCGGAGGTACTACCTCAGAGTAGTATGATTTTGAGTTTTTGTGCATTTTTTTCGAGCTTTTTAAAGTTTATAAATCAAATTTTATATCTTATATATGATGTTTTTTGAGTTTTATTGTAATTTTTTTGAGCTTAATATTCAAATTAATAAACTCAAAAACTTTATAGTAAAACTATACTATACTCAAAAACTTTATTGTAAAGCTCAAAAACTATATTGTATGTGGTAGTACATCAGAGGTACAATCCACTTACTGCACAATCGAGATGGGGTTAGACAACTAGAAGGAACGTTGCCAAAAGTCCAGGAAAACAAATCTCAGTTGTGACATTGATTCACAGTTTGACATATAAGATGTAAGAAGTTACCCAATCGCATTTTGAAACAACATATGGTCGCATTTATGGTTCAATGACCGAATCAGCCTGTGGCGACCAATTTACAAATCAATTCCCAAACCTCCAAATGAGATTTATAGAAATGGCTGAATTGTTAATAGATATCAATGGGAGAATCATCCCGAACGAAGTTCGGTTGAAAGAAAAACAATCATACAAATTTTGATTGAATTGTTTGACGTCACAATCAGTTCCAGCACATAATAGATATCAACGGGAGGATCATAAAAGGATCAGATATAAAATGTCAGAAAACCTCATGATATATAAAACAAAAACAATGCATTTCTCAAAACACAATGACCCCCGGCTGAAAGATTGCATTTTGGAAATAATTCATTACCTAAAAACTATTACTCAGATGAATGAGTCCACAGGATCAAGTGATCAACAAACTAAAAAATTATAATAGGAATAATGTCTTATGATATTTATGCTTCCATTGAAAACCGTATTCTCTGGAAAATAATGAATCACATCAAATACAAAAACAGCCTAAAAAGGCACTCTGTTTTATTGCACCAAAGCATGCCAAGAAGACTTTACTAATAAGAAAGCTTTGATTGTTTATCGTGACTACTAAACACATTAAGGGCTCGTTTCTAATGGGAGTAACTATTAGGGGAGTAATACGGCTCAAATGAACCACCAATCTCGTCCTCTTTCTTCTCATTTTAAGCTCTATTACTCCCCTAATAACTACTCCCATCTAATTGAGTCCAAAGAGCTCGCTTGGAATAGGAGTAATTATTACGGGAGTACCAGAGGCTAAAACAAGAAGAAATGGGAAGATACTGGTGGTTTGTGGTGGCTGTGGACGTGGAAGGAGTAGGTGCGGGAGGAATTACTACGGAGATAATGCATTACTTGGGGAGGAGGTATGCAACTATTACTCCCTTAACGGAGTGACTATTACACTATCTTCCCCAAATTCTATCAACAACCCTCATCACTTCCCTCCATTTATATACCGGATTGTAAAACATCGACGACGTTTTAGGAAACATCGACGACGTTATTCATAAAAAAGACGCTACTTGCCCTTATCCTTTATCTCTCTAAAACAAAAACTCTCTCAAATTCAAAACCCACAACTACACTCACCTCACCCTCTCCCACACCACCACCGCCATCACTCGGCCGCCGTCCACCCCCCCGCCGTCCCCCACCACCGTTACCTGCCGCCTCCCGCTGTCCACCCACCGATTAGTTTTTCTCCTTTTTTGTTTTGTTTTGTAGATCTAGTTATATTGTTCTAGTTTAATTTGTTAGAATTTGTTTGTTGTTAGTTAGTTTTTGTTTTAATTAAACTTGTAATTATTAGGTTGTAAAATCTTGTAGTTGTTTAGTTTGATTTGTTTGTTGTTAGTAATTTGTTGTTTAGATTTGTATGAATAATAGGTATAAAGATAGAAATAATTGAATTTATTTCCGATTTCTTCTTCCCGCTTTGAAAATTGGAGGAAAAAAAAAATTTCCCCCATGGTTGGACAACCAAATCACACGTCCAACCATGGGGAAAAAAAATTTTCCCCAAGTCCCACCATGGTGGGACAAGTGATTTGGTTGTCCAACCATGGTGGGATTAAAATTCTGGAAATCCATCATGGTTGGACAACCATTTCACACGTCCAACCATGGTGAGATTTCCAGAATTTTCATCCCACCATGGTGGGACGTGTGATTTGGTTGTCCAACCATGGTGGGATTTCCAGAATTTTAATCCTACCATGGTTGGTTTCAAAAAAAAAAAAAATTCGCCCATGGTTTGAATTTTTTGATTAAAAGTCCGTCCATGGTTTCCCAATAAAATAATATATATTAGTAAATCATAATCTACATACGTAAAATGTTATTAATCATGATTATAAAAAAAACAATATCATCTCACCATGGTTAGATGAAGAACTGGATGTCATGGACCATGGCCAGACATCCATTTCACACGTCTGACCATGGTGGGACATTGGAAATGAAGGTCTGACCATGGCCAGACATCCACTTCCAACGTCTAGCCATGGTCAGACGTTGGAAATGGACGTCCAGCCATGGCCAGACATCCATTTCCAACGTCTGGCCATGGTCAGACGTTGGAAATGGATGTCTGGCCATGGCTGGACCTCCATTTCCAATGTCTTGCCATGTTCAGACGTTGGAAATGGATGTCTGGCCATGGTCCATGACATCCAGTTCTTCGTCTGACCATGGTATTTTTTACAGTTTTTTTTTTAAAATCCGCATTTGAATTTTAACTAATTAAGACGTAACGTAAATCGATTAACTTAATTAAGTATAAACATACAATTAACAGATTCCGGGAAAAAAAATGACAAATTTAAATTTTGATTAATTTGTAAACATGCTGAAGATTGTTCGTCCGTCATGATAATCGATTTAGTGAAATTGTTGTTGTTCGATTTAGTGAAATTGTTGTTGTTCGATTTAGTAAAATTGTTGTTGTAATTTTTTTATTTTTTTAGTTGAATTAGTTGATTTTGGGAGAATTAGAGATAGAAGAGAGATAGAGAGTTTAAGTGCATAAGGGCATTATCGTCTTTTGTAATGAAAACGTCGTCGATGTTTCCTAAAACGTCGTCGATGTTAACCAGCCCCCTTTATATAACATCCGCTATTTTCGTATTATTTGAGTGTATAAATTGATATTAATCCAATTTAATACGGACTCGACTTTTGCAAATGTCGAGTTTTAACTAGTTAATGATGGCTTGTCCAATTTTACCCGGTTGAATCAGATATGACCCAAACCCAAAACCCTTGATATTTACTCATTAACGCGTAATTATATCAAAAACCTAAATAAATCGCAATGACAAAAACCATAAAGCTTAATTATATGAGAAATTAGACTCTTAACCTAATTAGAAACCTAATCAAATCACAGTTCAAACCTAATTCGAATCTAACCTAATTATTCAAATCCAGAAAAATAACAATTGCTGAAATACGAGATCAAAAAATCAAATCAAATCAAAACAATTATAATATAAAACGAATGAAAAGAAAATACGAACCATTCATATGACCAATGAGTTTGAGTTCATCCTGAGCTTCTTCAATAAGTTCTTCAACCTGACCGCAACCGAGTCGCTTCTCAATCGTCTCCCAATCATGTTCTTCCTGACAAACAGCGAGACGGTGTCGGGTGAAAGATTCAACAGCTTTACGATATCCTTCATCTTCAGGAACTGATTGGATCTCTTTGAGAGTTTTGGAGTAGAGAGATATAAGTACTTCCCTTGCATTGGGGACCACCTCTAACCCTACGATTCCTGTTGTTTCCTTCACTTTCGCCATTAATGGCCTTGCTAACCTTCTCAACAACATTTTCGATTTGATTCGCTTTCTCTCTCTAGTTCTGTTTCTCTCTCTTCAACGCCCTTGTTGTGTAAAATGGGGGATTTATCAGTCGTGAGCTCCAACTTGTTATATACGGACTACGGAGTATATAAACTAGGAAAGTAGGAAGCACATTTTAGCGTCTTTATTAAGACGAGTATATCTGTCTTAGGAAAAGAACGGGTCAAATAGTAATTCACTTGAATAGATGTGACAAATAAGTTGCTAGTATTAGGGGTGAGCAAAACCGGGTATCCGATACGGTTTTAATAACCGTATCGGGTACCCGGTTTTTGGAAGGCCAAAAATTAGAACCCGGATTCGACCCGGTTTAACCGGGTACCCGGTTTTCGTATACCCGGTTAAACCGGGTACCCGAAAACCGTATACCCGGATCCGGTTTAATTGATAATGCTCAAACCTGGAAATCGAGTCCACAACATTAGTAACGAACAATAAATAAGATGCTTATATAATCCACTATAATCATTATTACAAAACACAATTACTTGCAAAGTCAGTAGATAAAATAGCAAAATACAAATTCGCAAAATTTCACACAGAAATTTGTCACTGATAAAGTGAGTTCCGTATATTACAAGTTTCACATAAAATGATTGGTGCTCAAAATTTCACCAATATAGGCAAAATAGAAAACAAAATTTTATATACAACTTTTTTTGGGTTATTTTTAATTAAACCGGGTCGAAACCGTATACCCGGTTTTGATTTTCCCCGACCCGGACCCGGTACGGTTTTTTAAAAAACCGTATCGTATACCCGGAAATCCGTATCGTGTACCCGGAAATCCGTGTAATTAAAATCGTATACCGTATCGTATCCGTATATTAAAACCGTACCGTATATTTTTGCTCAGCCCTAGCTAGTATCTTGGAAATTTATATTTGTCTTATTCATGGTATTTGACCTGCTTTCAACTTGTGACTGATCACGGATAGATCGTCTTTAATGAGAATTTGTAATTATTTTATTTTTTCGGGTATAAATACGCGATATTTATTTTCTATTTTTTGCTTAAATAATTGAAAGTTTGATGGATGTTAATAGACCTGATAAACGAGTCATTGGATCGGGTTTGAATCGTTTTGGTTTGGGGATGTTCGGGTGTGTAAGAATTTGGGCCGAGTCATTTCAGTTTCGGGTGTTTATCACGTGGGATGTTTTCAAGTTATTTGGGGACAATGGTTACTATGCAATAATAAACATTTGCGTCAGGTTGAATAGGGCCGGTTCAATTCGGGTATCGGGTTAGATTCGGGTCAGGTTAGTTTTGTCATTTCTAAACGTTATCTATCAACACTTTAATTAGTGTTTTGTAAGGGATTAGGAGGTGGGTAGTTGTTGGTTGATGGAGGTGGCACAGGAGTGTAAGTACGGTAGAGGTGAGGTGGTGGAGGGAGGTGGTGGATAGGTGAGAAAATGACTGGAATATGAGAATCAAGTCAATAACAAATCATTGCGAAAATTCTTACCCTAAAACAATGGTAAATATTTAAGTTAAGGGAGCCTGATTTAGTGTAATGCTCCCTGATCCTTGGTTATGATCTTATTCGGTGTTACCGGAGCGGTTTCGGAGGAAGTATTCCATAAACCGTTATCGATAATATAAGGTATACAAGGCTGTGATGGGGAGTAATTGAACGGTTTTTATAGTGATTCCGAACGATAAGGATGCAGAGTTGCTTAGAATAGACGTAGCTCCGTCAAATTTGTGGCGATGGAGGAGTAGATACGGCAGAAAGAAGGGCTCAGCTAGACCGAAGACGAGTAACCCAAATGAAGATTAAAAAAGAAAAGACCCGAGATTGCAAGAGTTTTACAAGGTTCATGCGAGCTAGGTAACACCAAAACGGACACGGACACGGACACGGACACGGACACGACACGGACACGACACGGACACGTGATACGGCATCTCGTGAAATTTAGGACACGGGACACGGCATTTAAATTTAATAAAATATATATTTTATAGTTATAAATAACATACAATTTTATTTTTTTTATTAGTATTTGATATTAAATGTAAATAATTGAGTGTAAAACTTAACTTTAACTATAATTTATTCTTATTTTCCACCCAAACTCATCTTCTAATCAGTTTTCCCACCCAAACTCATCTTCTAATCAACCTCTTCTAGTCTTTCAATCTCACATTCCTTATTTATAGGTGTCCGTGTGTCCGACACAGTGTCCGACACGGGACGGCTGGTTAGGAGAAGTGTCCGTGCTACCTAGCATGCGAGTAGTCTGAGCAAGTAATGCTTAAATGTTGGCCTTACTCAGCTTCACAAAATCATGATCTGCGCCAAGTTAGAAAACCGAAGACATTAACCCCTCAAATCATACTGTGTTTTTCAGGGAGCGCATATGATAAAGGAACAGCAAATAGTGAAAATTCCGAAATAAAGCCATTTGCGCACCTATACTCAACCTACAAGAGTAGATCACTTCCTGTAATCTTTAGTAATATGCAGGAACGAACGAGCAAGAAAACGCCTGCTAGTTTAAAAATTACAACCAGAATGTAACAGCAATCTTGCTACAGACTAGATAACATGAATGTTCAAATAGGAATATCAGCAGTTCATGCGGTTTGTAACACTTCTCAAGTGTCGCCGCTTTCACTGGTCAGGATATGCTCCAGGAACAGGAGAGGCAGTTGTCTCGGTTATAAACGGCAATATATTTACAAGATCCTCATATGGGTAAAAATCGAGGTTCCAATTAATGTTATTGAAGGTGCCTCCCGAGCTAGAGCTAAAACGTACTCGTAGCTGTTAGTAGATGAACAAAATCCACCAACTATACCTTTTCGGGTCCTTTTATTTCTCTCCCACTATTTAAGATAATACCCACTAATATTCTCAACAAGGTATCCATACGGTGCACTAGCTCCGAATTCAAACGTTTCATCAGGACCCAGTGACCGGTTAGGAGCAGAAAGGTTTCCGATATTATCCTTACCATTAATCTTAGCACCCCCTTTCGGCGGGCGTTTGTTGTCGAGTGGAAATTCCGCGGTAAGCCTTCCCATCTTCTTTTGGAGCTCAGAAAGAGAATCATGTGATGTTTTGCCTCTAGGTGTCTTCTTACCATCTACAAGCTTGAGTTCCAATCTGTAGAGGGCACAAGCGTCACACTTATTGATCTCGTACTCATAGAGATGCCATTCATAGATATTTAGTGGTTGCGGGTCCATATAATAAGATCTCTTCAGCCCATTGAACTCATTCATTACTTGTTTTCGCGATTCATGCCAACCTCGACCGCTGTAATCCGGCAAGGACCTCTGCTTTCTATTCCCACTCTCAAACGCTCTGCGAGGCTTGTCGAAAAAGAGCCACTCTCTAATTGTCTCGCCTTCAAGAACCGAAAGATCAAATAACTCTGCAATAATTGATACACAGAAAACATAATGAGCATTCGCGGAATTGCAATAAAAATTACACATTCATTTAATCCTTTTATCTCGCCAATTTGTTTACTTATTCCCTTTTGCATGTCTTGGCCATTTGTTTATGTTTCCGGTTTCAACCAGTCTTATATGAGACGATCTCACAATAATCGTGTTATGAAACTGCCTCATATGGAAATTTGTGTTCCAGTTTAGACTTGGTATGTAAAAAAGCTATTTTACCCTCATTAAGTCCCGAGTTGTTCCCGTGCTAATAGACCCACCCATTATTACATTCTAACGTACCCACTATAAAAACCCTGATCCCAATTACAAGTGGCATGAAAAGTAGTTATTGTGTGAGACGGTCTCACATTGTAAGGCGGTCCATTTGTATAAAAATCACTCTTTTATTAAATGATTTTTTTATAGAAAAGGACCGTCTCACGGTGTGAGAGCGTGAGACCATCTTATTCTAGAATTTGTGTAGCATAAAAATATGAGTTCAGGGAAAACGTAAATGTATGGACGAGACAGGAAACATTAAATAGATACCGGAAGAATAAAACAAAGACACACGGATGGAGATAGATACCAGGGGCATTCCAAGGGGATTTGGTTGTGGCTGCCCCTTCACATTCCGGAATGCCAACATCTTTTCCTTGAACCTTAGCACTCAAAGCAGCAAAAAGCAAACCGTCCTTCAGGCCAATGCCTCCAGGTCGTAGAACAGGAGTCATTCCAGGTGGACCTTCATTGAGTGCAAGAGTAGCATGAAAACTACTACAATAGTCTAGCCACCAGTCGGCTCCTTGAGCAGGCCGAGGACAATCCCAGAGAGCACATTTTGGACCCAAGAATGCTGAAGGAGGGGGGCATATAATGGGAAGGAATCCTGAAATGGGATGTGTCGTGTCTACACCGATCCCGAGATATCCGTTCAAGTAATGGTGCTCAAGATCGAGATGGAGATTGAACTGGTTATAATCCAATTGAGTTGTTGCCATATCCATGTTGGTAGTCACCAAACTCTGGAATCCAGGAGACTCTTTGCATTGATCCACCGCTGATCGATTCTGCTCCTCGGGCCCATGCTTCACATCAAGTCCCTGCTGTAAGAAACCAAAATGTCAATATTAATGGTAATGTTGTCTCTGAACTTATGTTGCAGGAAAACCTAGTAGTTAAAGACCATGCAGATCACGCACTTTAGATCTTGAGGTCCGAGAGTTGACACTAATGGTTTGCTACGTCACTACGTGCAGTATGTATGCATTATTCACAGAAAAGGGAAAGTTTTACTCAATAGTCAAATCCTTCCATGTTTATTTTGGATTAGAGAATAAATAACATGGTCTGTAGGGAGATAATAAGTATATATTTCAATAATGCATACTAAGTGCTAGTGTGTATTGTAAATTGTGTCGACTAAAGAAGATAAAGGCTAAGACAGGCCTTCTGCAAAATCTGACAAGCGAATCTGAGTTGCCATTACTAATGAGCCGGAAGTCAAGTGGGAGATGAAGCCAAACCACTACAGTAGATCATGTGAAAGAAATTTCGTCTGTGCCTTAATTTGTTTTTAGCCAAAACAGAAGTAACTTTGAAACCATATCTGCTTCCAGATGGTAAACAAACTTCAGGATGTCAAAATGAAGCGAAAATTATAGGAATCGCTTATGAATACAATACTATAAACAAAGATACTATGTGGTAATGGTTTTGTCCTTCATAACAATGGCTGAAGAAACGTGAAGGATTTTCAATGCTATGCGTTATATTCGTCCCCATTAAGCTGGAATTTGATTCGCGAAGGGGTAACAAAAAGGAATCAAGAAAGGGATACAAGAGGAAAGGAAATGGAGATCCTTTGATATTACATATTTGGTGAGACCGCGAAAGTGAATGACCAAACCGCCATCCCCAACCTACAACCACCACCACAAACTCCCTTCCCCACCATTCGCCATTATTACCCCTGCCACTATTGTCACTGGCAACCTCACCACCGGCGTCGGCGACCGTCCCCTCTGCCCCACCCCCCTAAAAACAACCCCACTAATCCCTACCCTTTCCCATTCCATCATTTTATTAGTAGCACTAAAACTTATGTGAGACGGAGATCAGTATATTACTCCTGTATGAGATACGTAATGCATATGTATTTGGGTCCTGACTCCTGATATAGTGATATGAGGTGTTCTCATTCTTAGACCATGTCTTCTATATCATTTACACAAATTGCTATTAAGAACTCTCCTATTTAACCTTTCTGCGGTACTTAACCAAAAAGCAATCCCATTTATCAAAGTCAAACCTCTTTCCATAAACGCTATAGAACGAACAGAGTAAAGCACAGAGTATTCCACAAAAACCCCCCCCCCCCCCCCCAGATCGCTGACTAGCAAAGGAAAACAAGAGATGAAATCAATGCAAGTAGAAATGATTCTATTGTACAACGTGACGCATACTTGGCATAGAAAAAAAATCATCACATACTTAGCACTACAGAGACAGTAATTGGTAGGGCTAACTCAACCTATTCATGTGTCCAAAAGTTCATAAATTATTAGCTCAAGCACATTTGAAATTGCAATGGCAGAACATAGTAAGCCAGCCAAACCATCACACTATCACAATTATGGCCAAGTTTGAGAAGTGGGAAGAATGTTGACGCGTTATAATCTTTGATTACTCGAAATTGTCTTATAACCTCGAAAAACTACTTTTAAGTGTGATGGTCTCATAACCTTAAGTTCACACGGTCTAATAGAAGAGTTCCCAATAGCAATCAGTGTAAATCCTATTGAAGGCAATCATACAAGGTCGAGGAAGGTGAGTAATTGAAGTTCATACACTTCATCTCTTGAATAAAATTTTTATAATTTTTCAGGAAAAAGTGATTTCATGTGAAAAATGTACAGAATATTCATTTGAATTCCGTAAAAGAAAAAATGGATCAAAGTACAACGGCTCATTTCTCCATGTTAAAAAAGAATCATGCAACCAGCCAAGAAAAAAGTATCCTACCTCTTGAATGGCAAGGGCACGCCCAGATTGAAAATTTTGAATATCAGGTTCCGGCTTTGGCGCAGACAGTTCAAATGGACTGGTGGCATCATCTTCTTCATCACAAAGATGCAGCAGCCGATAAATGTCCGTAGAGAATGTGCCAAGGCTATCATTCTACATGAGACAGTATCAGTCAGAATTTTCCCACTTTGTGAGAGCTTGCTTGTAATGAACCAATGGGTGTTATTACTACTAGGGTAAGGTAATATACCCCAACGTAACAAAAAACAAGAGAAACTGACGGTAAAATAACCATAGTAACAATTAACCTCATGTTTCAAGCAAGCGTCAACTATGAGTATTAAGAAGAGAAGGCACTAAGTAGTTTATGTTCTAACTTGTAAAGAAGATGCTGGAGAGGGCTCATTAAGTTCGGCTTTCCATTCTCGTAACATTTGGTAGACCTGCTCTTCAAGAACGGTGGCCTCGACAGTACGGCTCTCCTTCCTTGCTGACTGCAGATCGGAAAAGATCATTTGCAGATCATCCACCCTGTTCTTTGCCCTATCCTTATAGAACTGGTGAGATGCTGACTTGCAGCCGTTTCTCTTCAAAACCTTTCTCATTGAAAGTTGCCAACTCTACACCAGAAACCTACACTATGTGATCGCATATACCAAGGGAAACTTTTAGTAATGTATCGACTATCAAGTAAGTATAGTAAGTAAACTTCATAGATCCTAAAAAATTAATATATCCAATAGATTTAATCATTCAAACTTCTTACATGTGAGACTACAATATATATATTACTCCGTAATTAAAGATCCCGAGAGATTCACATGCAAAGACCTAACACAAAATTTATAATTTATTATTCACTAAAGTAGCTACACTTCTTTCTATTGTGAAGGATAAAGTTCTCAACGCAATTTACAAACAGCCTCTTTGTGTTGCTAACACAAGGGTAAGGCTGCATACATCACACCCTTCCTTACCTCGCAATTTGCAAGGAGTCATTGAGGCAATACTGTTTTGAACGCGTCAGTTAAACAAACAAGAGATCATAGTGATGCATGCTTCTCTAAAGCATCAAATGTAACAACAATACTAGCCCCATAAGATGCAAGAGATCCGATACCGAGAAATATTCTGTTCTAAAATGCATAAAATGTGCAGGATCAACCAATCAAGTTCAAACCACAAACGCGACGAAATAGAATGAACAATGATTATATAATTCAACATAATTCAGCCAAATAAACAAAAACAACAACATGATAAACTGGAATTCATAGCTTGATCACAGCAAATTACCCTCTCAAATGAACAGTAAAATCAAAAGAAGTAATTTTAACCATTTTAGAACTTCAAACATTCAAACACATGATTTTCCCAATACATCACATAAAATTCAATACAAATAAACCATTTAACTTCAATTATACAACAATAACTTTAATTCACTGAAAATGATCATGAACCCAGAAAACCCAAATGAAAAATCAAGGTATTAACACAATAATCTCAATCAAACACTAATATAACAAAGAAATTAGCAAACTTACAGCAAAAATAAACAAGCAAAACCTCAAAATAAGCAAAAGGGTATGATTTATATGAGTTTAACAATGAATAAATATGAAAATGAACAAAAAAAAAAGCACAAGATATTAAAACTTATAAGTAAAATAAAAGGGTAAGAAGGAATAATAAGATGTGGAGAGAAAAGTAAAATGGATGCTCACCAAGAGAAAAAAAAGTGATGTTTTGGTGTATGAGAATCCAGAAAGTGTAATAAGTGGAAAAATAAAAGAGAAAAATGATGGTTGAGTGTGTATTTGTTGAAGAAGTAAATAAAATAATAAAAGGAAATACTACTTGGAATTTGGGAAATACATATTCTCATTTCAGACGGTTAATATCCGTGTTAAACTTAAAACGGATGAAATAGATATGAAATCACGCAATTTATTGCCTAGAAAATAGCAAAAGCAATGATCTTTCTTACCACAATTTTGTAGTATTTGAGTATTTGACTCTCGTAAAATTTAGACGGATAGTTACCGTTTTAAGCTAGACTAATTGTATTGGAAATACCTCTAAAACCAATATCTAGAGATTCTTTGGGCACTTGGACATATGCATCATGCATGCAAAATGGGTATGGGAATTATGCAATAAATGCAATTTATTTGAGATAATAATGTATTTTAATTCATGGAATTTTTTTTGGATGACGATAAAATCTTGAATTTCACGGTATTTTAATCACTAGACTGGCAATCTGTGGAGTTTTGGTTTTGAATGAGTTGGATTTTACAATGAAGGAAAAAAAAAAAATTAATTTTTATACCTTTCTATGCAAAAAAAAATTGCGCATGATCAAATTAATGTTGAATATTTTAACATTTATTATGTTACGAAGTTGGGTTGTAATAAACTTGTAAGGTTGAATCCACTATGGACCACTATTTTTTTGAAGTTATAACAATGGCAATCAATATTAACGGTGAGTTGTTTTAAGGACATATTCAATTATTCATGGAGCAACGTAATAGGAGTAATAATAATGAATTGGGATGGTCATTATAACTAAATCTTGTGAATAAATGTCTTATGGGCTATGGCCCTTACCCATGTTGTATGGTTAATATACCCTTTTATTTGACCTTAGAGAGACAGATCTCCTAATAAGTTATTGAATGAACACTTTATCGTATCTCTTTATCTATTTTTTTTTTAAAACTTTTTATTATTAAATGTCTTAAAATATCTTTTTCATTTGGTACATATTTATAGCAATCGTACCTATCGTACCTATTTTTATCATATATGTATATAATCATTTTGTCAGTATCTCATTTTTGTCAGTATCTCATTTTATATTATGACATGTTCTTTTGGACTTAAAGTCACCCTATTTAAGTTCAGTTCTCCTTCTATAAGTTCATTTCAGCTTCTATAAGTTCAGTTCAGCTCCTATAAGTTCAGTTCAGTTCAGCTCCTATAAGTTCAGTTCAATTCAGCACTTATAAGTTCAGTTCATAAAAGTTCAATTCTTACAAATTAAGTTCAGAAAAGTTATACGGAATATATTATTTATGAAAACCGATATACATACACTATCATTGAGACCGCCCGAAGGAATTGTAGAGTATTTCAACTATCGACATTCATCATTAAGAATGAAAGTTGAAATGGCATTTGGTCAATTGAAAAAAAAAGGTGAAAGGTGGAATGAAAGCATCATTGCATTACCGCCTTAGTACTTTTGCCCGACTCGAATTCAGACTAAACCGGATGATATAAACTTTAAAAAAAACATATTGACATCAATAGGAATCATTAAATTGATGATAGTAACCTTATCCAATTGTGAATGCATATGATATGCATCCTTAGTGATCACCCTTTTCTGGTCCAACACTCAACAATTTTTATTCTTATTCCAAAGGAATTTGAAAGGGATTTATTAATAAGAGGTTTCAATTCAATTGATGAATGAAGTTACTGTATCACAAAGAGATATCACATAAACCGTTCAATTTTTCAATGAATCATCTCCCACCAGTCAAGAAACGAATAAAGGAAACACTCCACTAACATTTACCATGAAACTTTTATTCTCTAATCGCCTCATAGTTTACCATGAAAATCATATGGACATATGGGCATCAGGCATGTCATGTGTTCTCTCGTTATCTCGACGAGTAGGGCTAGATTCTTCGTTGCCTGGAGGAGAGATTTCATTTACATATGCGCAACTTCCTGCAAACATAGTACTAGTATCAGTCACGTCGCAAGTTGGTGCATCAACAACACAAGAGTAATCAGTTCGGTGAACATTTTGCCTTGGATCCTTACTACAGTACTGGCAAAAAAGGAAATGATTCTAAAATAAGTAAATTTTATTGAGAAAATCAGTAGTTAATACAAGTTGGTAATTTATTGACAAATTTCAGGGCTGGAGAATGCTAAGACAGCAGCTGCATGAGCATGACAGCATAAACCAGTTCGACAGTCGATATCCATACACAAAATGGAGTTGTAATAAATCATAGTAGAACTTTACAGAGAAGATTGATTAGAGGCTGTAAAAAAAATTGCAACGCAGGTGTAGTTACAGTTACTTACATAATACATTCAGTCAGTTGAAGATTTCAAGCAGCAGTAGCTGATTTTGCAGTATCTGGTTGAGCATGTCTAATGCTGAAAAGACCAGTTTTGCCTTGTCCCCTGGCTAGCTTCTCGATTTCTACGATTTTTAGTTTAAGATCCTCCACTTCTTTGGATAAAACTTCGTCTCTTTGCCTTAATGTCTGACAATTTAAGATGGAATCTCTTTGAGAAACTCAAAACACTAGGTAATATAGTTACACAGACTTGGCAAAGGGATAACTAGGGTCAGGTCTTACAAGCAATTGTGTTCATATATCCATTGAAGTCACACTAAGGTCACAAATCAAAATTTCATATAACATACAACAATACTCCTGTACCTTAACGCTTTTAGCCATGACGAGGAATGGATAGTCGAATGTACAGATCCTTCCCTGTCTTATCTCATAGGCTCATAGCAACTATGGTCTGTGACTTCCCAATACCGAAAGTAAAAACAGTTTAGCGAGCCATTTTTCCTTAATCCATCATATTTCATAGCTGAAGAATTATGTCTTTGCTCCACTAAACTGAACGGATTACTTCGTAAATGAAATTTCACGCAGCATTATAAAAAAAGATGAAATTTCCCAACTTTTAAAAGGACTTTGTCAATTACTTGATAAAGCAATATTTTGTTGGAATAGAATCCTCAGTTATCCGTGGGGCTCTCATTTACAAAAAAGTCTACTTAACAATGATATGCCATCATTCCTCCACAAAGAAGATATGCTTTTTAGATAGAATCGCCAATCTTTACAACCAACCAGTATAGCCTCGGAACATTCAGAACAAAAAAATCTTTTGCCAAAGGCATAACACATTCAAAAAATTTGAGCAAAAAGATATTATTGAGGTAAAAATTGGAGGGATACAACTTTCCTAAGGTGCATATTATGTTACCCAAATCATCTCTGTCATGATTAAGTTTAGAGGTTAAAAAAAACATCAGAAACCAATGCAAAGTGTACTAAATTATATATGTTGAAAGAAGGCCTAAGAAATAATAAAGGTCAGAACTCAGAACTTTCGTCAATGGAGAGCGAAATTGCACGATTGCCACTCCAAATGTGAAATCATTATCAATCCAATTTCTCGAAAAAATCTTCTACATATTCTATGTGTAAAAACAGTGGCAAACCTTAGAGCGGAAAAGTAAAGGAAGACAAGGTTTGTTCTTTTGACTTGAAGTTTGATTCTTTACCATTCAGCCATTGAGCCAAGGGAGGCCAAGTTATAATTTATGTACATAAATGAATGTATATGAGCTCAAAATCAGTAGAGGCTGACCCCCTGACTAAATAACAAAGATTCCCTCCTCTCTCCGTGGAAGAACCGTGATCAATTAGATGCATGACGCCTAGAACCCTCACCAGTCCACTTTTATTAGACTAATTAGAGCCACGGGCAGAAGGCAGAACGTCATCCACTCCAATTTTTACCACCAGTATTGCGATTTGCGGGGGGGTGGGGGGGGGGGGCGTGGGGGAAACACAACAAACTTCCCAAGCAGACTGAACTGAAAGACTGAAACATAAGAACGGAACTTCATTCACCAGGCAAAAATTGGCATCTTTTTCCAAATTTAAGACTAGGCTCGATCGTAGAATTTGATCAGTGGCAAAAACTGTAGAGGATATAGTTAGTTTGGACTATGGAGTGATGATCAACCCAAACTTCACTTACATGTGCTCATCTAAAAACTTATCCAACAGCAAACACAAAGAAATTAATGAAAGCAAGAAGTATCTCTTGCTAATACTACCCCGGCCCTATCCTAAATTTATTGTACCCATTTGAGCGTGGTGGTCAACCTTTGTCAACATCGATCATTAATTTCTCCAAATATATATAGATATAATGTAAAGATTGTCATGTTTGGTTTATCAAAACATCTATTATCACCATTTTTAAAAGTTGTAAATATTGTAGATTGAGAATGAGTCAAAGTTGACATCATATGGCTAGCAAAGCTAAATGAGAACAATATGAATATGATGGAGTATTTTCTATTTTCAACAAGATGGTTGTAAAACATCTTATCCCCCTAGTTTTAAAAGGTGTGAGGCGCATTGAGGACCCAAGATGACGAGCAAAGACGTCTTAAACCCCTAGTTTTAAAAGGCGCGAGGTGCATTAAGGGCCCGAGATGACACGGTGCAACGCATAGTAGTGCAAGGCATATAATTAGAAGAAAGCAATATATATGGACAATGCATAGCCGTGCACCTCGCTAGCTAAGCCTCATCTATTAAAGGCACACTTGAGGGGGTTTTGGCGAGCATCTCACTAAGCCTCGGGATCAAGAGAACCTAAGGCGCTCTTTTCAAACTAAGCACAACCCCCCTTTGCTAGCCAATGAGAAGTGTAAGTAATAGTCGACACAAATTAAGATGGAAGGAATTCTTTCAACAAAAGGGAGGAAAGACATGTTAGCCCCCCTTTGCGCGTCAATACAAAGGGGGAAAGTGTGTCTGTTCTACATGTTCCCAACTTTACAATTCAAAGCTTTCTATGCCGAAAATAGGGTTTATGTGGATCCAAATTCACATTTGAGTATTTGACATATATCAGGATTAACTTTATCCAGGACATAGGTTCATATTATTATCCTACCTGCTGTGTATGAAAAATGAAACCCCTGCCTGAAACCTTGTATGAGTGAGCTATCATACCTCACGAAGGCAAAAAAAAACTTTAGAAGCTCACTGACAAGCTAGTTATTCAGTACATGACAAAAACTATCTGAAAGTTGAATTCTATTGAGCCAATTAAAATTGAAGCACGCCAGACATGAAAAAGTAGTAGGTAGCAAGGCAAATGATAAAAGAAGCTACTATTACGCCTTTCATAATCATACATATTCATTTATTTCACTCCTTCAAAGAAACTATAGACTAAGCTGCAGCGAATATACCAGACAAGATGGAATAACACAAAACGGTTACTTCTCATTCTATGCAATTTCTTAACACACATCATGGGTCGTCCTCCTTTAACCTATTTGTGTGCTCTTAACATTGGGGTAAGACTGCCTACATTCGACCGTTTACCATTTGTGAGAGCACTTAGCACTGGGGTGAGATTGTATGGAAAATACTATCCCTGCTGCATATCACCAGAAGAGAAAGTAAATTCAAGCAGTGTAACATTACATTACCTCCATTTCTTGCTTTCGTTTTTCTTCCTTTTTAGCTTCAGATTTTGCACTTCTCTGCACCTCAAAAATAACTGCAGCCCCAGCAACCTGTATATAACTTGTGAGAATTATTTATAGTTCAATGAACTGCACTTGTAGACCAAACACTGATGATTTATACACACCTTCAAGAGACCCGACTAATGACTACTTTGTGACATCTTTGCAAATTCAAGTAGACATGATAGATTATTTTGTTTGTCAACCAAATAAGCTATCTTAAGATCGTGATAGATTTGCAGAAGAGCCATTAAGCTGTTCCATGTGTGACAAAAATCTAGAGTTTTAAAAGATTAAACTCTATTAAAAAATATTTAGGGGACATGCCAAGTAATAAAAACCCACGTGCATAATCACCCAATATCAATTCGCGAAGCGTATGTAAAACTGGAGGTGCAACCCTCTAGGCTTTTAGTCGCGGTATAAACAAATCTTTTAATGTTGGAAAATTAGCTCATACGTGACTAAAGACACTGCTTTGTGCAGATCCTTAGGTTTTAATATTAGATTATGCCTAGATACCCAGAAAGCTTGATGCCAAGAATTGTCCAGCAATTGAAGTATTCAGCTAAGAGTTTTTAGTCACCCTAATAATCCATCTCATCACCAATATACCTTGGGTAAACATTTAAGAAGAATGAATGGTATTGTTACTTTTTTTTACTGAAGTAATCCCAAAACTAAGAGTTTTAATCTTCTTTTGCCATTATAAAACCAATCTCATATAATTATAGCCAAAGTCATACCAACGAAGGCATATCAAAGTTTTATCCAATCAACAATAATATGAATGTGGTTCCTGTATCCAGTTACACTAGGAAGACGCATGTGAAATAGATGATGGCACAAGGGAGATGAGACGAGCCACTGGAATAAATGAATGGTTAAGGAAAGAAAAGTTACCAGGAAGATAAACACTTCACCAATAAGGTCAGACGCAGCCTGAACAGCTTTCTCCTCATTTAGTGGGCGAATTACAGCATCCGTTGAATGACCATAAATCCGTCTTTGCAATGTTGTTGTAAATCGATGATTTACCTAAATCACCGAACAGTTAAACAACAAAAAAAGAAAAAAGAAAAAAGTAAGATTTTGTGCAAATACATGCATGTTAGAATATAAGGATGGCTACGAGAGTATCTGAGATGGCTATAGATCCAATCAATGGGCAAGTGTCCCATAAAGGATAAATTACTTAGTATTGGTTTAAGAACTTACAATGTCAGATATGTCACCTTTAGCAATGATTTAAGAACACTAAATTAAACAACGACCCGATAGTTTAGTGGTAACAAGAAGCTGAAGGAAATACACACATGATATTATTCCACACAATATGCTCAGTCTAGAAAGTCTATCAGTCTACACTCTACATAATACATATCAACAGAAAAATTACCAACCATATGATGATCTAACTTCTCAACCATTAGAATCTACACGAAAAAAAACTCATATGAGCAGGTCTTGTATTTGTAACAAACTCGTTCACCCTATAATAATAGAGAAGTCCATAAGGATTTGGGTTGGTCTTATATGTGAGACGACTCATGTAAGACCCACGGCAGAATCTAAGGCAATGTACACGGTGAACGGACATTAACATATTTGCGTAAGCTAAAATGTAATACCCGGATATTTTGAGACCCGGAAAGGACCTTTGAGATGCGTGAGAGAACCCTTGTCTACCCAGAAGTAAAGTTTGACCGTATGCTAGACTCGGTCGAGTATAAGTCATGCTCGTTCAAGTGAAGTTGACTCGGTCGAGTACAACATGTACTCGATAGAGTAAGGTCAACTCGGCCGAGTACACGAGTACTCGACCGAGTGAGTGGCACTCGGTCGAGTAGTTTGGACACTCGGCCGAGTTCACTCCGTCAGCCTCGTTTTATATCCGCAAATTTCATTATTTTATACCTAACCCTAATTCATTTCCACCTTCCTCCTTATCTCTCCAAACACACTCTCTTCTCTCTAAAACCCTCACAAACACCTCTCCATGGGATTCAAGCTTGGGCTAGAGGATTTCTACCTTTATTCTTCCTTTCCTTCCTTCATGTAAGTCTAAATCTTCCTCTTTCTTTTTAGTATGAACCCTAAAGTTTGGGGGTTTTGTTATGGGTAACTAATTAGTAATTAGTAAGTATAATATTGGTAATTAATGGGTAATGATTAGGGGTTTATTATTATATTGCAGTATAGGGCGTATTGTGATAGTTGCATGTGGATGTTGTAGGATGAGACGATTGTATGAGACGGAATCAAGTCGGATTCGTGTAACTCGTGAAGATTGCGAAAAGGTAGGCTAATGCTACTCGGTTTTAATAATGTAATTGCATGATTCGTCCGTCTTTTATCGCCATTTTATATTGTGAGTCGTATGATAATATTAGATAACAGTGGTAATCATTATGTGTTCACATGTGGTAAAGAGGGTATGTTGACCTGAAATGTCAAAAGGTTCGGTATTGTATCGTGGTTGAGGTCATGTCTCGCGATGAGACGGAAATGGAAATGTGCATGACGTCTTATATTTTGTGGTGTATTATGTATGCCGGTTTGTGATGTTGGTTGTTGACGATGGTTGAGGAGACGGAAGGCGGTTGGGAGACCGTCTTCCGCTTAGGTCGCCCCTTGGAACTTCTTACTTCAAGGGGGATGTGCACATTAATGGCTTGAGTATGGAGGGACCCGTGTAGTAAGACTCAACGTTTGGCAGGGGATTCAGGTAGCTCCCGGGCCCGGTACCACGGCTGTGTCCCGAGTACCTTTTCGCGATTTGGTGCGTCTGGGTGTGTCCCGGCACTAGTATTATGAGCGGCAAGTACATCTAGGTGTGTCCCGGTACTAGAGTGTGGATTGTGTGGATTGTCGTACTAAAGTGTGGATTGTCGTACTAAATTGTGGATTGTCGTACATCATGGTCCTTATGCATCTTTCATTCTCGTATCATGTATTATGCTATGTGCATGTGATGCGATTGCTTGCATGTCATTACGCTATGTGCATATGATGCGATTGCTTGCATGTCCGTGTGGTAGCAAACAATGCGCTTATCAATATGTATATGTGTGGTATGCGGTGTGGTGGCTTGTGTACGTAAATGTTATAAGAATTTATAACGGTATGACTGTGCATGACGACTTGTATATGTATGAATAAGTGTTCCATTCGTGGTTGGTCATTGAAATTAAGCCGATATAGTGATTATAATGATTGTGAAGTGAATGAGTTAGCGCAAATTAAGGCGAAATTGTGCTTTCGCGGGCATGACCGTGTTCTAGTTGCTAGTACCGTAAAGGAGTAACGGGTTAAATCCCAAATAGTGTAAGCGAATTTGTGTAATAAGTAAATTGCAATCAATCGCGATAAGTTGCGCGCATCGAGACGACCAAGGAGACGGCTTTTCAGTTAGAAAGGAGGGACACAAGCGAAGTTAGTCAAGGCGGAGCTCGGAGCACGTCATAATTGAGCAAAAATGAGTCGGAATGCGCGAAAGAATTCAAGACTTCCCAAGATTTGGCGCAATTGGAGCTGTAGCAGTTCTACTTGGCCGTGTAGTGTCTCCACTCGGCCGAGTAGGGTGTCACTTAATCGAGTTACTTCACACTCGACCGAGTGACGTGAAGTAGGAGCAGGCCTGGTATGACCCATTGTGCTACTCGACCGAGTTGGGTTACACTCGTAGTAAGAATTTCACTCGACCGAGTGGACTTCATTTGACCATGAATTTTTCACTGGACTGAGTCGAGCGGAAATTGCTGCTCCTCAGTCTTATTTACCCGAGTTTCACCCCTTTCTCCTTTTCATTCGTAATTGCTTCCTTCCTAACTCAGCCCAAAACTCTCTCAAAAGCTTAAAATCTCTCTTAAATCTTGTCCTAATCCTTTAGGAATTCATCCCTTTGTCATCCTCCTTCAGCTCTAAGGTAAGCATACTCTTTTATTTTCTCTTTCCTCCATTGTTGAACTTGACTAGGTAACTTGAAGCTTTGATTCTTTCCCTTGTTTAAAGTTGCAATTTCTGTATGGATTTATTCCTTTATGCTTAATAGTTAGTTGTTTATGCATAAACTGCTCTATTAGCTCCTTAATTAGTGATTTCAATTGAGAAATCTAGGAATTTCTAGCAACCCTAAGCCCCAATTTTTCATGAATTTCGAAAATTTCAATTTTTTTTTTTTATGCAAAAATTTGTGTATAAGAACCGTCTTTGACTCAAATGACAAGTATATGAGACTTGAGAGTCCATTCTTTGTACCATGAAACAAAAGTTTTCGAACTTTAATAAAAATTTGGCTTGAATTAAGGACTCAAATGAGAAATTATCACTTAATGTTAGGAATATGACCATGTTAAGTTGGAAAAGCGACTTCAAATGTGATAATGATGTCTTTCCATGTCGTTACGCTTAAAGCTTACGTTTTACACCGAATTCATGTCAAAATTTTGTCTCTAAGTATGCAAAATTTCAACCTTAAGCGCCATGTAAGCCTTAGTCCTCGAATTCCGTCTTTAAATTTGTTAATTTGACCACATGTAATTATTCTTGGCATCAAAATGTGGTGGTTTTGACCCGTATGATTCTCAAATCTACTTCTTTTCCTTGTTCTAGCACAATGGCAGGAAACCGTCAACCCCGAAACCCTAGAGCTACCTGTGTTGTTCAGGAGGGACCCGGGGAGCCCGAGGTACCCGCTGTCTCTTCCCACCCGCCGTTCCCTAGTACTCTGTTCTGTGACCCAATTCAACGGACCCGTTTTGAGAAGCTAATGACGCGTCCCATGACTCCGACTCGTTGCCTAGATGAGGAGTTGGGCATCGAGACTGATGTCAGGCGCATTTTTACGGTTCTAGAGTTTGCTAGCTTGTTCTCCTTAAGCGAACAGTTGTATCGAGGATTGACCTTGGAATTTTTGAGTTCGTATGCTTGTGACAAGACCACCAGGAAGATCGAGTTTCGGATCCGCGGGGTAGAGTATAATTTTATCCATAAAGAGTTGGGCGCGGGGATTGGGATTGGGGATCGCGGAGGAGTCGAAGGGCGACAAAGAAGACTTTCCGGATAAGTTTGGGGCACCCATGTTCTTGACGTGGCTTTCGGGAGAGGAGCCGCGCACCGTTAGCCCCATGGCTACTAATGATATCCAACACCTGGCTTTTCGGTTCTTCATTAGGGCGATTAGTAGCATGACCTTCTGCTGGGCTGATTTACGCAAGCTAAACTCTAAGGAAATTTACCTATTGAGATCTTACCTTAATCCTACCCGAAAGAAGAGGGTCTATGTAAGTGCAACGGCGGTGGTAGCTAATAACTTTCTGAGGATGGCGACAATGGCAAGGACTCCCCTTGATTGTGGAGCGGTGATCACTAGAGGCAAAAGGGGTGGCGAGATTTGAGTCGGGGCCGAATGACGTGGAGGTACCGTCGGGATTACTATTTTTCGATGCCCCCTAATCCCCTATGTGATCAAGAAACTTAAATGGATGAGAGGAGGACCCAGAGATACCTCGTTACATGCCCGAGCCGGAGGACCCGTCCTACCTCATTCCCGAGAGTTTGTTGTATTCATGGAGACCGGGGGGCCCATCTCGAGCTCATGTAACTTCTACTCCTTCTCGGGCAGGTCGTAGGGAGGAGGTGCCTCATGAGGAGCCGAGAGAGCGGCCGGAGGAGCAACCATCGGTCCAGGCACCCGAGTCTCTTACCCAATCTCCCGTCCAGCCTTTCGTTCAGCCGTCGAGTTCCCTTCATGTCGACCTCGCTTCCCATCTCGCGGAATTGACCTTCCAGATCAACGACGACCTTGTGATGAGTAGTGTCTATGAGTCTGTCGTTCGGGCAGGTGTAGGTGCGGGACCCCGTCGTTCAGGCAAGTGTAGGTGCGGGACCTGTCATCCGAGCTGGTGGAGGGGCTACGGAGAGACGATTCCGGAGTCTTTGAGAACTACGGGGTGGATCCGTCATGGTGGGGCATGGCCGAGATACCCCATGGGCATGGCTGTCTAGCCGGGAACTGGGGACTGCAGGGAGGAGAGGCAGAAGACCGGGGGGATGGGAGTGGTCAGCCTGATTGGAGCGGAGGCACGGAGGCAGGACCTGGGAGGAGGCGAGCCACCAGCAGCAGAAGCGAGGAGCACCTTGGGGGTTCGGAGACTCCCCCACCGGGGCACGATGATAAGGCGGGACCCTCTGGTACCCAGTTTATGGAGGAGGACTAGGTTTGAGGTCGTGCGGCCATTTTATTTTGTATGAATGTTAATTGACTATTTGTTTTCTTTTGAACTTGTTTGGAACTTTGAACCTTAATTAGTGTGACAATGTTGACTTGTAATTGGACTAGGTGTTTAAGTCCAAAGGACCTACGTGTATGGATGTGTGTTATTGTGCATGTAGAGTATCGTGGGAAGGTCGTGGTCACATGTGGTGTCGGTTGTATAAGGTTGGGCAATCATTTGATTTTAAGGAAAGAATATTAGACTTTCGTTCCGCCCATGCCAACTTAGCTGAGTGCCCTCCTTCACTCGACCGAGTTGGGCCGAGTGCCATTCTACTCGACCGAGTGGAGGCTCACCCTGATTCTGCCCTGCACAACTCGGCCGAGTGACCTTCCACTCGACCAAGTTGTTGCTCAATCGACCAAGTATGTCCCTAGCTCGGCCGAGTACCACTTAATTGGCCTAGTTTACCTTATAATCGACCGACTTACTTGTTGCTTGGCCGAATAACTGGCTTACTCGACCAGATTCGACTGTACTTGACCTTTAGGGAGTTGATTTCGTACATTGTGTAATCGATCTACCCTAAGACCTCACTGACCTCGTTTATAACCTACTAAGCCTAAGTATCGCATTGACAAGTTTTGTCATGTATCTACGCAATTGTTATCTCACCCTACGTGTTCATGATGTGAATGTATTGATTGACGAGTACTTACGCGACATGATTGAATGAATGACAATGTTTGACGCGTGTGAAGAAATGTATCGTCAGTTAACCATTGAAAAGATAAATTAAAAACTTGATAATTTTACCGATTGAGCAAGCCTTGTGAGACGTGTCGCCAATTATGTACTTGGTCATGAACCTATTAAACCGCGTTGTGTATAGGTGTTTAGATGCAAAAGTCGGGAATGATATGCGAATTAACCGTCATGAGTCGGAAAATTAACCGTTTGTTTTCTCGAATAGGGACCCATGTTTGACTTATACATTGCCATGGGTGGACCGACGCTTCATTTAGGTAGGAGATATGGGGGGAGGTGTCTTTTGGTGCTTATCGTATTGAAAATTTAGAGTTGATATGAAGCGAACTTTGGGACGAAGTTCCCTTTTAGGGGAAGTGAATGTCAAATTGAGAGTTGTGTAGACACTAAAGAGTCGTAGGCGGGTCGAAAGAGAAAGAAGAGAACCATATTGAAGGGATGCTTGGAAAGAGAAGGACCTTCAGAATAGAAAAGTGTGAGGCGAACTTCGAGGACGAAATTCATTTTAAGGGGGAAGATTGTAATACCCGGATATTTTGAGACCCGGAAAGGACCTTTGAGATGCGTGAGAGAACCCTTGTCTACCCAGAAGTAAAGTTTGACCGTATGCTAGACTTGGTCGAGTATAAGTTATGCTCGTTCAAGTGGAGTTGACTCGGTCGAGTACATGTACTCGACAAAGTAAGGTCAACTCGGTCGAGTACACGAGTATTCGACCGAGTGAGTGGCATCGGTCAAGTGGTTTGGACACTCGGCCGAGTTCACTCCGTCAGCCTTGTTTTATATCCGCGAATTTCATTATTTTCCACCTAACCCTAATTCATTTCCACCTTCCTCCTTATCTCTCCAAACGCTCTCCCTTCTCTCTAAAACCCTCACAAACACCTCTCCATGGGTTTCAAGCTTGGGCTAGAGGATTTCTACCTTCATTCTTCATTTCCTTCCTTCATGTAAGTCTAAATCTTCCTCTTTCTTTTTAGTATGAACCCTAAAGTTTGGGGGTTTTGTTATGGGTAACTAATTAGTAATTAGTAAGTATAATATTGGTAATTAGTGGGTAATGATAAGGGGTTTATTATTATATTGCAGTATAGGGCGTATTGTGATAGTTGCATGTGGATGTTGTAGGATGAGAGTCTGAGACGATTGTATGAGACGGAATCGAATCGGATTCGTGTAACTCGTGAAGATTGCGAAAAGGTAGGCTAATGCTACTCGGTTTTAATAATGTAATTGCATGATTGGTCCGTCTTTATCGCCATTTTATATTGTGAGTCGTATGATAATATTCGATAACAGTGGTAATCATTATGTGTTCACATGTGGTAAAGAGGGTATGTTGACCCGAAATGTCAAAAGGTTCGGTATTGTATCATGATTGAGGTCATGTCTCGCGATGAGACGAAAATGGAAATGTGTATGACATCTTATATTTTGTGGTGTACTATGTATGCCGTTTGTGATGTTGGTTGTTGACGATGGTTGAGGAGACGGAAGGCGGTTGGGAGACCGTCTTCCGCTTAGGTCGCCCCTTGGAGTGATCTCCATTTGTCCCACTAGTATCGAGGAACCGATGTACTGAGACACGACGTGTGGCAGGGAATTCGAGACACCCGGACCAGGTACCACGGGTGTTTCCCGAGTACTTTTTCGCGATTTGGTGCGTCTGGGTGTGTCCGGGCACTGGTATGATGAGCGGCAAGTACGCCTGGGTGTGTCCTGTTACTAGAGTGTGGATTGTGTCATGTGATTGTCGTACATCATGGTCATTATGCATCTTTCATTCTCATATCATGTCTTATGCGTTTATATTATTGAAACTGACTGTTGGCTTGTGATTTGTGAACTGTCACATATTTTGGGGTGGCATGCGTTGAACCATATGATATTTCCGGTCATATGGGGAGCAGTCAGTTAGAGGTTTGCAATTGGGGAAATCGAGCGGGATTTGGGCCGAGCATGGACAAGAGGTCAAGTCTAGACATTTTTTAGTTGATAGTATTGGATTGTATTAGAAATATTGTAGTAGCCATCACTCATATTAATTAATAGTTGTATTGTAATTCATTAAACGTTATTCATTTATAAAATATGTTGCCAAATTGTAGTTCAGATTCACTGCCTCGGGAAACCGAGACGGTAACGCCTTTGATAATCTTGGCCGGATAATTGGGGTGTTACATAAAATATCATCTTTCGTTTTCTTTTCTCCTACATGTTTAAACCGATCACTTTCTTCCTCTTTTACGCGAGTAACTGCCAGGTCTTCATTGCTGTTTTTGCATATCGAGACCTCGCTATGCTATGTAAATATGTTATGTTAATGGTGGTACAAAGAAATATAATACTACGAGTATAATTGTAACTCTTTACTTATTTCTGAACCTGCTATGTCCACTACAACTCATTCTAACGGAATTATTCTACTTCTGATTCCTCTGTTTTACGCCACGATTTAGTCCTGTCGTGAGGTCAAAACAAGCGAAACTCCTGAAATTTCAACATTTCAGAGCTTAGCTCCTTTATCTACTAGATCTACACTGGACAAAAGTAAAGCTCATGTCCTAATGTGACTCAAAGACACCGGCAAAGGCTGATGCAGTGAAGGTTGAAATAAATGTTCAAAACATTCGGAGTCCTGCTAAAATTGTAACACACACTAAGCACCCTACCTAGCATATCTAAGATCAATTAAATCATTTCAAACTTGAAATTAAAATAATCTATTATGTCTCAACACAACCTTTTAATTGTATTCTACAGATGAATGTGTGCCATCTTTTGTTCTTTGTCAAAATATTTCTTCAAATTCAACCTACATGCACGTCTTCAAAATTGTATGTGACGCAATTTTCATCTTGGTCATTTGGAAACAACCTCTTTGTGTAGTTAACACAAGGGTAAGGTTGCATAAATCCGACCCTTACCTCGCAATTCACAAGAGCCATTTAGGCACTGGGGTAATGTGTTGAGTTTTTGTTCTAACAATTTCTGCAGCGCTGCATCCAACATATCCTAGTATTCGAATCACAATGATCACCAGTAGCGGAACTACGATTTTTAGTATTAAGGATGCATAAAGTTTCGAGGGAAACGAACTAGCAAAGCAACACAGCAACTAGAAAAGATATCGAAAATAATAACTTAAACTTTCGATTTTTCCCGGGGCGAGAATCCCTGCTAGCCCCTCTAGCTCCACCATCGAATCACCATGAACATACTCAGAAAAATCACCAAAGATGCAAACTTTTCAATCAATACTTCAAATGGTCAATTACCCACCAAATTTCTAATCACAAAAACCAAATTCAACATCAAATCACAACAAAATCCAATCATAAAACATCATACACTTATTCACTTAATACCCACATACCCAAACATCACAAAATCAAACAATATCTACTTTTAAACAAAATATAACACAACAAAATGAATAATTAAATAACAAAAATAAACAAAAAACAAAATCATACTTGTGCAATATTAACGATGAATTGACGAAACTGAGGGTGAAAACCAGCTTGTTGTTTGAGACGAACAGCAATGGGTTTACTTAATGTTCGTAAAGCAAGAGTACCAAGCTTTAATAATGGCAGAACCATGATTTTAAACTACAAATTTGTGTGTTTTTTTTTATGAATTTGAGTTTATATTATATACTATGCACACCAAGTGTTCGATGTTTTGTCTGAGAGACAAAAGAGAAGTTTGTTAAGTCTGTTAAGTTGTTTTCTTGGAAAAAAAGAAACGACCTTAAAATGTTGCATTTTTTATTTTATTTTTTTGAAGGGAGGAATTGTGATGGTTGAGTGGTGGACTGAGTCGAGTATACAAATTGTTGAATGTTGAAAAGTGACTATTTTGAAGAGAATTTTATTAATAAAAAGACGAAATTATTTTTCAACTGTCCCAGCTTAAATAAGAAAAGAGTAATTGTTGGACCGAGTCCACTAAGACACTACCATAGGTTCCACCACATATTGGACCGAGTCGAACCATCGACTATGCATGATAACATTTGTTGGCATTGCCTCCTCCACCACTCTGTCTCATTAATATGATATTGTCCGTTTTCGGTCAAGTATGCACGGTTTTGTTCTCTTGGGCTCTTCTATTTCCTAAAAGGCCTTATACTAATGGAGTAGTGAATATCTTATAAACACGGTAAGACTTCTTTACTTTCTGTGAGACTTTGGTTGATACCCTAAAAGTTCGATCTTAGATTGGGCCAGTCCATAAAATCAAAAACCTACACAAAACGACTAAAATCGCATTTTATTTCCATTTTCTTTAACGTATTTCAATCAACGAAGGTAATTTTTTGTTCTCAATCCCCATCATATCTTTTTACTGTTTATATTGGTTATGTTTATTGTAGCCGACAAATCCATGTGAGGATAAAAAAACGAATCAATTTTTTATTTTTTTGGTGACCAAGGGAACACCCTGCAATCCCGGGGTCAAGATAAGTCATCAAGGTTACCTTTGATGACAGATAATAACCGCAACACTCCCGTGTAGGGAGTCAAACTCGAGATCTCTCAATTCGTTGTCATTGCAACGCTTTGAGACACTCCCGCACTGCACTAAACTCAAGCCACTTTGGTTATAAATACTGAAATAGGCTGATAATCAATTCAATTGTTTTATTAAGGATGAAATAGGCCGTTTTTCTAATATATACTTTCTCCCTTCAACTCCACTCTACCACTTTCACTTTTATACAATATTCACAAGTGAGTATATAATTGCAATTTTCTCTCAACATATAAGTAAAAAATATATTCACGTGTCTTGTTTATTTCGTCTTTACGAATACATTACTAATATCTAACTTTTATAATTTTTGCAAACATGTAGCTGACGATATTTACCGCATAAAACACGCTTCGACAAATGTGAAAAGGTAATATGGTAGAGTGGAGTTGAAGGGAGGAAATATATATTCGTCTTACACATAAAATAGATCAAATAGAATTTTCTATTTTAAGATTGACCAACTAAGTTTTGTTGGATGTTTTCAAAAAACATTTTCAAGTACAATTCGTTAACGGTTCAAAATGAAAAAACAGCAATAGAGTAAGATTCTTGTTACTTGTTAGACAAGTGATTAAAGTAACAAATAGGGGTAAATTACTATTTGAGTCAAACAATTCTGAAAAATTCACACACAAAAAAAAAAGTACTCACTTTATGTACCATCACAAAATGAAAGCCCATGATCCTTGCTGACTTGTGGGTTGGGCCGTACGCTCGCAAAATGAAGTCCTTTATTTACGTCTCCATTACGAGCGAGTCTCTGAGATATTTTCTACTTACCCTACCACTTGCCTACTTGTGAGAGCTAATTCAACTTGTCTTTATTAAGATGAATATGCTCATATTCGGTGAGAATTTGTGTTCAATTATAGGCATCTAAAATGCTACTCAAGCAAATTTAACATTCTATAAATAAATTTCATACGTATGACAAATATAACTATAAGTTAATAAATAATACTCCCTCTATTCAAGTCCAAATACAACATTTCTTTTTTTGACATTATTCATGAGTTAAGAGAATCTTTACGATTTCTTGCAATATGTAAGATAAAATATGGTCATGTGGGATCTTGTTTGATTCGTCTTTATAAGTACAATAAGATTATAAAATTTTTATATTTTTTTATAAAGTAAAACTCGAGATATTTACGTTACAATTCGTGCATTGACAAACGTGTAAAAGAGAAATGTTGTGTTTGGACTTGAATAGAGGGAGTATATTTATATAGTTTAACAAAGTTTTAAATTATCAAAATTAAGGTTATATAATTACTGGTCATTCGTAAACTCGTATTATCATATCCAAAGTTATTTTGATTAATATTACTAGTATTAAATGGTTTTATTAAACGAATTATTATGTGTAATCATATAACACAAGTACTTGTATAAAACGATTATATTTTACCAAATAGTATAGTATACTATTAATATACTCCTATGATTCACAAATTATATGATATAAGTCGGGTTCACACCGTAAGAATGATAGAAAAGCAGGAAAAATGTATTTTTAGATAATTGGACCGTCTCACAATAGAATTGACTCGAAAATAGTTGATAACTACTCTTATTATACGAACAGTTGAAGACGGCGCATATCTATCTGTATTCAATGAAAACTATCATAAGATATTAGGAAGATTAATAGTTTAGAGTTAAGACATAAATTATGATATTATTATAATTTCCGTCTTAACTCTGTACTATTACTCTTCCTAATATATCAGCGTCTTATAAAATACGAGTAATTCACAAATTCTCATTTGTGACGGGACGACCCGTCTCAATCTTGCGACGGGTCAAATTCTTCTCACAAAGAGCAAGTGGGGGACAAATGGACCACCCCACTTACCTTGTCACTTGCTCTTTGTGAGGGGGATTTGACCCGTTGTAAACTTGCGACGGATCGCCCCGTCACAAGCAAGACTTATTGAAAATAATTTGGGATATTATGTAATGAGAGATGGAGAAGCCGACAAGTCCTGCAACTAGGCATGACAACGATTGGTCTAGTTCTTTTTGGCAAGCTTGATGGTGAGGACATAGTGGGACCCACTCTATTGACCATATATGTAGTGCCACGTGTTGTATACACTATGGATAAGAGTAATTGAGGAAGGGGACATTGTTTTGATTGCTAGATATAATGGGGTTCCATCACTTAAGTCAGTAATTAATTTTAGTAAGCTGACTTGAGCAGCATCTTCTACGTATTTCAATTCGTCGTACGGGGTATTCTCATATCTTAATCATACTCAATTGACCCAAACCCTCGTTTTAAACCATCGTTCTTGCTTAAAACGGGACGATCCCTCATATTGCTTAAGACGGGTTAAGCCCCCTTTGCAAAAAAGCAAGTGAGACAAGTTTAGGGATTATCCATTATCTCCCCACTTGCCCACTTACTCTTATAGTCTTATGTGAAGGGGCTTGAACCGTCTTAAGCAATAAGACGGGTCGTCTCGTTTGAAACAAAAATTTGTGCATTTCAAATGGCACTTATCTTAGTCTAATCACAAATTCTCGTTTAAGACAGAAATATTTGTCGTGACCTTAAGACGAGTCAAATAACATATTATTTGCATATATAATACAAAACACAATGCTCAAATATTACCTAAAAAATTGTCATATTCATGCAAGTAGCATGCAATAACTTGACCCGTCTTAAATTAAGACGGAAATATCTGTTTTAAGAGAGACTTATTGTAGTCTGATAGATCAAATTAGAGATGGACAATGAATCAAACGGGTGCGGACCGGGCCGGGTGGGGGCGGGATGGATTGGTGGGGAGTGAGCTCGAGCCCACAACACGAGTTGGGTGGGTGCGGTTTGGGGGTATGACGACCCAGAACCATCCCGACTAGACAAAGGGGCAGCGGTGGTGTGGACTGAGCCAAGTTAGGGGTTTGTGTGGGCCGAGTCGAGTTGGGGCATGATGGGTTGGTGACTTGGTGGGGAGTGAGCCTGAGCCCACACTAATACGGGCTGAGAGGGTGCGAGCTGGGGGTATGAATTATGATGGCCCTGAACCGGCATGGCTAGAGAAAGGGGCTGGTGGGCCAAGCGGGTTGGGAGTGTGGGCTGAGATTTTTGTTGGCCGGGCTACAACATTCACAGCCCGAGCCCGGTCTGTTGGAGAACATGCGATGGGCAGGCATGTGGTCAGTTACGAGTTCATACTCGCTTTTCACATATTGCTCTTATCTTTCACAATACTTTTGTGCGGTCTCCAATATGATAAGTTGACTATGGATTTAACCATTATTATACACTTCTTCCCGGTTAGTGTATTTCTAGTTTTCTACCTCTTTACATTTTGGATTTAATCGGATTTTCTCCATCTTTTTTTTGGAAGTTTTGTGTGATTCAAATCCAATTTCTTTTTTCATGATTTTTCTACCTCTTTTCATTTTGGGTTTAATCACAATATTTATATTTGTTGAAAAAGCTTTATAAAAATGGGCTTTCATCGACCACTACACCACTTACATACTTATCGTTGAAAAAGGGAAAAGAAAATTATAATTGTATATATATCTATTTTTTTTTTTTTTTTTTTCGACAACAGTAGACTGTATAAATAAAGAAAAAGAAAAACGTACTTACAAGGAAGAAGCAAAACTAAAAACTCACAAATCTTAGGAATTAACCAGTAGCTAAACTAACTGACCAGAACTTTTGTTTACGAAGAAGCAAACGCATCTCCGTCAAGCAGTGAAAAAGGTGGATGGGTACTGACAAAGAAGATGCCAGAACAGAAGATAATTTTTTTGAAGTCACAGTAAATGCAACATGAGTGAAATTGGCAGATTGCAGCATATCCATACATACACGGAGTGACTTAGCATAGGCCGCAAATTCCGTAGAACCCCGAACAGCTACCGAAAATGAAAGTTCCTCTTGAGTGGCGGAAGAGGTAAAAGTAAAACAGTTCTCGTGTGAGGTTTTGAAAATAGCAGCAAAGATGTGAATAGGACGAACCCCACACTGAGTAGACACTCCACACGCATTTGGATACACCGTAAGGAATCTTATTGTCTGAAATGAAGGATAAGGCGATCGTTGTGAGTGGATATCAAATAAATGTTCGGCCAAAGTGAGCATACTATCTGGATTGATAGAATTTCCTTGAAAAATAACTGCATTTCTTGTTTTCCAAATGGCCAGAAGTACACACTGAAAATAGAGCAGAGACTTGAAGTTTGGGGATTGATGCCTATGCAGATAAACCACAAAATCAGAAATCCATTGCTTAAAGCTAGTGGCAAGATTTGAGGTTGTCACAATACCCAATTGAGAAGAGCGCCAAACATGTTGGGAAATGGGACATAACCGAAACAAATGTTCAAGAGTCTCTGGATGACTATGGCATAGAACACAAGTGTCTCGAATGGAGAAACCTCGTCTGGAAAGAGAGGATAAGCATGGTAGTATCTCTCGAATGAGGCGCCAGACAAATATCGGGAATTTAGCAGAAATATGTTGTGACCAAGCAATTTTCCAAGGAAAGGAGTCCATTCTGGAATTTAGATTGGATAAACTGCCATTAAGGAGCCTGCAATATTCAGATTTCAGCGTGTAAACACCGTCTTCAGTGTATTTCCAGTACAAAAAATCATCAGATACTGGGTTAGGAGGTTCACTGGCAAGAATTTCTTTAGCACAACAAGGATCAAAGAATCTAAACACAGTAAAAGGATTCCAGTTTCCATCAGGCAGAGTTAGTGCTGGAAAGGAAAAAGCGTGAGATTCCATAGAAGAGCCAAGCATGCAAGCTCCTGCTAATTAATTCAATTCTTCTGGCTTCTTTCTACCACATTATGGCGGCTATTCCTTTCCCTAAAAGCATCTGTAAGAAGATTGACTCGTTAATTGCAAGTTTCTGGTGGCGTACGGGGACGGGAACCAGGGGTATTCATTGGCTCCCTTTGTCTGAACTGCATCTCCCTAAACTGCGTGGGGGACTTGGGATTAAGGCCACCTATCTGTTAAGCCAAGCCTTCCTCTTAAAAGCTCATTGGAGAATTATTAGCTATCCCACGGGAATTTTACATAAGTTCATTGGTCCAAAGTATAAGAAGGATCTGCCTATCCCTCTTTCAAAATCCAAGGTTTCCAACCCCTCTTACTGTTGGACAGGTATTTGTCGTGCTGTTGTAACAGCGTCTGATGGGTATGTCTGGAAATTGGGTAATGGGAAAAGTATTTCTTGTTGTACTGATTACTGGATAAATGGGAAAATATTTGTATCCACACTTCTTTTAAAAATGATCAATAGACTAGTCATATAAACGATCTCATACTAGTTAATATTCGTTTTTCCCATTTTTCATCTAATAAAAATGATATAAGGGGCCCTCTCTTAAAGATTTCGCACACGACCTCCAAAACTACAACGACCCTAATAATCAACCTTTTTTACTTTTCTTAAAAAGTAGAAAAGAATGCATGGTTGGAGATGAATTACCTTAGGATGAATGAACCTTTAACACAAAACAAAGTCACAATACACAACTATGTAACATCGTAGCACATTTGATTGATTACATGATTTATATAACTCGTGAATAAACGTACCAATTGTACACATAACACCAAAATAATAACATACGTACAAACTTTATAAGTTCATGAACAAAATTTCCAAGAAAAAATAAAATATTATTATTAAAAAGACACGTGTACGATCAAGATAAAGAGAGAGAGAAGAAGAAAGATGAATGACAAGACTAAAGTACGATGAAAGGCTGAGCATAACGCAGAGAGTGCAGGCAAACTCCCGCGTAAAAGTCGAGGGTCTCTTTCTGTACACTCTGCCTTCTTTCTCTTTCTCTTCTTGCTTTACTTGTCATGTCCTTCAGGATTTTCTGCTTTTACCCTTTTTTTTGTTTTAAAATAAAATAAAATTATCGTCTTTTTTTTTACTGGCAAAGGTGAAAGGTGAATCTTTTTTTTTTTCGACCGGATAATTCACATGATACCCCGAGGTTTGCCATTTTGCACGAAATACCCAAAATTTTGATTTAGAAAACTTTAAGAGGTCATAACTCGTGTTTACGAGATCATAAAGTGACGATTTTTTTTTCAAATCGATCATCTTTCCGAGAACTACGATTTGAAGAAAAAAAATTATTGTATTTGGATCCCGTAGCTAGGAGTTATTGCATGTCAAAGTTTTTTTGACCGAACAAACTTTGAGCGAGCATATCTCTTGGTTACGAATTCCGAACTCGACAATTTTTTTTTCAAATCGTAGTACTTGGAAAGACGATCGATTTGAAAAAAAAATCGTCACTTTCTGATCTCGTAAACACGAGTTATGACCTCTTAAAGTTTTCTAGATCAAAATTTTGGGTATTTCGTGCAAAATGACAAACCTCGAGGGTACCATGTGAATTTTCCGGTTTTTTTTTTCACATTAATGGTAGACTGTGCAAATTAAAAAAGAACGCGGATTCTTGTTGAAGACGAACATTAGCCGTCACAAGCTGAAAATGGATAATATTCATCTCACAATATGCAGGTGGGGAAGGCAAATGGAGCCCTCCACTTGTCATGCCACTTGCATATTGTCTTCCGCTGGTAACAGAGAATACCCGTTTTCAGAGAGACGAGTTGAAATAGGAAATTTATACAAATAAAAGTTCACAAATTCTTATTTAAGACGGAGGTATCCGTCTTAAGCTTAAGACGGATACCATATTCTCTCACAAAATACCCATCAAGGGTGAGTGGAGAGCACATGGGGGGTGCCCACCTTGTCCCCTCTACCCATTTCCTCTCACAAAATACCCGTTGCAAGATCCGACCCGTCTTAAGCAAGACCTACTGATAAAAGTTAGTCAGTTGAATTGTAGTGTAGCTAAACAATGTGCTATTTAGACTTTAATTATTTTACTTACATTACATAGGTAGTTTAGTTTAGGTTTATCCAATTTTATCGGTTTACGGTATCCTTCTTTATTTTTTTTAGTTAATGCCTTTAATAAATTTAGTATCGATTCAGCTTGGTAATCACCGGATACCAATGCATAAGAATGAGGTCTTATCCGTGATCTGAATTTAAAAATGACTAATGTTGATTAACTTGATTGAATTGATTATTCAAAAAAAAAACTATCCAAATGCATAATGATGATCTGTTATTAAATAAACGAAAATGAATAGTTTGAAATAGCAATTAAGAATATGTTAACTAACCCTACATAAGTCTTTTTTTCTTTTTCTTTTTCGTTTTTTTTATAAGGTAAGAAAACTAAATTGATTTTCAAGGATAAAATCTACTTATCTCTACCTATTTCATTCTTTCGGATGAGCGAGACAAGTTGTGCCCAATGACTTTCAAACCATCTAGAAAGAATTGAACAAGAATCATCATCAGAGGTCATAAAGTCAGCGACTTTGCTGGCCATCCGAAAACAATGTTGTACTAATTAACACTTCTTCAAATAAATGAAGTTCTAATTTCATAACCCTAATAATGCTTAAAATTCCCCACGGAATTTGTCAATTACCACGAATTGAGTTGATAACATAAAGATAATTACCTTCAATTATTAATTTTGAGACTTATAAAGATTTAGCAGGTAAAATGACGTCTTTTACGGCGAGAGCTTCTACAACCAGAATTACATTAGATCCACGGAACTGGATACCTCAAAGTCTTATTACTCATGAGTCTTAGATGAGTTATCTGATCCCAAACCATAATCACAAGCATACACGAAAATCACTCGACCAGTTAGAGTTCGATTACTATGTTTGGAGATGTATGTCATATCTCTTTAATTTGTGAAGGTAGAAAACTCGCACTTGATAAATATCACATGTGAGATCCTACTTTTGAAAAAAGGAGAGAACAGAGTTGCATGTCATATAAACAAGAAGTTACTTCATCCATTGTCAATCGATTTATTATGGAATTTTTTTTAAAGCATATACTTCCTCCCTTCAACTCCACTCTACCACTTTACTTTTTCATGTTTGTCAACGCGTGTTTTACACGGTAATATCGTTAGCTACGTATTTGCAAAAATTTAAAAGTTATATATTTTTAATGTACTCGTAAAAACGAATCAAACAAGATCACACATGAATATATTTTCACTTATTAATCGAGAGAAAATTGCAATTAAAAGCTTACACATGAATAGTGTACAAAATTGAATATGCTAGAGTGAAGTTGAAGGGAGGTAGTAATTAAAATGAGATTTTTTATTATTTTTTCTTTTCATCCAGGTGCGGCCCAAATCAAATAATGAATTTTAACACTTGACTTGAGAGAAGCTTTAACACTAGGCAATACAAATCTTCTCGTGATTAAGATGAGTTCAGAAACAACACGACACAATCGGACTATTACAACAATCATACTCCATACTAGTAACTAGCTACAAGTCCTTATAATTATGTAATGTTTCATGCACTACCAAATATTTTAATTTGTGAAATACTATTTTTTATCTGTTTTTAGGCTATTTGTTTGTATTTGAAATTTATGCATGACTTATGAATCCAACCTTAAAACGATCTATATTGTGCAACATTGATCTATTTTACTCAACATTAATATAAGACCGTGTTTAAGAAGTTTGTGAACAAGAACATTTTTAATCGTTCTTCTCAGATTTTTGTTATTTATTTATATCTATGCATGCATGGATCATGAATCCGGCGTTATGGAAGGGTCTAAGTGATATTTGAGAATATAAATGACAAGGATTAGATTCATATGTAACATTTTATTACCTAATAAGTTTGTGAAGATGTTTATTTAACCAATTTTTTTGGTCAATATTATAGATCATGAATAGTGCTTCAAAATTCAAATATTTCAACTAGAGAAGTTACAGCAAGTCTTGCTTGTGACAGACCAACTGCGACGGGTCAATTCCCTCTCACAAAGTGCAAGTGGGGGGCTCCATTTACCACCCACTTGCACCCCCACTTGCACTTTGTGAGAGAGAATTGACCCGTCGCAAGCTTGCGACGGGTCGGTCCGTCACAAATGAGAATTTGTGGAGAAGTTAAAATAATAGTAAGGTTAAAATATACTCCTATCATTGAACTCTATATGAAACACCCCTAGGAAAACTTTCTAACAATGAGGATATGTGTGTGTGGCCATGATACTCATGATGTAACTTACACAATAGATACGCCATTCTCTTAATGTAGCATACATCCACTAAAGGTACGCACCAAAAATGAAATAAAGTCTGTCAAAACACAACACTATTAGAAAAGATCCTTTTTATTGCCCATCATCGTTTATCAGAAAATACACAAACACAAGCTTTCTCTAAGGGTATGTACAACTTACAAACCTACAAAACTAATAATCTATGTTATTCCAAAATCCAAATGAACCGGTCGATAATGTATGTTCGTTCTTAATTCCCCTAAAAAAATGCAACGAATCAGTCGAGTTAGAAGAATATGAATTAAATTAACTAATGAACGTATGTAAAATTGAACGATTAATGATTCGATTTAATTTCCAATTTTGAACTTCATTAAGCATATACATACAAATGTCACAACATTTGTAATGTAGAGTATATATATATCTCATATTGATATTTGATATTCGTTACAGAACTATAACGGGTTAAGTATCATCCAAATTGATAGATAAGACAAAATTAGAATGCCTGAGGAGTAGAGAGTAACAAATGATTTGTCTTTATCTATCCATGTGAGTTATTTTTAATCCGTTACAAGCTTGTAACGGATATGCTCGTCACAAACAAAAGTTTATGTATTTTGAATATGGTGTACATTGGTTTAGATAAAAGTGAAAAACCTATAATGCAACTCATTAAATAGAAGATGACCTAAAATGTATTGCAACCAACAAAAACAACAGTTGAGCTTGCAGGGGTAGAAAGGAGTACTCTGTAGTTTTTGGTTTGAAATATTAATTGTAATATATAGGGAGTAATTTATAATATTTTTATAATATCTTATATTTATTCATGATTTCCTTGTTTGGCACCTTTCACACTTTAACATTTGACCTCTACAAAAAGTAATGAAGTGGTAGGTTTTTCTTTTCTTTTTGTTGCTTAGAGAGTTAGATAGGTAGGCTTTTGTAGCTTGTAAGGTGATTTGCTAAGCTAGCTAAGCATGTCTTGTTTGATGTTATGTTATGATTGAAAAGTATTCTTTCAAACTTACTTTAGTCTTTATACTTTTTACCCAACAAATAAAAGGAAATAAGTGAATGTACAATTCCTAAAGAATGGTTAGTTTCATGGTTGGCTTTACATAAAATTTGTTCCTTGGTTAATTTACAATTTTCAAAATATTGTGATGAGAAGTTAACATGCATGTGTAAACATCTTATATAAATGAAGCGATGATTAAGAAAAGACCGTGTAATTTCTCTATTATCCACAAGTTTAGAATAAATGACAATAATAAGATATCGTCAGGTGATACTGAATTGTAGTACTAATGGCTCACATATGCTCCCTCTAATTTTTCATCTTCTTCCCTCTTTCCATTTTAAGCTAATTGTGGTGATGTTCCCTCTTTCCTTATTTGTGAGTAGTTGTGTGGTCCAAATTTAATTGAATGTGGGGTAGTGTGTTTTGTGTGGTCCAAATGATTTCCTTAATCCTTGTGTCCAAAAGAAAAGGGAAGAACATGTAAAATTGGAGGGAGTATAATGTATGCCTTATGTAATGACAAGAGAGCATCATGAGCCCCATATACATGTGGAGGTGATACTTAAACTCAAAATTACCCGGTAATAATATATCATTCATAAAATGTATTCAGGCTACTTTATAAGTCACCGTGTTGAAAATCATTCTTAACATTCAGTTTATGGTGGATTTTGATTTAGAATATGCCCTAGATGATAGCCACATTCACGATGAGTTTAAGAGTTTAGTCATAGTGATCAAACACTCTTATAACATAATTAAGATAAGATAAAAGAGAACATAAAGAAAATAACACACAAATTTATGTCTACAGACAAGAAGAGAGGAGAGTTTTGTTTCAGATTCAGATTCTTATCATACGCATAACTGATAGGATAGGGCTTAAAGAATTTATATAATACTCTCTAAAACCTTTTACCGAATAACCTAGAAAGTCCCAAACAAAACTCTAGCTCAAACATATATTAAAAACGCTCCAATTAGATTGAACCACTATGTAAAATCTTTAAGCGAGACCTCCGTAATAAATCATGCATGTACTAAAGTTATGCAACTGCAATTGCTCATTTATTATAAACGATCCTAGTAATAGAGGTGCATTTGTGTGACCGAACTACAATTAACCACAATAGTAAAATTTTATCAAATGTTCTTAAGAGTAGGGTGATTAGTTTTGAGCTAAACACTTATAACTTCTCTAAAGAAATATATCCCGTTCTTTTAAACGACGATGTTAATATTATTCTCCAATTATTCGTCATCTTAGAAGCAAAATCTCACTAGATGCATCATATGCTGGTGATGTTTCACAATCGTTTAAAAAAAAATAGGAAATAAAGTGGATTCTAATTGTGAAAGATCACCAGCAATAATAGCCGTATATTAGCACTCATTCATAAATTCTTGTGTTGTGTGTTACGTCGACAAGGTAAACAAATATTTTTACATTATATATTGCCATTTTTTCTCCAATAGATAAAAAAAAGGACTAATTAGGGTAAATTTATTGCTCAAACTCGATCTCCCGAGACTTAACCATATCAACATTATTCCACTAATTTTTCATTATTTTTTATTGTTTAGACTCACTCATCTCAGACTTTCTGCATTATCCCTCATACGTATTTTTCAATAAGAGGTTTAATAAAAAAATGATATAAAAATAGTTTAACCATAAGAGCCTTTTATTAGGTGACATATCTATAAAAGTGTGTCAAGACTCATATTAGCTTTGCATTTGAATGACTTAACTTAAAACTTTGTTGGGAACGAAAGACTCGGATAGTTTATTGGTAGTTTTGATACAAAACTTATTAAAAAATACCAATAAATATTACCCTAATGATGTATAACATTAATAGAAGACAAATCCTAGTAGATTTTATGGCACATCGAAAGGAAGGGACTTAAAAAACTGAGGTAAATTAAAGAAAACAAAGTCAGTAGGTCTTGCTTGCGACGGATCGGATCTTGCGACGGGTATTTTGTGAGAGGAAATGGGTAGAGGGGACAAGGTGGGCACCCCCCATGTGCTTTTCCACTCACCCTTGATGGGTATTTTGTGAGAGAATATGGTATCCGTCTTAAGCTTGCGACGGATAGTGTCCGTCATAAATGAGAATTTGTGAAACAAAGTAGCTGAAAAAGGAAATTAATGGGTCATCCTGTGTGGTGGTTGTTCATCTCATTCATTTAATCCTGTTATCAAATACTCGTTTTTTTTTTTCATAGACATGAAGTAAACTTCTTGACCGGCTATTTACCGATTCAAAGAGTATCAGTGACGAGAGATGGGTCATTGTTATCGAGAGTGAATACCTCAATTAAAAGAACAACTAACAAATCTCGCTTGTGATCGTCACAAGTTTGTAACCTCTCACAAGTCACAACCTTCTTTCCCACAACTCACAAGCTTGTGACCGTCACAAACGCGTATTTGTCCTTAAAAAAAAGAGTACAAGAGTGAAAGGAAAATAGCCAACGGACAATGAGTTGTAACCCCGTATTGTCCAGAGTAAGTTGACCCCACCACTAATTAGCCTTAAGCCTGCTATTTTGTTAGGCTTTTTTTATTTATGAATAGCCTCCCCGCTCTGTTTGGGTCCTTTGTTATTGATGGCTTTGATAAGGACTTGTCCCTTTTTCTTGTATCATACTTTTAATGCCATATAGTGATACCTTTGTCTTTAGGTCACTAATTCAACTATTCATCTTGCATGGTGACCTTTACATGTGCCTTTGTGCGGTCATTATTCGGTTCGACTCGACTCGAGTCATCTCGGTTCGGGTCGGTAATAGTCGACTTCTATTATTATTATTATTATGTTGATTTATATTGTCTGTGATTGTCATTTCATTTCGATGAAAGATGTTAATCCTTAATTATCATGCCCTAACAACACTACAAGAAAAGCGCTCTTTACCGACAGGAAATATCGACCGACTCAAAATCGGTCGGTAATAACAATTACCGACCGATAACAGTCGGTAAAACAAATTGTGGACGGTAAATCACCGACCGGATCAAATACTGTCGCTAAATTAAAATTATCAGTCGGTAGACCAATGATTAGCGGCCGCTTTTATTCTATTTAACGACCGAAATAGAGTCGGTCGGTACCATCAACATATTAAATCAAAGTATCAGACACTTTCCTTCCTTCCCTCATTCTATTTTCTCGAGAAAAGAAATTAACACTCCCTTCCCTCACTCCATGACACCACATGAGACCACCGTCCCACTGCGATCCGCCACCGTGACGCCTATCCGACGCACTGCAGCCGACCTCAGTCCGCCGTCTCAGGCTCTTCATTCTTTCTCTTTCTTTTTTTCAACTAATTCCTAATTTAATATAGGTATGATTTTTACTTAATTTTTTTTGTTTTAAGTTGTTTTAATAGGGTTTTATTGTTGATTACATACAACTTTGTGTCGTAATTGATTTGTTGGTATGAATTGAATGTAAATTTTAAATTATTTAAGTTAGGGTTTGGGTTATGTGAAATTGGGGGCTTTCTATTTTGATTAGTTGGTTTTTGTGGCTTAATTTCTGTTACATTAATGTTGTTTAATTCCTTTGATTTATAAAGCCTGCGATGTTTCATATTTTCGTTTTGTTATAGGCTATAAGAGATGTTGATAATTGACTAAATGATTTGTTATTAACTGTGAAGTTTTGGTTAATGGTCTTAGGCTGATGTTCATCTAGACGATGGAACTTATGATAGAGCAGTTGTTCCTAGTGGCGCATCCACTGGTTAGTTTCCCTGGTTGAAGTAATTAAAAAGCGATCTTCTGTTTTTTCTAAACAGTCATTCTTAAAGATTATCTTGTCTTTGTGTGATATTAGGAGTCTATAAAGCTCTTGAGCTCAGGGACGGAAGTTCCGACTTCATGGCTAATTTGTGATGACATCTTCAAATTTGGGTTATATGCCGGTGATGTTGTTATGGCGCGTGGGCTTCTGTCTCCAGGATTGCAACATTTGGCTTTTCCTTTGGGTTCTAACCAATTACCTAATATGCTCATGCAGGTATATAATACTGATGATTTAATTGAGATTTGTTTTCATTGGGAATTGTTGTATTTGTCGTCTCTTATTTGTTATGGTGATATGTTTCGAGTTTGGTGCATTTGCGATTGTGATTTGGGTTGGTGAAAAATAATGGAACTGAAATGGTAGCATTATCATTTTTGTGTGCTTTTATATTAGGAAAAGAATGGAACCAAAATGGTAATTGTCTTGTTTAATTTGCTCTTTGTATGTGTTCGTGAGATGTCTTATGAGAGGCAGTCTTACATTAGGATTGATAAAGCGTGATAAGACGTATAATACACTAAAAAGGAAGGGGAAACAGAATGGAATCAAATGGTAACATCATCATGGGACAGTCTTACATGGGAATTTGTGGTTCGTTATTTATCTTTATTTTGTTATGGTGATTTGTTTCGAGTTTTGATGACTTTGAGAATGTGGGGAGTGTGGCGAGTTTTGTTTCCAGAATATGGCAAAATGTTTGCTTAGAACTTGTGGCAAGTGTCATATAGAGTACTTTGTGAATTGTCTTGTTGGCAGGGTTACGTTCCAAAATCAACAGAGGAGAAACAAAGGCTTTTGAAACTAATTAGAAATCTTAATTTTAATTGGGAATCGGGTTCTGAGCCATACACTCCGACAAGTGGAGATTCATTATTTTGTTTACTTGTTATTCCAGTTTGAATTGCCTCTTTATAGTTTATGTAGGTTTGGGTGCAATCTTTCATTTTGAATTGCCTCTTTATAGTTTATGTTCCCTTTTATGGATATACATATTTTCATCTTGCCTTTGTTTTTCTGTTTCAGTCAACTTTAAAAGATCAATATTTGCGACGCATCGTCAATGATACCGAAGAGATCAAAACAGTTTGAGTCATCATCAAATCACTCAATGCTCGAGTTACAAGCCTTCCGGGAGCTTAATTTGTCTTAGAGTAGCATTGTATAGGTGTATATTAGTAATTATTGTGTCAATTTTAAATATTTATTTTATGCATGTTGGATTGAATTGTGTAAGACTATAATTTAGAGTATATATCTTTAAAAATATATTGTTTTTGGTCTTTTGGATTACTTTTGATAGAAAAAGTCTTAGTATATATGATATTTTTTGGAAAGTTTAGCATATTTAAGTGTCGTATGAGGATAAAGAAAATAGTAGTTTCCTGCCCAATATGCCAAACATTACCGACTGACAACAAAAATTACCGACCAAAAAACGAAACTTACCGACTGATTATTGACTTTAGCGACAGAAAAATCAGTCGGTAATTTACCGACAAAAAAGGAATTACCGACCAAACTTTCAGTCGGTAAATTACTGACCAATAAAATCAGTCGGTAATTGTATTTACCGATCCAAATTACCGACTGAAAATTTTCAGTCGCAAATGTAAAATAATCCGTCGGTAACCAACTTTACCGACTGATTTTCATCAATACCGACCGTTTCTTTCTGACGGTATTTAGCATCATTCTTGTAGTGCAAGGTCATGACCTCTCTCACAACTTTGCTTGGGGGATATTCTTAGGTTTAACTAAGGAATAAGTTAAAGTAGGTTGCGAATCAAGATATGTATCGTGTTAAGTAAGGGTAAGTTAACTTAGATCGTAAACGAACTATGTAACAAATCAATTTTTTAACGTATCAGAACGGTAAGTTTGAGTTAGTTAAGCAGAATCAATGACTCTAGTATTAAGTGAATATCTCAATTCAGTCGAATTTCAGCTTAGCTTGGACCAGGTACATACATGCTCTAGCGATGTAATTTATCTGACTCACAAGCACGCAAGCTTGACAACGCTTTTCATACCCGTTACATTTACAAGTCGAAAATTCATAATTTAATATTCGGAAAGAAGACATGTGAACAATACTATTATCTCAAATTGGGTCACCACTACACTTACCACACAAACCATCCATGCCCTAGCTTAGCTAGTGGGGTTAGACATAGAGATATATAGTTGATGTACTAGAGTCGAGTTGTCGACCTACCTAGACTTTTCATCAAGTTATATTGGGTCGGCCACCCTAATCTTCCAATTATGCATGGGCATCTCTACTAAATAATGTTCTATAGATATTTATACTACATACATTTTTGAGAAGAAAATAAACATAAGAAGGTGGTTTAATTTGTTGTTAGTTGAAGCTTGTGGTGTGTAGTGTATGATTGCTCTAAATAGTGATTTGTTATGGACTAAAAGTGTTGATTATATATCACAATTCTCGTACCTTCCAACATGAAAAGATCCTTCATCTAATTGATTGCAAATATTGTCCTTCATTTGTCGGTTAGATAGGTACTTGAGTTCATAGCTTCTAATTGATTGTTTGCACTACCAAGTAAAACATTCTATGTGCTCACTCATGTGTTGCTTTTACATAGATTACTTGATAATCATGTCATTCCAACGGAGTGATATTGCTACAACAGTTTTGACTAATGTCACGACAAATACAAGCAATTGGAAGAAGACGATACTATTCATACACTAACGTATGCGAGTGGCGTTAACAATTATGGTAGTAGCGTTATGTTTGACCTAATTTTAGTGATTTTACTTTGAAATTCTATCAGGAATTTTGTACTATTCCATACTTCGTATTTTAAAATTACATCGGGAAGTATAAAAGAAATAATTAGTACTCTGCAAAGTAAATTTGCATATATATTACGTGAGTCAGATTCAAACATATGAACTATATTAATGTTTGAGTGTACACGATAATACTTTGTGTGTTTTATTTCCAATAATGTTTTACCTACAATGTTCTTACACTTTTGATAACTTGATTGATGTCAAAGTTATGAAATCCGTAAAAGTTTCAAAAGAAAATTTGGAATATTGTAATTCTTTTGATATTTACCTCACTCTTAAGCAAGTTACGTCATGTTAAAGAGTAAAACTATATCTTAATACATATAATAAAATTCGACATAAACCTAAAGTAAATTAAACTAAGGTGAAGACTAAAAATGCACATAATTACTACTTTTCCTAACACTATATTCACCCTCTTGATTGTCTTATCTCCATAATACTAATAATTAACTTATTAACTATATTACACACATAATGCATTTATGCATGATCTACAATAATAAATTGATAAAGACAGCTACTAATTTAATTAAACAAGTCACTATCTTAAGCATATAAATCATGCAGTGGAATATATTAATTAAGAAAGGTGTATATATTAAAGTGGTAAGACTGTGTTTAACGAACCATGGTAATAAACTCAGTCAGAAGAATTAAAGAACTGGCTTCTTAGTTCTGCAATTGAGAGATGTGATGTTTTAAAGACAAATAAAAATAAAAATATTAAATAAGATTGCATGATATATATAATAAGTATTGAATTGATAATGAAGGTGGCATTCATGACTTTACTTTTTTAACACTGACATTAATTGATTAAATGAATGAATGAATGAGTGATTGAATTAATTGGGTAGATATTGATATATAGTGAGTATTTGACTATATCATCATATCATGTATTCATAATTATTTTAGTCTATATATCATTTAATTGCTACATGCCTACATTGTTTATACTATTATATACATGGATGGTTATGTACTTATGGAACTCATAATTTCCAATTATGTTTTTATAAAGTAGTTGTCCACTTTATAAACACGAATTCTTATTTGTAATGGTCACTATCCGTTACAAGCTTGTGCGGGTCGAATCTCTCTCATAAGCTTGCAAGTGGAAGGGCAAGTAGGAAACCAGTGGTTTCTCACTTGCCCTCCCACTTGCAATCTTGAAAGAGAGATTCGACCCGTCACAAGCTTGTGACGAATCTATCCGTCACAAGCAAGACTAATTGCTATAAAAATACATAATTATAATAGTTAATTAGGTACACATGGTCCATGGATAACCTTGACATCAAAACGAACAAACATTTCTTGAAATGTAGATCAATATAATGTCATGACTATTCTTTAATAGTTATATACTATTTACTACTGTATATTAATGGATCAGTAACCATCTTAAGACGAAAATAAGTCAAATACTCATGGGCATATATACTGAACAAATCTGTTATATTTGGTCTTATTGAAAATGGGTCGAATTCTCTCTCTCAAGGAGGTAAGTTGGAGGGAATGATTCTCCACTTGTCCTCCCAGTTGTTTTCTTGTGAGATGTGATTCAACCCGTTTTCATTGAAAACGAATATGTCCCGTATTCAATAAGAATTTGTGAATCTGTTATTAGTCCTTACTCCTCAGTCATCCTCCCTTTGCCTTATCATATTGTTAGAATATTCAAACGGGTCAGACCACGCCCAAACGTAGGAGAGACAGACCACTTCACAACACATGAGAAGTTCCAGCCTAAAAACGACCAATTGACAATGAGAGAAGTAGTCTCCTTAATTATAAAGTGGTATAATATCTTTTTTTTCAACAATTTGGGATACTCATATGTGAGTTTATATTCCAACACACTCCTTCACATGTGAGTTTACTTCAAAACCCAAGGCGAAATCATTGAAGCTTATTCGAGTGGGACTTAACGAATCCTCAAAGAGTCTCTCCATATGTGACATAATTTGGGTCCAGTTTAATAGTATATGTTCCAATATGAGGTATATACATTTAAGTTTAACTAATTGACTTTACTAAGATAATTAGTTAATTTTTGCAGTTGCAAAGTTTTATCTTGCAAATGTTTTCATTTACACCTTGTAAAATTAAGGGTTAAAATATCCCGCGGATGTGGATATGGATGGATGAAAAAAAATATTTTAATGGATATGCGTATCGATGGATGAAAAATTATTAAAGAATATGGATATGACTTCACCCATCCAATCCTGCCCATTGTCATTCCTAACTATGACCAATCTATTTCACAATTCCGTTTCCGCTTTTTTCTCATGGCGTTTTCAAAGTATTTTTCAATTTTATTCTTTTTTATACAAATTTTCATAATTCCTGAATTAAAACTCTATATTCACATTTTTACTTGTAATAAATAAAAAAGGTGCGAAATTATAATTTACTTCAATTAAATATACTAGATGGACATAGGAATCTCAAATGGGTATTTAATAATAAGTAGAATCTACTCCATGAAATAAAATTATTTCTTTTTAAGGTCTAAAAGAGAGGAAACAATGTAGAAAGAGATAAGAAAGTTAAGAAAGAATTGAAGAATTGAATTAAAAAAAAGGATAGAAGTGAGAAGGTACACAACAAAATGAAGAGATAGCAAGTTATTAAAAACTTGAAAAGTAAAGTAGGTAGTTAGACTCATAGAGTATTGAAAGGGGGGGACATGTGAGAGAGATGAGGATGTCATAAGACAAGGCGCCCGGAAATATAGGGGGTTGTGCAAATGACCCTATTTCATTACATTTCACTTCCTACATTTTTGTTGTATTTAGTTGTTGATAAAGTACATATGTATTTTTCTTCAAAATATAAATAACTTTAGCCACCAAAATGAAATTAGCTTTTTATATTATTTTATATTAAGAAAATATTACAAAAGTAAGAAAAAGGGTTTCATTTGTTTGTTGACATTATGTGATTTAGTTACGATTTGGTATGAACATGTGACAACTGTTTTCATACTGATTTTAATTCTATGCTATATACCTTGTCGGATTAATCACCATTTACTTTCAATTTTAGAAAATGGCAAACTCAAGAGTTTCAATTTCCGACTCTCATTACCTTGTCGTTTGCAGAAGATTTGAGATTATACGTGACAAAACTAGCTTCATTGAGTAGTACACTTACATAATCCGACCCTAACCTATTCTACGATAGACTCAAACCAAAACAACAGTAATTTGAACTAAGAATATACTCGATATAACTGTATCCAAAACCAAAACCCGAGCTAGTTCATATCGAAAATTCAAAACAGCCCATGTGTCTTACATTAACCTTCAACGACCCTGCAGACTGCACATTTAGCTATCTCAATCATTAACGGTATCCGCAACCAAAATCCGGGCTAGTTCATACTCGATTATAATGTTTGGCTAAAATTTCTACTCTGAGTACTTGTTGATATAAAATGTCAAATTTTATTATTATTATTATTATTATTATTATTATTATTATTATTATTACATAAACTTACAATACACAATTCACTCAAATCTATCTCTATCATTAAGTGTGTCTGTCTGCCACACATCACAGGCATCTTCTATCTCTTTCTCTCTCCTCATCAGTCTCACCAGGAAACAGCAGCAGCTCCTGCACACACTGCACTACACTGCAAAGCTAGCTACACTCTTCTTTCTTTCTACATTTTTTTCAAAATTATAATTAAAATTAAAATTAAATCAATTTCATTTCATAACAAAACAAAACCAACCCACATACAAAAACAAATCAATCAACAAAATCTCTCAAATACCCACTAGTTTTCTCATCATTTTATTACTACCCATTTCATTAAAATCCCCAATTTCACTGATTTGACACCTTGAATCTAAGAAAATATCAAATTAATTACATTTTTTATTTATTTTTATTGCAAAACAAAAGAAAACAAAACCAACCCACATACAAAAACAAAACAATCAACAAAATCCCTCAAATACCCACTAGTTTTCTCATCATTTTACCACTACCCACTTCATCAAAACCCCCAATTTCATCTGATTTGACACCTTAAAATCAAATGAAAAATCAAATAAAATTAGGGTTCTTATTTAATTTTAATTTTAGGGGTTCCTCTTTTTAGCAATGCTGTTTGTTTGCAGGTTAAGCACCTGTCTTACCTAAGTTTAGTCTTCTTGTAGCAACTTTCACTCTCTCCCATTTTACCATCTCTTCTCTCTCTCTCTCTATCTCTACAGTTTTTGCTACTTAATTCAATATAATCTTCACTTCTCTAGGCTTTATTCATTCTTCAACTTCCAATATTTTTATTCATTTTTTTTTAAATTTTTTTAAGTTAAATTTTCCTTTTTTTTTGGGTATGATGGGTGTTTTAATTGACTTAAACACTACTAATAATGAAGAAGAAGAAGATTTAAACACTTTTCAAAGTACTAAAGATTCAAACTTTAGTGTTTCTTCTTCCAATTTTTCTTCACCAATTTCTGTTTGTATGGATTTATGGCATGCTTGTGCTGGTCCACTCATTTCTTTGCCTAAAAAAGGCAGCTTTGTTGTTTATTTACCTCAAGGTCACCTTGATGAACAACATAATATGTCTGATTTTCATAATAATAATAATAATAATAATTATAACAATAATAATAATAATATTAATATTAATATTCCTCCTCATGTGTTTTGTAGAGTTATTGATGTCAAGCTTCATGTAAGTTCACTTCATTTTTCTTGCTTTTTGTGTACTTTTTTTTAGCATAATGTTGGTTTTTTTAATATTTGTATGAATTTTAAGGTTTCAATTATGGGATACATAAGGTTCAGTTATGGGTATATGTTCTCTTTTTTTTTGTTAGTTAGTTGTTTGGTTGTTATTGGAGGTAGTAGTATCATAATTTAATCATAAATATATAAGACGGTCTTTTTATTAGTTAAACACTCATTATTATAAGGACCGTCTCATACTGTAAGACGGTCTTAATTAATTGATTTTCAATTTTGGTTTGTGTTTTAGCAACATGGGTTGGATTCTTTTTAAGAAAGTTTGCTTTTTTGGGGGTTTTTAGTTAGTTTGTTAATTAAATGTTGAGTGAATGTTGGTTGAATTTGTCAAGATTTAGGCTCTTGCACCCAGAGATTCTGGAATTTGGGGATTAATTTTTCTGGGAATTAGGAAATATAGTTAGTTAAATTAATTAATTATTTGATTGATTAAATAATTAATTAAGTGTTTGGTCCCCTCAATATTGGGTGGTTGTAGTTTTAGGAAACAAAAAAACTAATCATTTAGAAATGTGTGCTCTTAATTGTAGGCTGAAGTGGCTACTGATGAGGTTTATGCTCAAGTTTCTCTTATCCCAGAGAGCCAAGTAAGATTGTTAAATCTTAATACTATAATGTAGTTAATTGTACTTTTGCAATTATTAATTAATTCAGATTCAAGGGTTGTTAATTAATTAATTAATTAAATTAAGGGATGTTTCTCCTAAAGTTTTGAGCTTTCAATTAAACAATGGTGTTATATTAACTTGAGCATTGTATTGTATATTGTATTGAATATTTGAATATAAAGCAGATTGAGGAGAAATTGAGAGAGAGTGAGAGTGATGTTGATGGTGAAGAAGAGGACTTTGAAGATGCAGTAAAGTCTTCAACACCACACATGTTCTGCAAGACTCTTACTGCTTCTGATACCAGCACTCATGGTGGATTCTCTGTCCCACGTCGCGCTGCAGAGGACTGTTTCCCTCCCCTGGTAATGCACTTGCATTTCCGAAAAATATATAATCCCTCCGATTTTTAGAATATGACGGTTTTGATTTATGTAGACGGTTTGACTGATACTTTGACCAAGGGGTTGAATGTATGCGACCTTATTTGACGGTGTTCCTAACAGGAAGAGGGAGTTTCAAATGGCCTTTATGAAAACTGCATCGAGAATCACATCAAACGACTATTAGTAAAAGAATTACATCCACAATTCCACATCAAACTTCGTATGTCTTTGGCTTAAGGAAGTGGAAAGGTTTCATTAGAGCACTCATTTTTATAATTTTTATATGCATTTAATTTAATTTGAGAGTTTTTGAAGGGAGAAATGATTGTCTCGAACACTAAAAAAACATATGTTGGTAATAGGAGTAGCATTGTTAGGCTTCACATTTGCTTGCCAAGATTTTACAATGGCTAGTATTCATTAATTAAGGATTATTTACCTTCTTGCTGTCTTATGTTAATACAGGACTATAAGCAGCAGAGGCCCTCTCAAGAGCTCGTCGCCAAGGATTTACATGGGCTTGAGTGGAGGTTTCGACACATCTACAGAGGTACATTGATTCGATTCGATTTTCAGTTACTTGGATCCTAGGCCTTCACATACTTGGGTTTCATATAATGTTTAAGATCTTGTATGTCAAAAAGTAAATGTGTGTCTGATCCAAAAATGGTGTGTAATTTTCGTATCAATGTCGCACAATGAACATGCATTGCGTCTTCCTATAGATACTGTCAAATTTTGTAAAACAAAAATAAGCTGTAGTTAGCTGATAAAATGGACTTCGAACACCCTAAATTGCTGATTAGGTGACATGAAAGTTATGGTATATAAGATTTGGTCATAGCCAAAAAGGATACTCATTTTGGGTCTTCCAAGGGAGGTATGTGAGGGGTGTTAGTTTCTCAACCATCGATAAGTTGATGAGAACGAGAGGGTTTGAACGGACGAGGAGGATAGGGTGTTCCGGTTGGTTGAAAATAGATACTCGAGTTTGAGGATTGTAAAAGACTGACAACATTTTAAGGTTTGGAAAGATTATGATTGTATTGAATGAATTAAATTGTTACGGGACTAAGGTATTTATACAAGTAAAACACAGCATTATACTTCCATTGAAAGTCCTACAAGAATCCTAGCTATACAACTATAAGATAAACAGTTAACAAGGTGAAGCATTGGTTGAAGAAGCAGCACGGGTAGGAGATGTAAGGGTAGCTTGTAGAGTTGATGCAGAAGTAGTATTCCTAATATGGTATATGTAGGTGTCTAAGTCTAACGGATCTATACCGGCTAGCTTTTTTTTTTTTTTTTTTTTTTTTTTATAGCATGTTATAGTTTCTTGTTAACTGTTAGGCTGTTGCAGGAAATTTAAAATCCTGTTGAGTGCCCATTCATGGTGTTTCACCTATTTTTTAATTTTCATCTATACACACTCTTAGAAATCTAGTTTTACTTGAACTCATTGTCAACATTTATTTTACTTTTACCACTTCACTCTGACCAAATGTCGCGTGTCAGCACGACACAGTATAAGTCAAGGCCAAAAACATGAGCGATTATTTAAACAAAATAGCAGCGTTTGGCATTTTGTGTGGGACTTCGACATGTACGTGCTAATGATAATTTGATTTATTTTTCTTCTGAACGAATCCAGGCCAGCCACGAAGACATTTGCTGACAACTGGCTGGAGTGCATTTGTGAACAAGAAGAAGCTCGTGTCTGGCGATGCTGTTCTTTTCCTAAGGTGATTAAATCCTTGTAAAACGCACTATTTTTTTTGCTAGGTTAAACTCATTCTAACAGTATGTTTCCGAATGCTAGGGGCGCTGATGGCGAATTGAGGTTAGGCATCCGAAGAGCTGTCCAACTGAAAGGATGTGCTGCTTATCCAAGCCTGTTGACTGGTCCTATGAGCAAGAATGGTCTCTCTGCTGCATTTGAGGCAATATCAGCTGGTCGTGCTTTTAACGTCTGCTACAACCCAAGGTATTTCGACAAAGCTCCTGTAGGACGTTACATGTATATTACTGGTTTGAGAAATCTTTTTATACAATTCATGACGTCCCTTCTCACAACACCAGCAACTTTACGTAACATCTAGTCCATGCAAATTTCATAATGGGTTATTCAGACACGGTATACTTGTGTTTTCAACATATGAAGACACGGTATACTTGTGTTTTCAACATATGAAATGTTGCATACAACTTAAGCTTACGTTGCCATCATCTGGAGCCTTTGAGCCTCCAATATTATAGACTCAATATTAATTTACTCAATCATACATGCCGGAGTCTTCGCTATGCTCTATTTCATCCGAGATTCCTGTTCATGCTGTAGGGCCAGTTCGTCTGAATTTATCGTACCGCTCCGGAGGTTCATGAAGAGTTTAAATTCTTCTTTCAACGTTGGAACGAGGTTCAAAATGCGATTTGAGGCTGACGATGCTGGTGAAAGGAGGTCAGTATTATCTCTCACTGTAGCGTTATCTTTCAGGTTAGCTTTATATGTCCTCTTAAAGGAACTCCTGCAACAGGTACACGGGGGTAGTTACTGGAATGGCCGAGCTTGATCCTGTCAGATGGCCTGGGTCAAAATGGAGAAGCTTGATGGTATGCATACTTAGAATTTCGCTTTGCTTATGGCTTTCTCTTACATTTGTACAAAGTTACCAAGTGTCACTGCAGCAGATCTGTAAGACTGCTTATTTAGCCTTTTTTTGGCATAGACCTGTTAACCGGGTCGGGTTAGGGTTGGGTCAATTCGGGTTTACAAGAATTCGGGCCGGGTTGAGTCACATGTCCGGAACATTTCAGGTCTGCTCTTTTCAAGTATGTTAGGGATAATGGTCATTTTGCTACAATAACATTCGGGTCGGGTATCATCTTCCAACTCATGATAATATGTTGTTATGTAAAATTCTCGATTTTGCAACAATGTCCTGTATATTTGCTGGTTGACATGAAATTATTGGTGCATGTATGTATCTCAATTGTTATTTTCCTTTGTCGCTTGAATATCTATGCTACTTTGGCATTTATCGTGGTCAGTGTGACACATGTATGACAGTCTCACATTCCCTACACAGCTGCACACTTCATGTTCGGTCAAAAACATAAGTTTTTAATTCCATCTCTCGCTGTATACCGTCATGTCTTGTTTACTTGCGTTCAACACTTGCAATCAATATAGTGTAACATAAGTTGCAAGTCATATTTTCATTATTTGTATACAGGTGAGGTGGGATGATGTCGAGGTTAACCGCCATGGAAGGGTTTCTCCATGGGAGATTGAACCAACAGGTTCGTTCCCGAGTCCAAGTCACTTAATGACCTCTGGTCTAAAGAGGAACAGGATCGGTTTGCCTGTAACTAAACCAGACTTCCCAATTCCTGGTATGTCTTTTACACACAGCTTAGACCCGAACGGAAAAACTTACATTCCATTTTGCTTTATTGGATAGATGATTATATGGAGCTGTCTTACAAAAATATAGTGCGAGACTACCTCTTTTGAGAATTTGTGAAACAATTATCCCACCCTGCTTACTGTTTTCTTATTTTGCTTAGGTGGAGCGGGAGGTTCAGACTTTGGGGAATCATTAGGGTTCCGAAAGGTCTTGCAAGGTCAAGAAAAATGGGGTTCTCATTCCGCACATGATGGTAATGACAACCCCCACCACGCAATATCCGATCCGAGAAGATATTTTCATAGTGGCATTCCACCCGATGATTACGCCATGTCTAGTAAAGGCGTAGGATTCGGGGAATCATCATTCCGATTCCAGAAGGTCTTGCAAGGTCAAGAAACACATATAAACCCCTCGAGTATAAACCGGAGGCACGAGAGTTTCCCGACTCAAGTCTTCGAGGGTGTTCAGGTATCAAACTATGGGAATGGGAATAGCTGGCTTAAGGCCGCCTCTAATGTCGATTCACTGACACAAGCATCTTCACCGTCGTCTGTACTAATGTTCCAGCAATCAAGCATTCCACCTAGGAGTTTCCCGTCACCCTTACATCAACAAAGGATGATGAATATGGAGCATATGGGTTATCCAACTGTTCATGCTTATAATACACCGATGAATAGAACTGATGAAGCAGTACCAAGGGGTAAAACTAGCTGTAGGCTGTTTGGTTTCTCGCTTACCGAGGGAGAGCATAGGGTGGATCCCGAGCGAAAAATCGGGTCATTTCCAGTTTTACCCCCTGTGTATCCCGAGACTCGGTTTTGGCCTCTTGTTGAAGGCCAGCCATGCTACAAGTCTCCATCAGTGACCAAGGCTCCTGCAGGAAATGATCTTTACTCTGTGAGAGACATGCTTCTTGATATCGCTCTTTAGTAACGTTTTTCGACGACATGATCAATTAAGGATTTGTAACAACAACAAATGTTTAATAATTGTGATTGTTTTAGTAGGAGAATTGGAAAAGAAAAAACTTCCTGTAAGGTGTTCAAGTTTTCATTAAAAAGACTATGTATTGATGTAACTTGTTTTTTTTTAGTGTAGAACAAATCAGATGATTCATGTACTGTGTAATGTGTACCCACTTGAGATATGAATGTAATGTTTATTTTATTTATGTGTTTTCTATCATATAACCCAAATATGCATTGATATATTATGACCCAAACCTCGATATTAATCGATAATATAGGACAATTTTAATACGTCTTTTTTGTCGCCGTAGCTAAAGGGACTTGTGACCAGATGCAAATACATTACACCCGTCTTAAGAACTAGGTTGAGACATCTTCGATGTAGCAAGGCAACATGTTACATCATTAACATAATCAAGCAAATTACAATGAAAGAAGTGATAATTCTTATAAATGACTGAAAAGTAGCATTCTTAAAATGAATTAACACTCCAATAGAGACGAAGATTTTGTGATCATTTTATAGTCAAATGTAACCACAATGGTGAATGGTTCAGCTAGTGTTACCGCTTGTGGACTTGTGGTAACCTGTTTTCTAAAAGTAATCACATTTTGCTGTAAAGTGATCATAAAAACTTCGTCTTTATTTCGGACCAAAATAGTTGGTCTTAAGGAAGACCAACTTACACTCTATAGCAAACAGTAGTATTCCGTATGCTTGAAAGATACAGGGACAACTTTTAAGTTGTCTTATATAATGATAATGAAGCAGTTTCATGTATGACAATGATGGATACATGAGGAAAAAAAAGATAGATAGAGCTTTTAAACCCTTGTAGTTAAAGCCTAACATGGCCGAAAAAGCTCGAAAAAGCCTATATTAGTCTGCTTGAGCCGAATTTGAGTCGATCTTCTAGGCTCGAAACTCTTTCCATGACCACCTCTAGCGTGTCGTTGATATGCTGCATGGTAGGTCTAGCCAAGGATGACTAGGGTCACCAGCAAGTGGTATTGTTGGTACCATGTAGCGGAAGGTGCATAGTGACGAGCTTCACAGCTTCGAGAGTCGTCTCGTCTCAAGCTCCAATATGGGTAGAAGCACAAGAAGTGTTCATGGGGGAACTTTGAGAAGCCAAGGTTGTGCAAGTTTGGCTTATGTTCTAGTCACTTACTTGAGGTTATTTATAGACATACCAACAACATGCTTTATTTGTATTAAAACAAAAGATTATATAACACAAATTCTTATTTAAGACGACATATCCGCTTTAAATAATAAAACGAGCCTAATATATGGATGAGATAAAAAGCAGAATTCTTAGGACAGTGACAAATTCTTGTCTCATTCATCTATACGAGTCAGAATTTGATTCATTTACACTAAAGACGAATACAACCATCTTAAAAGACACTAACTGACTAAGCGTAAAGTATAAAGTGTTGCACTTGCATATTCCTTTATAGGCCGTACAAGCACTCAGGTCTAAAACAGGTCATCACCAACAATAGTGTTAAGACATACACTATCAAGTTGAAAGAGTGTTTCTAACCATAATTATAGGTTATGTTCATATGACTTGTAAGTTGTAAGGCATTCAATTGTCTTTACAACTACCCCTTGCACAAGTTGGTGACATGACAAAAGTTTGTTAATCTAATATTCCAAAAAAAAAAAAATGATTTAAGTTGCTCTCATCAACTTTTCATATTGGAGGCAAAACAATTCACTGGAAAAATAGTACTCTCTCTATCCCAGTTATTTGTTGTCATTTTGCCTTTTACATATTTGTCAATACAGTTAATCTCACTAAAAAAGATGGGCACTATCCGTCACAAGCTGGAGACGGAAAATGCCCCTCTCACAATATGCAAGTGGGAGGACAAGTGGGGTGCTCCATTTGCCTTCACTTGCCCTCTCACTTGTATATTGTCAGAGGGGTACTATCCGTCTTCAGTTTGTGACGGATAGTGCTCGTGTTCAATGAGAATTTGTGACCTTTTAATTCATAAGTGTGAAAATTATAAATTTTTTGATAATCTTAACGCGCTCATTAAGACGAATAAAAAAATCTCTCATAACTATATTTTGTGTTGCGCATTGGAAATTATTTTAAGGATTCTCTCCCTTTATAAATAGTGTCAAAAAAGCAAAGGACAACAATTTACCGGGACAGAGGGAGTATCAACGATAAAAGTACCCTTACCCGTGCTCATAGACGAGTAGAGTACCCAAATTCTCAATTTTAGACAGGAAGTATCCGTCTTAAGGCTTAAGACGAGTTAAATAATGACTCATTTGTATAAATAGGACAAACATCTTGTCATTTTCTAGACATTTCATTTTTGTTTTATCCATACAAGTGAGATACTACTTGACCCGTTTTAACTTAAGACGGATTATGTATCCAAAGAACGATTTTGTAGGATTGTTGTGCTTTTTCAAGATAAAAGAGAGTATAAATATTTGTAAGTAATTGAGCTTATATGTTTATTTTACAAGTTTTATTAAAAAAAAATAACGCCCTTATAAAAATTTTAGACTCAATATATTATAATGAAACTAAAAACGAATATAGATAAGCTCAGTTAGATTGTACTTTTGACAACCCAAAATTTAAAAAGTACAAGTAACAATAAAAAGTTTAAAAGCTCGAAAAAATTGCATATAAGCGTAATTAAATTAGTATTGAATATATCATGCTCATATACATCTCGACTATCTGGTTGTATAGTCTTATTCGTGGTTTCACATATCGGGATTACTTTTTCACATACGGATTTTACTCTTTCACATACATTTTTTCATAAATTGTCCATATCATACCCTTTTTTCTAAATCTAATTAAATCAACTCTTACATAACTTTTTTCATTGAAATCGAATCTAATTGCTTTATTAACTTAAACAATGAGTTATAATACTCCGGTAATTTTGTTATTTAACAATTATTAATATGTTTTGTAGAAATTATTAGGATTTATCGATCAATTAGTTAAATCAATGTTTAATTGTTTATTAATTAGGTTTTACGATATCAAGTT
>JAIUZE010069981.1:0-46520 GCA_022085475.1 Heliosperma pusillum | reverse complement strand
AACTCGTGGGCTATATGAGTTGAAAATGACCGAGTATAAGGGAGTATTTGTTAGTCCTTCAGTTAAAGAAACCTTTGAGGTTGTGTTGAATATTTGAGCTAAAGGAATGTTACTATGCTTGAATTGCAATTCCGCATTTGGGAATCCGTGTGATATGAAAGGATGGATGAATTGGGTTGTAGTCGATTTGTCGAATTTAGGCGTACCCTACTTTGATGATTTGTGGTACCATGGTCCCTTGTTTGACCTTAATTATCGGGAGACTTGATTTGCTATCACCCTAAGTTTGAATCGAGAAATTTTGTGGATTAAACTTTAAACCTTTACTCGTACCTTTATCCCTTCTATTTCCTTTCATGCAAGTTTCTACTAAGCCCGATTTCTAGGAAATTGTTTTCTCTTATCTTTTCCTTTGCTTGGCCATCTTCATGGCTATATGTATCCAATATCTAGCTTTTGGCTCCCTACCTCTAGCGTTCCTCTAATTTTCGTCTGATCTTATCGCGTTCGTGTTTCCCTCGAAATCTCCTATCGTTTCCAATGTCATGGTGTCATTGTCTTTCCTCCGGTGAGATGATTGGGTTGTTAGCTAGCTTCGTGTTGAGTTTGAACATGAATAGGATTGGGATTTAAACCTTAGGATGAATCTGTTGGTGGTATTGTACTCTCTTGGTGGCTTCATTTATTGAGCTTGCTAGTGTAGTGCTATTTTGGGAATCAAGTTGAGCGAGATGATATTCGTTGTTGTTGAGTATTATATCGGTTGCTTGGGATATCATTTGGAAATTAGAGGTCTCTAATTGGTGGATTCTAAAAGAGACTTTGATTTAGGGTAATTGAGTTGGTACCCAAAGTTTGAGGAGTTTTGTCTTAAATGAAAATCGATTCATTTGAGTTTTAGATGATCTAAATGATTTGAATGGTAGTCTGATTTCCAAGTGATTGGTCATTTGTGGTTTGGAATTAGTAATTCTCTTTTATTCTTAAGGAATCATAGTTTGAGATCGAGAAATGTTCGTTGCAAGCTTGGATAGTGAGTGCTCAGTTGTTATGGATTATAGAGTTAGAATGGTGAACCCATTTATCTTGAGGATTAGTAACCACCATAGTTTGCTAATGTGACTATTTATATTTGAGGCTTCGAGTGTAGTAATGATCGAATTAAGGATGTTATGGCGTATTAAAGAATCCTTATAACCGATCACTACAAAACGAACTCGGGAAACTGACGGACAAAATCCGTCAGTAACAACGAAAATCCGTCAGTAATTTCTATTACTGACGGAATTTCCGTCAGTACCACGCGTCGCTTCAATTGGTAACAAAAAAACACCTTTTGACGGAAAATCCGTCAGTAACTTACCATACTGACGGCTTACTGACGGGAGTTGCGTCAGACAAATTAATTGGAAAGTCAACAAAATCTTGACTGTCCTGACGGAAATTCCGTCAGTAAAGTCAAGATTGACTTGGCTTACTGACGGAAATTCCGTCAGAAAAGTCAATCTTGAGTTGACTTACTGACGGAATTTCCGTCAGGAAAGTCAAACTTGACTTGGTTTTCCTGACGGAATTTCCGTCAGTACGTCAAGTCAAGATTGACTTTTCTGACGGAATTTCCGCCAGTACTAAAAAGAGTAGTGGCTGGAAACAGCAGCCTGCTGTCCAGCCACAATGCGTTATTTGCATTGTTTTAAACGGTGAAAATTTCAACAAAACCTGAAATACAGAAAATACATACGTTCACGGCAAAGCGGTAATTCATACTCACATCGACCGCACGGTCGGGAATCAACAAAAGGCAATAAAAATAAAAGGGAAGACCGATGGAAATTGGAAAAAGAATTCTTTACATAAAATGTCCTACAAATTCATACAACTTTGTTTTTACAAGCTTACAAATTCAACGGTTCCTAACTTAGTTAGATTAAACATTACTAACCTAAGGGGGTAATGGGAGGTCCTCCAAAACCGTGCCCGTCGTCCGCGTTGTCATCTCTTGGACGTGGAGGAGGGAAGTTGTTACACAACTTTGGGGGAAGAAATCTCATCATAGCCGCTTGCAGGGCAGCCATTTGCGCGGCTTGGTAATCCATTTGTTCTTGATTGGCCCGTACTTGTGCTTCAAGGGTAACTCGGGCGGCTCTCTCATGTTCTCGTTCATTCGCAAGTGCATTCAATTGCTCCTTCATTTGAGTATTTTGAGTTGCGAATTGAGTGTAATCTGTAGGATTGTAGGAGAAAGAAGCGCGTGCACTTTTGTTGCATGGTGGATCATACCACACTTGTTTCCCCTTGCCTCCTATCCCGAAGAGCCTTGACTTCTTATCAAATCCGTCTACCGCTTTGTAGAATGCACGGAATCCGTCTGGAGTCTCGCCAGTTGGCGTTTGCTGACTCATCTCCTCGGTGTAAGCTTCCTGAACCCACAAAAAAGAAATTATATAATTAAAAACATTAAGTAATCAAAACAAAACGAAACTAATAAATAGTATTAAAATTGGATATAAAAAAGCTCCTTAGTAATTATTAGACAAACTTACGTTTGTCTTAGGAGCTCTAGGGTTAACCCACTCGCCCTTCTTGTTCTTTTTTGTGTTCTCAAACAACTTGTACGACGTAGGATCAACCTGAAAGTATTATAAAAACATTAAGTGATATATCGGCAATATTAATCCTTCATAATTAATATGCAAATTGTATGTGAAATAAAAAATAAAGGACTTACCAATTCTTTAAACGCATCGGAACAACTCTTCCGACCTAGAGTATGGGTGCCCACCGCTTTCTCGCCACCTGACCGTCTATTAGCCTTGTTTATGTTAGACTTCTTGGCGAATTCGGGATCATTTTCGGGCCTATTTCTAATGTTTTCCCACCAACTTTCGGGCACCCATTCCGGCCTATTTTTGTTATACTTGCAGCCATTAACAAGTGAGGTAATCCGCCTCGTGACATGTTTCTGCCAGTCGGGCTTTGGGTCGTAGTTCTGATCGACCGAGTTCACATGATTCTATTTCATCATAAACAACTTGTTAGTAATTGCTGAAATTGTATAACTACACTTTTTGAATGAAAACAATTACTTTTTAGTAATAGATACAACCGTAATAAAATATACCTGAAAGTAATCCCACATCCGCCTACGCTGGTAATGGCTCGCTTCACTCCATTTGGTGAAGTATTCTCGGCCTATGGAACGAATAAAAGACCAAGTAACGTATTGCTTGATCGGCTTGTCGTCCCACCTGAAAAATATACATATTAGAACTAACGCGATAATAAAAGATAATAGAAGTTAGCGTAAAAGTGATAATAAAATAAAGTTTGCGATAATAAAAGTATTCTATAAATTAATTAGACACTTACCATTGGCCTATGATAGGATTGCGAGACAAAATAATCCGGTTACTCTCCTGCTGTACCGTCGGGATCGCCACCTGCTCCTGTTCCTGCTCCTGCTCCTGCTCCTGCTCCTGCTCGTGAAAGGCAGCATCCTCCTCGTTCCGCTCATCGTCAGCACGACGAGAACGACTAGTACTGCCACCTATGATTCGTCTGATAAACGATCCACCTGCCATAAGTAAAAGCTATATACAATGGAAATTGTTAGGTAGTTCAATATATAAAAACCGTGAGCAAACTTTTTGAATTACAATGCAAAGTTTCAAATTTGATTATAATTGTATTTTGACAAATAGATTACAATTAACTAGTGACCCTCACTATCACTATCCCTACAAATCAACAAACTTTCATCATCTGAAAAAAGTATTCCGACTTCTTCCTCATCTTCCTCATTTTGTAGTAGTTGAATTTCTTCATCTTCATCATCTTTTTCTTTTTCTTCACCGATGTCCTTGTCATACTCCCCTTCACCCCTTTCAACAACCACTTCATATTCATCCTCACTTTGTCTCTCTTCCACCAAAATTGGTGAAATTGACTGACTATTGACAACCACATCTTCTTGGAAGACAATTTCGTCAACAGGAGCATCAACATGCGATCGTGCCTTGATTTGAAAAACCGCGGACCATTGATTATCTTTCTTAGTGGTTGGATAAGGAGCATAACACACTTGATCCACTTGAAAAGCTGCCACGAATGGGTTATGTCCACGAAGTTTCTTTTTTAAGTTTACATCGACAAGTCTGTATACCTTATGGATACTAACTCCTTGTGGGGAATTATCAAACCAATCACATTTAAACAATATGGCTTTATAAATTTTGTGTTCGGTATAATAAGAAAGCTCAACTACTTCATTAAGGGTTCCGTAGTAGTCCAACCCTTCAGTAGAACTCACACAAACCCCATTGCTTATAGTAGCTTTCGGAACATCAACTCCCTCTTTAAAAGCACGAAATTTATAGCCATTGATAGAATATCTTCTCCATGTCCTCACCCAGTTACTTGGACCCCCCTGCTAGAGCTATTATTAAAGGATCCTTCAATCTATAAGCCTATATATCAATAAAACAATATATTAATTATATTAAGATGTTATATTCTCAATATTAATTATTAGTTAATAAGAAATTGAAATGTGATCTTACTTCATTTCCCAACCATTTCGAAAAACTTTTGTCATGTTTGCTCCAAACATCATCATAAGACGTGACATCAGAATATGTGAGTTTGATGTACGTCTCGAATTCCCTAATAATAAGACGTGACATCAAGACATGTTTTAATTAGTAATGTACGTTTGAACTATAATGAATTAATTTTATTACGAAAAGTTATTTGTGTAATAATGAATCAAATACTTACTTTTCATAAGTCTCTAAAAATTGCCCACAGTTTCTTAGCACATAAAAATGAGCTTCTTCAAACTCTTTTTCATTTAAGTACCTCGTTATACATTTCCCGGTAATATTTCCCATGTCATCATTGAACAACTCGGGTATATTTCCCATTCTAACACCACTGTAAGGTCTCTACACTGGCCTAGCAGCAGGTTTAGGCACAGCTGGTTTAGTCTTTCCCATTTTCTCAACTCTTAAGGCTAGGTTGAAAACATCATCATAGGACCACAAAGGCTGCATCCTGACTCTAGCAGCAATGCTCCTATCTAGACCCTCAAAGAATCTGGCAATCCTTTGTTCAGGTTTCTCATTGACCTCACACTGGAGAGTCAACTGTTCAAAGTCCCTTAAGTATGCTTCTACAGACCTCTCCTCTTGTTTCAGTTTAGATAATTTGATGAACAGATCTTGGGTGTAGTCTTTAGTTACAAATTTACTTAACATTTTCTTTTTGAGTTTTGACCAAGACCTAAGGGGTTCTTTCCATTCCTTAATTCTTTGGTGTTTCAAATTATTAAACCATAAGGATGCATACCCTTTTAGCCTCAATACAACAACTTTAAATGACTTAACATCAGTGTATCCCTTGTACTCAAACACCTTTTCAATATCCCTAATCCATTCTAGTAGATCATCAGGATTCAAACTACCAGAAAATTCATGAATTTCTACCTTAAGATGCTTGTCGGTGTGATCTGGAATCTCCTCATAAGTTCTGTTGCTTTCTTCTGAGTCTGATCTTTCTTCCTCCTGCAGGGGCTGTCCTCTTCCCATGCCCATGTGGCCACGACCTCTGCCTCTGCCTCTAGGAGGCGGTCTTCCTCTCACTGGGTGTGTGATGTTCTCCATGATAGTATTCAAGGCGGCCAGCACTACATTGACAGTGCCTGCTAGCTGATCCACCTTACCTTCAATACCTGCAAGCCTCTCTTCACTCATTGGGATATTTTTTGTATTTTTGTTGTAGTTAGGGTAGTAATGACCTCACAACATAAGCTCTGATGCCAGAATTGCAGTGATATTGTGGGGGCTTTATAGGAATTGACACAAGATGACCTTCAGACTCAAACTAGACACAAGGGTATGGATGTTCCCTAATTCCCACAGCTTAACACAAGAAATTGAAGTACAAACTAGACAGACTAAACTCCCTTACCACAGCCTAGCACGGGTGTAACACCCCGTAATTTGAAAGATCGAAATTATATTTGAAAAGTAATAAATTTAATTTATTTTAATTTCTTACGATTTATTTGAATTTATGATAATTTAATATAATTATTTTGAGTTTATTTGGAATTAAAGAGTAGGTTATACGGTTTAAACCCGAACTTCATTTAACTATTCCCGAGTCAACTTAAGTCCCGAAACAAACCCAAAACCCGACTCCTACAGGTGCCACACGCCCCAAGGCACCTTTTTCCCTCATTTTAGGGCTTTTGATTACTTTTGATTAAACTAATACAAATATCTAAGATATTTGTAACTTTATCGATCTGTCAACTTAAATTCTGCAACAAATCGCTTAAACCCGGACCCGATTTCTTCCTCTTCCACACGCCTCTCCCTCTTGTCCCTTAGGATTAGATATTTTCATTTCTTTTGATTAAACTAACATAATATCTAATAATATCTAGATATTTACCATAATATATATTTACCATAATATCTAAGATATTTATAAAACCCGAGTCAATCCCATAACAACAAGTTCAAAACCCGACTCCCATTAATCCCCTATATTACACGGTCCAAACCTCCCCTCTTACTCACTACTTATCTTTTTATTTTACATTAAATCAACTTAATATCTACTTAATGCCTTCTTTAATATAATCACAATTGTTCTTCATGTTCTTGATCGTTCTTGAGCAAAATCGTCACAAAACCTTCGTTACTTGGCCAAATCCGTTCTAAATTATATTTCTAGAGTCTCCTCTCCACTCTTCATCTCCGTGTACGTTTCATTTTCAATTCCGACAAAATCGTTTTCAACACTTTAATTGTTGAAATCAAGTTTTAATACTAATAATGTTATTTTTGTCATTTCTTATAGGAGAAGATTATGTAGACGAGTTTGGTGACTCGTATATTTTAGAAGAAGATTAGTAGCGGGTTTTTAGGTCTTATTTTGGTGCTATTTGGTTTTGTGCTAGCTAAGGTAACGATTACCGAGTTACTCGACGAATTAATGTCACATATGTTTTTGTTATTTACGGTTTTAAGTAGTAACATGCTAGGTTGTTATTATTATTAAGTTTTATGAGATTTTAACATATTTAGTGTTTTTGACATGTTGGATGATTTGTTCATAATCATAATTTAGTATGAATGATGGTTGAATTGGTTGTTAAAATGGATGGTTGTTAATTAAAACATGTTAGAAATAAATTTGGGATTGTTGTTGGTGGTGGCCGTGACTGGTGGCCGAGAAACAGACCCGGCAGGCCCGGTTCAGGCCCGGTCCACTCCCGGCTTCCCGGTCATGGTTGGCCCGTTAATTGGCCCTTAGGGCTTGTGTCGATACTTGATTGTTTTGTTGTTGTTTTGACGGGTTTTAAATATGTTAAGCATGCGGGAAATATTAAGAAACGATTTTAGAAATGGTTGACCAAAACAGGCCCAAACCAGGCCCGTGGGCCTAGTCCAGGCCCGGTTCAGTCTCGGCCCAGTCCAGGCCCGGCTGACCCGTGAGCCCTCCTTTGGGCTTGTGACGGTTTTTGAGTTTATTGTTATTATTATATCATGTTTTGTACTATTTAGCAAGTGGGAAATTTTAATAAGTAAATTATTTAATTAAACGGTTTTCATAATATTATTATTTCTCACATGTTAAAATTATAGGGTCATGAGATTGTAGTTTAATTTGATGCTCCCTTAATCACCGGGTTTCGTAAGAATTAATATTCACATGTTAGAAATTAGAATAAATAGCATAAATGACTATGGGTTCCTTAGTGCACCTAAATTGCTAAGACTTCTGTTTCTAGCACGGTTTCTGACCAACGGGTTTGGTCAAACTATGATCTAGTCAGCCCCGTTTTGACTGATGACCCGTCGCGGGACTCGGGTCGGGGATTTGTCTTCAGGTAAGGTTTTATTTAATGAATGAATGAATGAGCCTTAGTAGATATGAGGCGATATGATATTTGAATGTGATTTATATGCAATTAGTCACATGATAGGAAGTTTTTCCCGTGACTGTTTAATTGTATGATATATGTCGTGTTGACTAAGTACCCATAGAGATTTATGATTATATGGCGTGTTGACCATTCTAATTCTAGATGAGTACCTTGGACCATGACATTGATAGACCTTACTATCTTTAACGAGTATATAGTTCACAGCTTGATAGCTTTTGTGTCACTGGCCTGGGATTTTGATACCAAGCCGGGGCATGGCTGCCTAATTGCTTCCACTTTGGGAATGGAGCCAGCTTAAGTACTAGCCAACTCTGCTTAGGGGGTCTCCTAGTAGAGATTCTCATGTACTTTTGGTCATGAGACAGGGAATGGGTTAGCTGTTGTCGCTAGGTCTGATCAGTCTAGGACTAGGATGTTTCTCCTACCTTGTGGTATAGCCTCGAGTTACAGAAGTCGACTATTGACTGTGCTAAGAACTTATGCCTGTTTCTAGACGTATTGGTCTTTCATGTTTGATGATTCTATGAACTTAGAAGGTGAGATGCAAGCCGGCTACGGTTGATAGAGTTTTGGATTACCGGTTGTTAACTGATTCACATGATAGCTTGCATGAGTAGCTTAGCCTTCATATGCTAGGTTATATGTTAGTTATTGTTTCATAACATGAAAAGCATATCGTATATGTTAAGGTTTTGTATTTTCCATATACATCTCTTTTATGTTATTCATGTTTTATTAAACTCGACATTTCGTGGCTGGGAGAACTCGGAGTTACTCCCCACTGACTGTGGCTTCCGTGTTTACATTTAATGCGGTTGGCAGGTTTGTGATGCATGCTTGGGTACATTGACGAGCTAGCGAGTGAAGTATTACCTTGGACCTATATTCGGTTCTTAGGATTGTATTATTTAATACACTCTTTTATTTCCGTATTTATTAGGGAGATATGTCTCCCGTTTTAGATACTTCTTATGTATAATATTATTTCCTTTTTGTTATGAACCTTTTTCTTTAAGACACCTTTGTTATGATGAATATATTTAATGGTAGGTTCCGGTTTTAAAATTTACCGATTTTCACTAAAGTGAACCTATTAAAAACGTATTCTCAGCTTTTATTTATTTAAATTACTTGTTTATCTTTCCGCAAATTCGAGGGTGTCACATACGACCTGCAAGATACCTTGCATTGAGTGGGAGATTGTAATAGGACAAAAGAATTGGTGACGCACACTTGTTTCGAATAAGTGGGAGATTGTTGGAGTAAGTGTCCTCAACAATAGTGCGATCACTTAATATAATCTCCTTAACAAGAAAACAAAGAGATGATTAACATTATAGTCAAATGATCCACATTAATCGGTAATGATTGTCTTACTAGAGTTTGACATTACTGTTGTATGACGGTGGTGATCAGTTGATCCCTTAAGGTCACACCGAAAGGACAATTCCCTAATCATGAAAGTTAATTGATTTTATAGTGATACAGATTAATTAATCCCTTAATGACGAGTTCGAATTATATATGAGAATTGTATCTTATAGTAATATGATTAAATAAGTTACATATTGGTAATTAAATGTTACATTACCAAAGTTGAACAATGTTTATGAAACATTAGAGATAAGAATGATTGGTTAATTGTAATTACAATAGGTTGTAGATTATATTAACAATATATGACATGATCCTTTTTACATACATGTAATTACAAATTACAACTTAAAATGTTAAGTGTAATTTATTTGTTATAAGATTATATTTAATTAGTTAAATATACTTTTATAAACCACAACATATATCACACTTAAGAATATTTGGTGACTATGTATTTGTTCCTATTGCTCCACCCCAAAGGACTAAAATGGGTCCACAACGAAAATTGGACATATATGTAGGATTTATTTCTCAAAGTATTATAAAAATATCTTGAGTTTATAACTATAGATTTATTCACGACACGATTTGATGATTGTCATTTTGATGAAGATACATCCCAGTCTTTAAGGGAGAAAGGAAAGGGGGGCCAACGACCAAAAACATTACATGGAATGGAGATTCTTTATTATATCCTGATCAAAGAAATAGTTCTTTTAATCAAGAAATGCAAAAGATAACTCATTTAAAAGTGTTGCTAATTAATTACTTTATGCATTCACAAACTCAAAAGGAGTCAGAAATAAAGTCTCATATTCCTGCAGTAAATGCGCCTGTCAGAATTGACATCACAGAAGATAACTCTCACAAGTCAATAGCAGAACAATATATTGCACATAGGAAACATGGAAGACGGCCTGGCTTAAAGGATATGAAACCTAGAAAATCAAAGAAGTCGATTTTTTTGTGATAGAGTGTCTGGAGAAGAAGAAACATTAATAGAATTACCTAGAGAACATACTCTAGAAAATGGGAATAACGACAGTCTTGAGATCTCAATGAGTTATGTTCATACGAGAATCGAATATAACCGAGCAGAAGTCAATATCGATGAAATATTTGTGTATTCAATAGAAACATAAATCATAATAGTTAAAAATAATACTGCACCAAAATCTGTTAACGAGTGTCGTCAAAGACACGACTGGCCAAAATGGGAGGAAGCAATGAAAGCAGAATTGAAGTCCTTCGAAAATAAGAGAAGTTTTTTTGCCCTATTGACAACGTCAAATAACGTCGTGTCTAGTAGTAACTTTTAGAGTCTTTCGTTCTACTTTTTACGGGTCATTAGCTTTGTTTTACGTTAATTTTAGTTTTTGTAATAGTGTTAGTATTTAGTATTTTAAGTCAAATTTAAGAGTCAAATCCCGAAAGTCAAACCCGAAAACCCGAGACCCAAAAACCCAGAACTTGAAGTGGGCTAGCAAGGAATCATCAAGGTTTGAAGACCAAGCCAAATGGGTCAATGGAAGTCAAGGCGGGGTCAAATAATCATGGGGTCAACGAAAGTCAAGAAGAAAATCAAGGCAAAAATCTGGCAGTGCTCGACGCAGCCTGCGTCGTAGGACGCAGCCTGCGTCATCTCTCAGCACGGGTTTTCTTCCTTTTCTCGTCTTGTCTTTTGGAAGCCCATCTTTCAAGGCCCCTAGGTTTGCGGACCAAGGGTATAAAAGAAGATTTCTGAAGAGAGGCAAGGGAATGAAGCATTCACCATACAACATCATATTTTCCTTAGCATTTCTCTCTTTTTGTTCTTCAAGTTTGGCTTTTGTAATAGGTTTTTCCTTAGAAATTGGTTGTATTATGAAGACTATGGGTAGCTAATCTCCTTTTACTTAGTGTAATTTGAACAAGTTCTTCCCTTTTAGCATTGTAAGACTTTTTAATCCTTCCTTCTCTATTTAATTTCATCTTCCTTTGTTTGATTTTCATTATTGAATGAATTGTTGTTAAGACCAACCATCTTAGTAATTGTTTGTTTGATTAAATTGCATTGTCTTGATGAATTTGGTTGATTTGTCTTGATATTTGTTGATGCAACTTGAAAGATTGTAACTTTGGTTTAAAAGTTAGAATCTTTTGAGTGGAATTTGGGTTATTATGTATTTAGAACATGGTTTAATGTTTTAGTTCATAAATCTAGCATGCTTCTTTGGTTTGTGCTTAAAGCTTGCATCTTTATTTATGCTTATGGTTTAATAAGTATGGGTTTAGTTGTATTGGGTCATTTATGGATGGTTTAATTCATGGTGGCTAATTCTTTGAAGTTTGCAATAGATAAATAGAGAAGGGAGGAAAGGAGGGATCTTTACTTTGTTAATTGTGGGGGAACTTGGGATAATTGCACTAAGTTGTTTTTCCTTATTTGAATCTTTGATTATTTAGTTGTTATTGGTGATTCTAGGATTGATAATCTTTTCTCATGAAAAACTTTCTCCCTATTTGTTATCTACATGTTTACCATTGTGAATATCATAGTTTGTAAGTAATTCTAGTCTTTGTTTCAATTAGTGTTTAATTTGTGGTTAGATTTATTAATTTGTTTAATCGGTTTTTAGCAAGAGTCTAGATTAGATTATTAGCATTCACCGCCTTCTCTTGGGTTCGATCCTTGTCTTACCCTTACTACCCTTTACTTAGGATAGTTTGAGTCTAGATTTGGTTTTATAAATTGTTATTTGGCATAGCTAGTTTCCGGAATTAACGACCCCGAAAATAAGCTCGTCAAATTTGGCGCCGTTGCCGGGGAAGGCAATTTAGCTAATTTATCAAATTGAAACTCTTGTTAGCGTCATAATTTGTTTAGATTGTTTTTCAAATATTTCTTTTTGTATTGTTTGAAGGTTACTTGGGTTTGAAGTTACTAATTGTGTTGTGGAGTTGTTTTTAAAAGTTTATGCCTAGGTCACAAGAAGGATTTGGTGACCAAGACATTGACCCGTCCTCAAGTAGCATTTCCAATTGGTTGTTTTCGAACCCCCTCTATAGGAGACCCTTTGGGAGGGAGCCTAGTGAAGAAGAGTTTGGGAACAATATTTTTCAAGAACCACAAGAACCACAAGAACCACAAGAACAAGTGTTTGAGTCACCTCCTAGGAGACCACCACCTTTGAACATCATCTACCCACCCGAAATGGAAGATAATAGAACTATTGGTGAAATCCGGGCAAGAAACTATGAAGAGCAACCGTTGTGTATCGCATACCCTCCCATGGGGGATGTCAATTTCGAGCTAAAGGGTTCTTTGTTCATAATTTGCCAAGATTTCATGGAATGGTGGGGAATGATCCCAATAGGCACTTGGCCGAATTTCACATGATATGCCAAGGGGCCATCCCTCAAGGAGTGACCGAAGACCAATTTAAGCTTAGGGCATTTCCATTCTCTCTACAAGATGCCGCTAAGGAGTGGTTATTTTGTCTTCCGGCCCATTCCGTCAATACTTGGGTGGGTTTGAAGAAGAAATTTCTTGAGAAATATTACCCGGATTCAAGGCATAACCATTCAAAGAAGCTCATCACTACCATTGAGCAAGATATGGGGGAAACTCTCTATGACTATTGGGAGCGATTCAAAAGCCTCGTGGCAAGGTGCCCTTATCATGGGATGTCGGGGGATGATCTATTGACGGCCTTCAATGAAGGATTATGCCAAAATGACCAACGGATGATTATAGCCGCCACCGGAGGTGGTATTGATACACTTAATGTGGCCGAGGCCAACAACATTATTGAGAAGTTGGCTATGAATACAAGAAGCTACGGGAGGAAGAATGAAAGGGGAGGAAGCTCTAGAAATGTATCTTCCATGGAAGATTCTCATGCCTCTCAAAATCACAAACTCATGCAAGAGATGGGTGAACTCAAAAGCTTGGTATCCAACTTGGTTGTCAACAAAGGTAGTTCATTTTCTCAACACCCCGAACCGCTTGAATGTTCTTATTGTGGAGGTGACCATGCTACAAATACTTGTTACATCATGATTGAGCAAGGAGCCACCATGGAGAGTGTCAATGCCATGGGGTATGGGAATTACAATGCTAGAAACCCAAGTGGTGGAGGGATGTATAACCAAGTGGGAAATCGTGATCTTTTGGGGTGGGGAGGAGACAAGTCAAAGAGTTTTGAAAATGGTCAATTCAATCACTTGAGAGCCCAAAATCCAACCCAAAACCGAAACACAAATTTCAACCAAAACCCCCAAAGAAATTTCAACAACAACAACCCAAGACCCAACAACTCAAATTTTCCAAATAATTCTCAATCCCAAAGACAACCAAACCAAAACCCAAATCAAGGGAATTCTTCTTCTCAAGGGAACTTGAGTGACATCTTGCAAACACTTCTTGCCAATCAAGAGAAGGATAGGGAGGAGGCAAGGAGGGATAGAGAGGAAGCAAGGAAGGATAGGGAGGCTAACAACCTTAGGGTGAACAACTTGGAAACCCAACTATCCCAAATGGCCTCAAATTTGTCAAAATCCCAAGCCTCAAGCTCCACAAGATTCCCATCTCAAACCATTCCCCCACCAAGGGAAAATGCTAGTGCCATGACATTGAGGGGAGGCAAAGAGTTGGAAGTACACCCCCTTGGCAAAGGAAAGGAAAAGATGAAGAATATTGAGATGGAAACCATTGAGATTGAAGACCAAGGAGAATTGGTGGTTGGTCAAGAAGAGATATTGAGAAATGAAAAAGGGGCATCCAAAAGCATGGACCCAAAGGGAGAAAATTCAAGGAAGAGCAAGGACACTATTGAAGATGATGAAGTGGAGGAGTACATACCGGAAGTCCCATTTCCTAGTGCTTTGATAAGCACAAGGAAATATGCCAAGGAGAATGACTTATATGAGACTTTCCGGAAATGTGAGGTTAACATTCCTCTCCTTAACTTGTTGAATAGTGTCCCTAGGTATGCAAAGTTTTTGAAAGAACTTTGCACACCTAGGAGAAATCCAAAGAAGGGAACCCATAAGGTTAGGGTGAGTGAACATGTGTCGGCCATTTTCAAACAACATTTACCAAAGAAATGTGGAGACCCGGGCATGTTCACTATTCCTTGCACTATTGGGGGAAAGAGTTTTAAACGTGCCATGCTAGACTTAGGGGCTTCTATAAATGTCATGCCTCTATCTATCTATGAGACCCTAGGTTTAGGACCTTTGTCTAAGACCGGGGTAGTCATTCAACTTGCCGATAGGTCTAGTGTTTACCCCAAGGGCATGGTAGAGGATGTACTAGTGGAAGTCGATAATCTTGTCTTTCCGGCGGATTTCTACGTCTTAGATATGGAATCTAGCTCTAGTGCCACCCCTCTCCTTCTTGGTAGGCCGTTTATGAAAACTTCAAATACCAAGATCGATGTTTCAAACGGGTGCTTGACTATGGAATTTGAAGGAAAAAGGTTAACTTACAATATATATGACTCCATGAGGCACCCGAGTGACCATCAATCTTGTTTCTTCTTGGATATCTTTGAGCCATTAGTGAATCAAATGTATAAACTTTGTGATAGAGACCCACTCGAGGTAGCTTTAACTAACCCCATGGAAGAGGAAGGTTTGCGCTTGTTGTTGGCTTTTGATGTGCAGGAATGTCTTGAGGAATTGGAGAAGGAAGAGCCAATAGAAACATATGAGGAGATCAACGTCATAGAGATGCTGAAAACAGGGCAAGGCAGTGCTCGACGCAGCCTGCGTCACACGACGCAGCCTGCGTCACACGACGCAGCCTGCGTCACTGGACGCAGCCTGCGTCCTGCACTGGCAAACCTATCCGAGTTGTTTGCTTTGAGTATTCCACTCCACAAGCCCCTCCCTTCCATTATCCAACCTCCTAAGGTCGAGTTGAAGACCCTCCCAAGCCATTTAAAGTACATCTTTCTAGGGGACAAGAACACCCTACCACTTATCATTTCAAGCACACTCACCGAGGACCAAGAAGGCAAATTGGTATCACTACTTGAAAAGCATAAGGAAACATTTGGGTGGAGCATAGCGGACCTAAAAGGGATAAGCCCGGTGACTTGCATGCACAAGATACGACTTGAAGTGGATGCCAAACCGGTCCGACAACCCCAAAGGAGGCTCAATCCACCCATGGCGGAGGTAGTGCAAGAAGAGGTAATTAAGCTATTGCAAATGGGTATCATTTTCCCTATTTCCGACTCTCGTTGGGTTAGCCCAACTCAAGTCGTACCCAAAAAGGGAGGAGTGACGGTAGTCAAGAATGCACAAGGAGACTTGGTCTCCACCCGACCCCAAACCGGTTGGAGAGTGTGTATTGACTACCGCCGCTTGAATGCGGTAACATTGAAAGACCATTTCCCGCTACCATTTATTGATCAAATGTTAGAAAGATTAGCGGGGAAAGCTTTCTATTGTTTCCTTGACGGTTACTCGGGGTATTTTCAAATCCCAATTGCACCCGAGGACCAAGTCAAGACCACATTCACTTGCCCATTTGGTACATTTGCTTATCGTCGTATGCCCTTTGGTTTGTGTAATGCGCCGGGAACTTTTCAACGGTGCATGTTGAGTATTTTCTCCGACTATGTAGAACGAATCATAGAAGTATTCATGGACGATTTCACCGTCCATGGGGACTCCTATGATGCATGTCTAAAACACCTTGCTCTTGTCTTAGAGCGATGCCAAGAGTCCCATCTCATTTTAAATTCCGAAAAATGTCATTTCATGGTGACTAGTGGCATCGTTTTGGGACATGTAGTGTCGGAAAGGGGGGTTGAGGTGGATAAGGCTAAGGTTGACATCATAAAAACTTTACCTTATCCCTCTAACACCCGAGACATTAGGTCTTTTCTAGGACATGCCGGTTTCTACCGGAGATTTATTAAGGATTTTTCCAAGATTGCTAACCCTTTATGCAAGCTTTTGCACAAGGAAGCGGAATTTGTTTTTGATGACAAATGTAGGAAAGCATTCAATGACTTGAAGGAGAGATTGGTCACCGCACCAATTATTCAAGCACCACGATGGGATCTTCCATTTGAAATCATGACCGATGCAAGTGACTATGCATTGGGAGTGGTTTTGGGTCAAAAGAGTGACAAGGGACCCCATGTGATCCAATATGCTTCTACCCTCTTGAATGATGCTCAAAAGAACTATTCCACGACGGAGAAGGATTCCTTGGTGTGATTTATGCTCTAGAAAAATTCCGATCTTATCTCTTGGGCACAAAGGTGATCATCTACACCGATCATGCCGCCATTAGATACCTTGTGGCAAAGAAGGATGCAAAGCCAAGGTTGTTGAGATGGATTCTTCTTCTAAGTGAGTTTGATGTGGAAATAAAAGACAAGAAAGGGGTGAAGAATGTGGTGGCGGATCATTTGAGCCGGCTTAACCATGAAGGAAGACCATCATGCCCTCTTGAGGAGGTTGAAGGAGGTCTCCCTCATGAGTCACTTTATGCTATACAATTGGAAGAGCCATGGTATGCTACCATGGTCAACTATTTGGTGACAAAGCGGCTTCCAAGCCATTTCTCTTCTCATCAAAAGAGCAAGGTCAAGTCCGATGCCAAATACTATACTTGGGATGATCCTTACTTGTGGAAATTTTGCCAAGATCAACTTGTGAGAAGATGTGTGCCCGAGAGTGAAATTCCTTCCATCCTACATCATTGTCATGACTATGCTTGTGGAGGGCATTTTGGGCCACAAAGAACCGCTAGAAAAGTGCTTGAATGCGGTTTCTTTTGGCCAAGTCTTTTCAAAGATGCCCACAAATTTGTAAAAAATTGTGACCGATGTCAAAGGGTGGGGAATTTGACAAAGAGGAATGAGATGCCACAACAACCTCTTCTTTATTGTGAGATCTTTGATGTGTGGGGAATTGATTTTATGGGCCCTTTTCCAAATTCCGGTGGTTATTTGTACATCCTCTTGGCGGTGGACTATGTATCAAAATGGGTTGAAGCAATTCCTACCCGCACCGATGATGCCAAGGTAGTAGCCATTTTCATTCAAGAAGAACATATTCTCTCGGTTTGGCTTTCCAAGGGCTATCATTAGTGATAGGGGGACCCATTTTTGCAACAAAGTGATTGGAGGCCTTCTCAAACGTATGGGGTGAATCATAAAATTTCCACGGCCTATCACCCACAAACAAACGGGCAAGCCGAACTCTCAAACCGTGAAATTAAAGGAATACTTGAAAAGACGGTGAATCCGGATAGAAAGGATTGGAGTAAGAGGCTAGTTGATGCATTGTGGGCATATAGGACCGCTTTCAAAACCCCCATTGGCATGTCCCCATTCCGCCTCATCTATGGCAAGGCTTGCCACCTCCCCGTGGAGGTTGAGCACAAAGCCTATTGGGCTATCAAATCTTTCAATCAAAACCAAGATGAGAGCGGTATGCACCGGAAGCTTCAATTACAAGAACTTGAAGAAATTCGCCAAGATGCTTATGAAAACTCTTCCATCTACAAAGAGAAAACAAGAAGATGGCATGATGGGATGATAAACCGTAGAGTTTTCAAGGAAGGTGATAAAGTTCTTGTGTTCCAAAACCGGTTTAAGCTCTTTCCGGGCAAGTTGAGGTCAAGATGGTTTGGACCTTACACCGTCAAGAAAGTGTTTACTCATGGGGCTATTGAAGTGGAGGGGCCCGGGGATGGAAAGCTCCTCAAAGTGAATGGCCACCGTCTCAAGCACTACTTCCAAGGATGTACCCGGGAGGGGGAAGAGGAGGTCTTGCTTGAAGACCCGGTCTATGAAGGTTGAAAAGCTTGAAATAGCTAAGTCGAGCCATCGACTCTAAATAAACGGCAAAACATTGTACATACTCTATCCTTGTGAATATTTCTTTGAAGTTTCTTTGTTAAATCTTAGCATTTAAGTTGTTTTAAGTTAGTTAAACATTGCATCAAACAAAAAAAATTTTGAAGTTACTAACGGTTTTGTGAAGTTTTGCGAGTTTTTGGCCGCCTCGGGATGCGTGCAACGGATAAAAAGTTCTGGAATCGATGGATTTTAGATATTGGAGGTTACTATGGGCCATTGAAGTGAAATTACAAGTTTGGAAGTGTTTAGAACACTTAGCCAAATTTTGGCTAAGTGCAAAAGGCAAGTGATCCGGCAGTGAAGGACGCAGCCTGCGTCGTAGGACGCAGCCTGCGTCGTAGGACGCAGCCTGCGTCGCAGCCTGCGTCGTAGGACGCAGCCTGCGTCGAGCGCAGATTTCGTTTTATGCCTTAGCCTTTGCCCGTGTTCTTCATAAAACAAAACCCTCTTCTTCTTCTTTGTTTTTCACGACGAACACCCTAAACCCAACCCCCAATCCCTCAAAAATCCATCTTTCTCACTCAAATCTTCCACAACTTTCATCAAAATCCATCCTAATCTTCTCCCTAATCATTTTTTTACACTCAATAACCCCAAAATCAATCTCACTCGCCCTAAAATCTCTGAAATCCGTCTTAAAAACCTAGATTTTTTTCCCCTCAAATTCGTTTTTTCGGGTCTTTAGTTGGGTTTTTAAGGCTAATCCGGGATTCCTACCTACTTCTAATCATCAAGGCACTTGAATCTTGTGGAAAAGCAAAGGTATAACTTCATACTCGATTCTTTTTCATCAATCTTCAAGTTTTTTTTTTTGCTCGAATTAGGCTAGCTTTAGTCTTAGGTTGAGTTCCCCTTTCCCCTTGCTTGATTGTGTAGTTAGGATTGGATAAAGTTTTCTGAGTAAGGCAAAGAAATTCAACAAACACTAGCTTTTTGAGGTGTAGAAATTGTTGCACACCAAGTGTTTGTTGAAGTGCTTGAGCGAAAAACTTTTTTGAGTGATTGCTTGTTATTGTTGTAGTGTGTTGTTTGTTACATCTTTGCAGAAATGGCACCAAAAATCTCTCAATTGTTTGGCAAAGGAAAAAATAAGAGGGCCGCGGTGAGTGAGCCCGACACCGAGGTTGAAGCGGTGTTTATGGGCTATGAGAGGATGCAAGCTCAATATAAGAAAATTTGGGATCAAATATCCACTCACCCTCTTGTAGCAACCAAATTCTTTTGCCCAACCACCCTCCATGCCTTAGGCATGTTCAATCTGACAAGGGACATGCTAGCTAAAGTAGGGCTAGAGGCTTATCTCGAGCCAAACTCCTGGGATTACACCTATAGGAGTTTTGCATACGAGTTTCTAGCTACCTTGTCGGAATTGGATGTGCCCGAAGGTGAGGAGGAAGCCTACCGCTTCCGATTGAATCAAACTTGGCATAATGCCACAACTTCCGAAATCCGTCAAATCCTAAAAATTACCAAGCAACCCGTAGACATTAGGTGCCCAAGGGGCAAAATGCACCAAATGTGGGGAAACATTGCCGATGACCGTGGCCCGTCTAAGGATGCCAAACTGTCAGCCATCACCCACCCCGTACTCCGCCTAATTACTAGGTTCCTTACCACCATTTTCAACTCCGCGGGAGAACCCACCAAGGTGCCGGAGAAGATCCGGCTTTGTTTGTGGACTATGCTTCCGGAGGGGGTAGGGATCCCGGATTGGGCCGATTTCTTTTTGAGAGCTTGCATCAAGCATAGGCAAAAATCGGCAAGGGCAAGCATCCATTGTGGGGGGGTGATTTCTTTCTTGGTAAGGCATTATGAGGGGGGCATTCCTAATGGTCAAGCGGTGAACATATGTAGGGGTTTGACGAGGTACAACCATCTTGGGCTAGAAGAAGTTCACATGTTTAAGCTAGCAAGGAGCAACCCTTGAAAGGGTTTTGGTTGGGAAGTGACGGGCTAAGCTACATGAAGTTGCCTAGACCTCAAAACAATCCTTTACCTAGAGGACCCGCGGCGTGGGATTTTGTTTGTCCTAGGGAGGAAAGTTTGGGGGTAAGTAGTGCGGAGGAGGAGGAGGAGGTAGAAGAAGTGCCTTTGAGGCAAAGGAGGGCAAGGAGAGAGGGTGGTGAGCGAAGTGAGCATTTGAGAGAGGAGATTGAGATCCTTGCAATTGAGCAAGGTCCTTCCCACACCACCAATTTTGAACAACAACAACAACAACAACAACAACAACAACAACAACAACAACAACAACAACAACAACCACCACCATTTCATTTCCAATCACCTTTCCCAAAGCCACCATGATACCGACACCCCCATGTTTGATGCGGAGGGTCGTTCTAGCACACCCGTGGAGCCATGGCAACAACAAATGGCTAACTATTTTGCTAGCACCAACGACGTCTTGGCACACATTAGTGGGAGGGTAGATGCCTCAAACACTTGGCAACAATTACAAGGAGGTAGGCTTGAGAGTTTAGATGATTGGCATAATGTTGTGGAGGAGAGGGAGAGATTGAGGGCGGAGGCCGAGAGGGCTCAAAGTGAGGAATGGAGGAGGATGCTAGATGGGCAAGAGGAAGCCCGCCTTTGGAGAGAACAACAAGACCAAAGGTGGAAAGAGCAAAATGATATGTGGGCCACCAAAATGCTTGGAGAGAGCAAGCTACGGACCACTTTAGCGTTCAAAATGAGCGCCACCACACCTATCTTCAAGACTCCTATGAAGATGCGGTGGCGCAAGAGGACGTTTATGGATTGGCTAGCTCTCTCTTTGGGATGTCCATGCAACAAAACCCGGACTACTCCTCTCCTTACAACCAAGCAACCCTTGATGAAGGCATGGAGCGAAGAAGGCGGATTAGAGAAGCAAGGGATAGGAGGAGAAACCGAGGAGGTGCCTCGGGTTCTTCTCATTTCGATAATTGATGAGGTAACATTTTTTTTTCTTCTCCTCCACAATGAGGACATTGTGAATTCTAAGTGTGGGGGAGAAGATTGTACATAGTTAGTTTGTTTTTGATGCTTTGTAAAAAATTTTTTTTTATTTATGTCTTTATTTTGAAGAAAAAGAAAAAGAAAAGAAAAAAAAGAAAAGAGAAAAAGAAAAGAAAAAAAAAAAAAAATTGAAAATCCCGGCTAGGTGAAAACCCACAAGGGTGGGCACCTAGGCAAGATTGGGAAGGTGGCCGAGGACGGAATGAAAACCCGAAAGGGCATTCCGGGCAAAATGAAGAATCGAGTTGCGAGCCACCAATGAGAGGAAAGGAAAAGCTAAGGTGAAAACCCGAAAGGGCACCTTAGGCAAAATGAGGGATTTTCAAGAAAAAAAAATGAAAAAAATGAAAAAAATTGAGCATAATTCTTCCTATGATGAGAATTTTTGGAGGAATAAGAAGGGAGTGATAAGGAGGAAAATTGGAAGGAGGCTAGTTTAGGACCCTTTTATTTTTATTTTTGAGTCACAAAACTTTGTTCCAAATTGGTGGATTTATGTTGGTGGTCGCTTGGTTGTGCAAATTGTGAAGTTTGGGGCCAACCAAGTAACCATGATTTGCATTAGTGGAGTAATAAGGGGGTGATATAAGGAGTGGATTTGTGTGAAGATTGTTGAGAAAGACCATCTCGCTATGCCTTGGGATAAGGCAAAGATGGTCATACTATTTTTTTTGGGAGCTATAAGTAGGGAGGAGTTGATTTGAGTCGGAGTAGGTGGCATGTCGTGTCTTTAGTCTTGAGGGATGATATAAGGAGGGGGAGTGAGAGAAGAGTGTCACAAGAATTGAGTCTTTTTGTTTTGTTTTTGTCATAGGTGGATTGTTTAAGAGGGAGTATAAGAAGGTTGTAGTGAGGGAAGAGAGGTCAATGCCTTCACACACACTTTGTTGGGCTCGTGTCGTTCATGCTAATCTCGAGTTTTACTCGGGACGAGTAAAAGTCCAAGTGTGGGGGTGTTTGACAACGTCAAATAATGTCGTGTCTAGTAGTAACTTTTAGAGTCTTTCGTTCTACTTTTTACGGGTCATTAGCTTTGTTTTATGTTAATTTTAGTTTTTGTAATAGTGTTAGTATTTAGTATTTTAAGTCAAATTTAAGAGTCAAATCCCGAAAGTCAATAAAAGTCAAACCCGAAAACCCGAGACCCAAAAACCCGGAACTTGAAGTGGGCTAGCAAGGAATCATCAAGGTTTGAAGACCAAGCCAAATGGGTCAATGAAAGTCAAGGCGGGGTCAAATAATCATGGGGTCAACGAAAGTCAAGAAGGAAATCAAGGCAAAAATCTGGCAGTGCTGGACGCAGCCTGCGTCGTAGGACGCAGCCTGCGTCATCTCTCAGCACGGGTTTTCTTCCTTTTCTCGTCTTGTCTTTTGGAAGCCCATCTTTCAAGGCCCCTAGGTTTGCGGACCAAGGGTATAAAAGAAGATTTCTGAAGAGAGGCAAGGAAAAGCATTCACCATACAACATCATATTTTCCTTAGCATTATTTCTCTCTTTTTGTTCTTCAAGTTTGGCTCTTGTAATAGGTTTTTCCTTAGAAATTGGGTGTATTATGAAGACTATGGGTAGCTAATCTCCTTTTGCTTAGTGTAATTTGAACAAGTTCTTCCCTTTTAGTATTGTAAGACTTTTTAATCCTTCCTTCTTTATTTAATTCCATCTTCCTTTGTTGATTTTCTTTGTTGAATGAATTGTTGTTAAGACCAACCATCTTAGTAATTATTTGTTTGATTAATTTGCATTGTCTTGATAAATTTGGTTGATTTGCCTTGATATTTGTTGATGCAACTTGAAAGATTGTAACTTTGGTTTAAAAGTTAGAATCTTTTGAGTGGAATTTGGGTTTTTATGTATTTAGAACATGGTTTAATGTTTTAGTTCATGAATCTAGCATGCTTCTTTGGTTTTGTGCTTAAAGCGTGCATCTTTATTTATGCTTATGGTTTAATAAGTATGGGTTTAGTTGTATTGGGTCATTTATGGATGGTTTAATTCATGGTGGCTAATTCTTAGAAGTTTTTGCTATAGATAATTAGAGAAGGGAGGAAAGGAGGGATCTTTACTTTGTTAATTGTGGGGGAACTTGGGATAATTGCACTAAGTAGTTTTTCCTTATTTGAATCTTTGATTATTTAGTTGTTATTGGTGATTCTAGGATTGATAATCTTTTCTCATGAAAAACTTTCTCCCTATTTGTTATCTACGTGTTTACCATTGTGAATATCATAGTTTGTAAGTAATTCTAGTCTTTGTTTCCATTAGTGTTTAATTTGTGGTTAGATTTATTAATTTGTTTAATCGGTTTTTAGCAAGAGTCTAGATTAGATTATTAGCATTCACCGCCTTCTCTTGGGTTCGATCCTTATCTTACCTTTACTACCCCTTTACTTAGGATAGTTTGAGTCTAGATTTGGTTTTATAAATTGTTATTTGGCATAGCTAGTTTCCGGAATTAACGACCCCGAAAATAAGCCCGTCAGATATGCAGGTACGTTTGGGGAGAGAAGAAGGACATAGGTTTAGGTTTTGAGAAAGGTAAGAATGATTTTTAAATAAAATGATTAACGTCGCAGCCTCCGCGTTACATATTTAACGTTATTCGATTCCGCTTCACTCTGCCGAGTAAAATAGGCACTCGGTCAAGTACGCTGCAGTCAGTCGAGTACATTGCACTTCGTCGAGTATGCTGCACTTGATCGACTATCACCAACACTCGACCGATTACGGGCTACTAGGTTGAGTACGCTACGCTGGAGAGTACGGGGTCCTACATGCCCATCCCTTAAGGGTTTCCCATGGTCAAAGGACGGTCAACGTTCCCTAAAAAGGCGGGTATTACAGTCTTCCCCCCACCCCTTAAATGGAACTTCGGCCCAGATGTTCGCCTTACTCCCACATTGACAGTGACACGACAAAGTTCAAGGTGTAGCACTAGTCACGAGACTCCGTCATTGTCCCTCCTTACCGTCTCGTACCATTGAAAACGGTCACCTATTGTCCCATATTAAAGGTAATCAATCACATATCATACCATCGATTATCCCATGACATTATCATACTATTCATATTGTCTGTATTATAACTGACATCACAGGCTCATACAATCATCACGCTATAGTTTTCAACCACCCAACACGTACATATTGCATATCCTTATACCATTAGCGCACTACTTGTTTCAATGATTGGCTAGTTACATATGATCATATTTACTCACCTATAATTAGTCACATCACACACATTCACTTAGCCACAATTGTCACTTTTAATGACACATAGCTTGCCAAAACATCAAGTAATATAATTATTTTTTGAATATGATCACCTTAGTGTCATTAAAATATCCGCGACGTCATATACCCCTCTAAAAAAACTTTCGTTCTCAAAGTTCAGTCCCCGAAACTAAGGTATTGCAACTAGGAACGTCGACCCCTGGTAGATGCACTAAACCGTTTCAAAATCCCTAAACCAGATATAAGGTTTTACCGAATGAGTATTTGGAATTGAACTTAGTGATTAGCCGACTACACACTGTTAATGCCAATCCTAAAAACCAATTATTATATAAATTAAACATGTGGTCTTTCTCATTATCACACTTGATCCCATACATCCTAAATATTGATAGCTTTAGCCAAAAGGAAAAAAAAATATTAACCTTTTGAATTTCAATCTTGCATAAGGTTATAAAAAATTACATTTTCGTAAACTAACTGCATATTTGGTTACTCCATAACCCACTTTTATCCTATAAACAATAAACTTACTAAAAAAATAGTATTACTACTAAATATACAAGAATCACCATAATTTATCACCCTTAACGATTTAAATCATAAATCACACAAAGTCAATAAGTATTAACATACAAATATATAGTTCATACCAGTCCGAACAATAATACTAGTTATAGGAACGGTAAAATCGTGTTACCTTGGATTATAGCGTAAGCGATCTCGTACAGCCAGAAATGCATAAAATGTTCCCACAGAAATACGTAAACAATAATCGAAAATGAATCAACGATGATGACCACATGTTTTCAATAAATCTCTTCATGCCTTAAGAATTCATGAACTCATCGTAAAACGCGAATATAACAGTTACAATTCATGGCGTGAAGTTCGAGGTCCAGATACAGATCATGGATCGAGTGAGGTTGACGCGGTCGAGTACTAGGGTACTCAGTCGAATGGACTGCACTCGGCCTAGTGTCAAAAACTAAACGGATTCAGAGGATACTAATATAGTCGCACTCGGTCGAGTTGTCTGAACTCGGTCGAGTAACACATATAACTCGGTCGAGCGCCACTGTAGAAGGGTCTAATTATTCCAACGTACATACATTCATCTCTTCCGCTTTCTATCGATCGCAAGCAATATAAATTAAAATAATGGTTCTCATGAAGTCCTAATTTACCATCCAACAAATAAAGAACTAAACGTCACCCAAGTAGCACAAAGTCTTGACCTTATGGTCGATTACAACATAAATATCATTGTCTCAACACTACAATCAAATAAAAGAAGTTCACATAACTATCACAACTAAGAGATGATCAATAACCAATGATACTCAAATGAGAGTGGCCTCACGACTCCTCCCCGACATCCTCATCCATGTCCACATCATCGACTGCCCCAGAAGTCCTTTCGCCACCATCATGCCAATAAGGATATCCACATACCTATCTCCCCTCGGCGTCCAACTGACTACCTTTGTAACACCCGGAAATGTACCCTATTTTTCTAGTAGAAATATTTTACGAAAGCTTTTCAGTAATTTTAAGTTTTAATTTATAATTTTAAGTTTCGAGTCGAATTTAGAGTTTCCGAGTTCGTATTTGGAATTTCTGCGAGATTTCATGAAAATCCCGTCTTAAGTCGAGTTTGACTTTTCTTGACTTTTGAGTCGGGTTTGACTTTCTTGACTTTGAAACCGTCTTTGACTTTTTCCTACACATCACACTCCCTCCTTAACCTAATATACATTCAACACAAAATCAAACCAAGCTTTCTTCCTCTCTAAGAAAACCCAATTATTTCCCTCTTTGAATATCGATCTTTGATTCGTCGTAACTTCTTCGTTACTTGATAGAATTTACGTAAGTTCGTCTTATTATTCTTCCCTAACCTTCCTCTATCCGTATTGATATTAAAATCATCGTCTCTCTCGCTTTTCAAGCTTTCCGTCTTTCTCAAGATGAACTTTATTCATCTTTTTACGATCTATTTGTAGGTGGCGACCTCCAAGATCCCGACAAAGACTATTTCCTTATAGAAGAGGAGCTTGACGACTAGTAGAGGCGCATAAAGGTAACGGTGAAGGGTTACTCGGTATCACTTACGTGTTTTACATGTTTATATGCTAGAAAATCGTATTAGATTACGATTAGGAAGAGTAGAAACCATGCTATGATTAGTAAATGATGTTATATGACGAATATTGATGATATATATTGATTGTTGATGATTATTAGAAGTATATATAAGTTTTGGATTGAATTGGTTAAGCTTTGGAAGCTCACGGATGAAGGGGTGTTCCCAGCCGGTCGACCGGCCGCCGGTCTGACCACCGGCTGAGAACACTCCAGTAACTCATTTGGAAACTTGGTTTTTTTTGCATGAAGAGGTGCTCCAGGCCGGCCCACCGGCCACCGGTCAACCCACCGGCCTGGAACACATCAGTATGGGAAGTTTTGATTTTGGTGTGATGTTCTGTGCCGGTCGACCGGCCGCCGGTCTACCGACCGGCCCAGACCTCTTTTCTCTGTTTTTTGGGTTTTGCCTTGTGTTCTGAGCCGGCCCACCGGCCACCGGTCCCCTGCCCGGCCTGGAACACGGCTGTGTTGTTTTTCTTTAACTTATAAAACTCGTAATTTATAATAGTTCGCATGATCCTTTTACCGTATAATTTTACGTAATGTCTTATAATATTCATGTTTTGGATATATGATATCTCTTTCGCATGTATCACATGTTTTGTGACGGTTTTTGGTATGTTCCCACTTTGAGTCGGTTTTTACAAATGATACGGTTTGAGCACTATTTTGTCTTGTGCTTTGTACTCTCATTCCCTTGGCTACCTTCCCGTTCGTAAGGCTGAAATGTCGGAACGGAGAGGTATCCTATTGCTTAAATGCATGTGTTAGTGGGCATACGACGACGTTGTTGGGAGTTGAACGCATTGCGTTGATCGACGCGGCCGTCAAATGTTGTGTACTTGCGAGGTGGTGTTATTTGCATGTAGCGTACCGCTTGTTATGAGGCTTGAGCTCTTTTCCGCCTCTTTCGTGAATTGATCTACCGAATTTGGGGTACTCGGCGTCTAGTGTAAGACCGAGTCTTGGATGCGAAACGTGTATCGCATGTCGAATCGGAAAATGTGTATTCCGGGAATCTGGCCAGGTTTAGACTAGGAACCGTATTATTATCGTCGTCCTACCAGGAGGAAATTAGTGTACATATACGAAATGGATTGGATCGTGTATGAATTCAGGGAAGGTTTTACTCCCGTGGATACCCTTTTAGTCATACTTGCCATGTACACGATGCTAGTGCGTTTCATTTACCGTGAGAGTTGTCGTCTTGTGTCGTTCTTGAATGCGTGATTTCATGACATTATTCATGGTCATTGCATGATTGGACACCGTCATTGTCTTGGTTCGTGAATGGATGATAATGTGTTGGATTTACTATGATCATCGCATGACTTGACTGGTTTGTCTGTAGAGTCTCAATCTTATCAATCTTATACCGCTAACGGTGAGATGTAAGCCCTAGTGAGCGTATTCGATTGCCTAAGAGTGTCTTTCCCGAGTCTTTGAATAGCATGATGGTTCGGATTTGATTTCCATATGATCTTATCATTTTCTATAGAATTGCCTACCTATTCTTATCGCAACTCACATGTATATATATATGCATGCTTTACTTTTGTATTTCCTTATATGTACGTTTGATGTGATATGGCTGGGAGAACCCGGAGTTACTCCCCACTGACTGTGGCATTCATGTTTTTCATGGATGAACAGGTTGCTTGCTATGGATGACTTTTTGGATACGATAGTTTGGGGTTCGGGTGTGAGCTAGCGGGCGTTGTCCCTGGAAGTTCACCTCTAGACGATAGTAGCTAGTTTTGGTTAAACACTTGTTCTTTGCTAACATTTTAAGAGACCCCGTCTCTTTGTTGTAATTCCGTATTTAGTTTGTAACATTTTGACACACCTCGTGTTATATATATCTTGCATGTTTAAAGGTTTTTAAAATACCGTATTTCCGCATATTATTTCACATGCTTGTATGTTTTATATTTCCGCATTCGCGAGGGTTGTCACAGATTAATTAGTATGCTTAATATGATTTGAATGCTCATATGCCAATTAGGATACTCATCTTTACTATATGCTAAGAACTTATGCTTAAGTGGTAGTATGATGCTTGGATTCATGCTTTATACTATGAACTTATGATCTTATTGTGTTAATTTAGCATTAGTACCATTGAGTAGTGGCCAAACTCATGATTCAAGTGTATGTTGCTCATCTTAGTGACATATTGTTATGCTTAAGAACATCCATTTGTGCTCAAAGGTAGCATGATAATGTTTCACTTAGGTAGCTATGCTTGAATTTGTGCTTAAAGATTAGTATTCTAACACTTATCCTATCAATTTGTGTTTATAATGAAGTGTTTTAATATTAGTTACTTGTAGAAAATGGCACCTACAATAAGGAGATCAAAGAGGGCAAGAACCTCCAACCTAGGAGAAAGTAGTAGAGCCCATGAAGAAGACATAGAAATGCTAGAAGCAGATGATCAAACCGGAAGTCAAGAAGAACAAGGAGCTATGCATGATCCTGAATTTCCGGATGTGGAATTTAGTTCAAACAAGCAATGGCAAAAATGGTGCATTCTTAAGAGCAAAGGTATGAGGGCTACAAAATTCCTCGATGTTTCTTCTTTAAGACATATGAAGCTTTATGAGCATGTGAAGGTGTTATTTAGGGGTCTAGGAATGAATGCTAGTATGAACTTTAGTTATAAGACCTACCCTCAATTAACCCTTGAATTCTTGAGCTCTTTTGAGTTGCAAAGGTCTAGGAATAGAAACTCTATGCCTCAAGTTCGGTTTCGATTATTCAATGATGATTATAGTATGAACTTGGGTATCTTTGCCGGCCAATTCGGTCTCACCTTTGAGGATACTATTACCTCACCTCCCGAATGCTTCGATATTAGCCAGGTTTGGAACACTATTTCTACTTACCATGTCTCTCGTTGGGACCATGTCCCACACCAACACATCCATCATCCCGCCATTAGAATCTGGCAAATATTCATGGGATGGACCTTCTTGGGTCGTGCTGAACCTCATTTGGTGAGACGGGTGGAGTTAGATATTTTAGGAGGATTTTTGAATGTGAATGGTGAAGAACCATGGTCTATTAGTATTCCATACTATTTTGCTGTTCAGTTAACTAAAGCTACTAATCCTAAGAACACTGCCATTGTTTATGGAGGTCTTATCACTCACCTTGCTATGCGAGTTTGTGGTTTTAACCAAGCCACCAGTGACCTCCAGGCATTGACTACACCTCCCAGCAAGATGGGAAATGGGTTGGATTATGATTATTTTGTTCAGCTTAACTGGTTTCGTGTCTCCCACCCCCATATGATTTGGAGGATAGCTGGCCGTGATTCGGTCAAGTTGACCGCCGAGGTAGACCAAATTCCATTACTTAGGCAACGTCCTCAACTTCAGGAGGGTGAGGCTATCTTACCCCGACCCACTTACTTTCTTCCTGTTGGGGACATTACCCCCAATGACCCCCTTGTTCAGATTAGATACCACCAACCTGAGGTAGGATCATCCTCTCAGTCGACCCATGCTACGGGCGACGTGACTGCCATGTTTGAAGCCTTAAACTTGTCCATTAATAGAATTCAGTCCGACCAGCAGCTTGCTTTGCATCCCATATATGATCACTTTGCTAGGCAAGGTGTGATTATACCTGAGGGCCCCCACCCGTCTTTCTATACTTGGCCCGAAGGGGGATATGGTACTACTTATGATGCAGGTGTGCAGCAGACCGGACCTGATTACTGTGGTTCCGACTATGGCGTTGAGAGTTTTGGAGGGTATAGAGGTGATTTTAGAGATCACCAAGTAGAAGAGTACCAGTCCTTAGGAGCCAGCAACCCTACCGGGATCATTGCTTCTAGTGGTAGTTATTATTCTGCAGATTATACCTACTATACAGATGCTTCTGGATCCGCATCCGAGCCGCCTCCTTCTGAGAGGAGAGGCCGTAGCGGGTGGCCTTTGCGATGAGATGACAGACTCCCCTTGTTTATACTAGCTTGGGGGAGGCTCGACATTTTGTACGCTTTTTCTATCTTTTATTTTTAACATTTTTTTCTTTTTAGCCCCTTTTCCTATTAGAATTTCATCTTGTTTCTCTGTTCTATGTGCTACTAACCGTTTCTCGGTTTGAATATATTATAATTGCATGCACATTGAGGACAATATGAAGTTTTAGCTTGGGGGAGGATTTGCATTTAGGACTTACTGCATTTAGGATTGCATTTAGATTTTTACTTTTCTTAGTTTATTTTCTTCTAATTTTATTAGTTTATTTTTAGTTTATTTTTTTCGAAAAAATCAAAAAAACACAAAAAATAAAAGATCATTTCCATCTTACATTTCTCAATTATAGTTTTTATAAGCTGATGTTTCATTATGTTATGAGGAATTGCGCATTCATGGGGATGTCTTGTACACAGTAGGTAGAAAGTTGCATTTGGACTTAATTAAGCTTGATCTTGACTTTGGCAAGGCACTCATATTGTAAGGTAGAGCCTCCAGTGGTCGGTACATCTGAACCCGATCCCAGTTTAGAAGTGAGTAGTTTCTCCTTATAGTCTGTGTCACATCAAAACGCATAAGTATGGTTTTTATTCCATTTTCTATAAGTATTACTATCATGATCTACATTTTGAAGCCATTTGTTCTTGTTCACATTTCGCAAAAACACCCTTCTTTCTAGCTGCATTACATTATTGCCTACCCTTGTTGAGCTAGTAACCGACTATATGTGTAGGGGTGTTCTGTGCTTTTACGATGTTCTGATAATGCCACCATTTGGTGTGAACTTGCTGTCTCGGGATTGCTGATTCCCGTGTTTCTCGGTGAAAAGAAAAAGAAAAAAGAAAAAAAAAAGGAGCTTTGAAAAAATGATGAGAAATGAAAAATGAAAGAGAAAGAGCTCAAAAGAAAAAAAAAAGAAAAAAAAAGAAAAGAAAAAAAGAGAAAAACACTTCCATGAATGAAAAGAAAAGAAAGAAAAATGTTGGGAAGTCGTAACTTGATTTTTCATGTTTGATGAGCCAATATGCTGCTTTTGGCTCTGACTATTGTTGATGGGAATTGGTATGATTTGGATTGAGTATCCACTACACATTTGGTTATTACTAGCTTGACTTAAAGCTCCACATGACCAAAATCGTTTGTCCACTTTCTTACCCAAATTTCCCAAGCCTCTTCTTTATTTCTCTTGACTTCTTACATTATATTTTGATCATGATTAGTCTTACTTAATGGTTTTGGATTGTCTACCATACTAGACTGCGGGCACATTCTTATAAGTTGTAGATAGGAGAGTGTCACTTCAAATTTGAACTAATATTTCCTATTTCACAAAAATTTGAGTGAAGAGTCTATCGAAAGAGTCCATAGTCAATAAGATCATGCAAAAGCTGAAAAAGTCCAAAGAATATTTTCTATGTTGCGCCGTTATGTAAATCTCAACCATGATTCGCATCTTCCTTCGCCCTTGTTGTTACGGGTTTATGATTCATCTTCTTGTTAAGAGCTTATTTTTTAGGTTTGTATGATAGATTGATCATTGTTTGCTACCCTTGTCCTGGTTATGATTGTTATGTTTGCTTGAGGACAAGCAAGGGTTTAGCTTGGGGGAGTTTGATAAGTGATATTTTGTACTAATTTATCCCCCGTTTTAGCTCGATTTCTATACGATTTATGCACTTTGTTGAGTGATTAACGAGCTAATATTGCTATTCTAGTTGTTTTGCGTGCTTTGACTCGTTTTATAGGAAATGAAGCGGTTTTGCTATATTTTCTTACTTTATGGAGCAAAGGTACTAGAATACGAGTTTTCAAGGAACCGATGATAGCCATTTCACAATTTGATTACGATTCCGCTACATCCTTCCTCAAGTAGACTCATCTTGGACTTTGACTTTGATTCTCAAAGGAAAACATCAACGCAAGTCAAAGGAAGACTAGCCCAAGCCCAATTACGTGTTACATTGACAAAGACCAAGGCATAGGATTCCGTGCCCAAAGACGAAATTGGAAGAGACGGAAGAATCCATCTAGGTTACATACCCGATCGGATTACCACATACACGATCGGGTATGTTTGCTGATGAGCGTCTCGTGGCTCTTCTTCTACCAAGCTTTAATGGGGTGTTTTAAGGCTTTGTCTAGGGTATGAATTTGGACGAAATGCATCAGCTATGCAGCCCTATAAAGCCAAGGATCATCTCACACAATGAGCATACTTTTCGTACACAACTTATATACAATTTACAATAACTTAGAGAATAACACAATAGTTTACTTCTTTCTTTCATACAAGTTTTAGATTATAGTTTATGCAATTTCTTAGTATTTCTCTAGTGTTTTCATAAGCTTTTGTTATTGGGTTGGATATTTGTTCTTTACTTTCGTTCTTACATAATTTGCATTCCAAACTCGGTAATTTTCTATCCTTGATTTACTTATGCAATTTTCATCATGAACTTCAATCTAATTAGTCTTGTTTTCATATTATTGTTGTTAGGAAACTCATCTAAAAGTAATCTAGTTGAAACCAAAATATCGTTTAGTATGTCATCTTTTATTTTGCCTAATCATATAATCATCATAGAATTCATCACTAGAATCATTATTAATATAATCACCATAATCATTGTAGTACTTTTATTTCATAGTTTAATTTCCTACATCTTTTTCCTATTAATTTACTTAATCACATAAATTAGATATATCATTGTAAGATTAACATTGTGTAAATACAATAAATAGAAATGTAATATTGAAATGATTTACTAGTTAAATGAATTAAAAGAAGAGTCGATACCAATAGAACCACCTAGTTTGTTTCTTCCTTTGGTTGTGTCAAATTCTATAACTTTGTTTAGTGGCCATAAACAATTGTTTGTATTAGTCAATTTCCGTCTTAGAAACGAGAGTTGGGATGGGAATTAGGACTACCAATAGGGGTTTAGTGACCTAACCAGGCTGAGAAGACGTTAGGACCCATTAAAAAGTCGGTACGAATCCGAGAGGAATATACCGCTACAAGGCTTAGACAATCGTAGTAATTCTAATGTTGGTATCAATAAAACTTTTAAATCATTTGACTTGTATTTCTCTTTCTCTATATCAATTTGATTAGATAGTTTATTTTACTATTTTAGATAGTTTATTTTCTTGTTGTTTAGTTAGTTTACTTTACTGTCATTTTTTTTATCGTCCTTAGTTAGATTTTAAATATTGTCACCTTTCTTTCCGTCAATTAGATTAGATTTATTTTATTGCAATTTACATACTTGTCATTTAAATATCGTCATTTACATACTTGTCATTTAAATATCGTCATTTACATACTTGTCATTTTATTTTATGTTAGTAGTTTAGACAACCACCTCAATTGACTCGAACTTAAATGAAAATCACCCCATAACAATTCATAGTTAACACGTACTCCCTGTGGATCGATCCCTACTTCCCTAATTACATTCCTTATGTTGTTAGCCTAAGTGTGGGTAATTATTTTTGCATCGAGCTCGCGACAAGCACGATCACCTAGAGAATCACATATGATTGCAGTTAAAATAATTTTGAGGTATTTAATTGGCACATCTAAATTGTATCTATGGTACCCTCTCGACTGTAATTTTGACCTCATAGGTATCCATCCAGATGCAGATTATGCATGCTGTTTTACTTGATAGAAAAATTGTATAATCTCTTGGGGGTCAACGAAACAGAATTCGGTTGCCTAATCTACTGCATAAGCTGAATATATTGTTGCAGCGTTGGTATGCTCTCAATTACTTTAGCTTAAACTACAATTATCTGATTATGGTGTGGATGTTGGGTGTATAGCTATTTTATGTGACAACACGAGTGCTATAATTATTTCGAAAAATCCCGGGCAACTCTCGCGTATAAAACACATAGAAATTAGACACCACTTTCTAAGAGACAAAGTAGAAAAGGGGAACATAAGACTTGAATTTTGTAGTACGGAAAAACATTTGGCTGACATTCAAACTAAAGCATTAGCTAGAGAACGTTTTGAGACTTTGCGTTGGAAATTGGTTTAATCGGTGATAATTAAAATTCATCATTAATATTTCTTGCCCTTATAACTGACTAGTTTTTGACGAGATTGTATGACTGTGTCCGTATATTCCGCTGCTACATATTATCTGTCAAATAGTGTGTATTACATTGTGAGATTGATTGATATGATAATTGCTTTGCATAAATTAATTACATTATTTTGTCATAACCATTTGTTTACCCACACTTTTACCATACTCACAATATTATCCCTATTTCATCATTCATATTCAAATTAAAACCCAATCATCTTCACAAATAAACCCAATCCCTAAATTATTCACCGTGTTTTACTCCAACATATGTCAAGAAATCATCATGTCAGTCGTCCATTCCACCATTCACAGAGACAGTCAAGAGAGGTTTTGGGAAAGAGAAGATACTCAAAGGTGATGTTGGTGCTGAAAGATACGGTCTCTAACTCGTATGTAGACCAAATCTAGTTTTTACGGAGAAGAATAATTTGATGGATACACCGTGTTGATGCTAAGCTGGTATTTAAAAAAAACCGTGTGTTGATGCTTAGCTGAATTAAAAAAAACTGTGGAGGAATGTCATTGTGGTTATCAAATGTGTTCTTATTCGTATGATGGAGCAAAGTTTAGTCTTGGTGTTAAGGAGGTGTTATTGAACGAATTTCTGTTTCATCATAAATATTTGGGTCAGATTTCTTGTTATGATTGAGGGCTTGAGTGAAGATGGTGGACTGATAGACCTTATGAATGTCATTAGCCTACTCAAAATCACATCTCAGCTTGATAAATACGTAGCCTATAATCTCCCAACGTCTTTAGGCATATTATTCCTTACTTTGGTTATGATTTGATTATGTTGTTAGTTTTTGCTTTGTAGTTACCATAGACGATGTCATGGTTTCTATTTTGGGAACTTAATTTCATTATGTGATGTGTGCTTTACACTTGGTTATACTAATCGCTTGGGTTTCTATTATTCTAGTCATTTTATATTTTTCTCTCGTCTTTTCGATGATGGCAAGAGGGGGGAGAAATGACCTTGATTTAAGTTTATTGCCTAAGCTTGCTCCTTGTCAAGACCTTTAGTCTATTAAGGTCCTTAGGTGCTTATACTTTAGCTTTGGATGTCTTGATCTTGAATTCTACCCAACTATGATTTTTATAGTATTATGTTGAGGGGGAACTCACCTTAGTCACAAATCATTAGAGGCTTGTCATCATCATAAGGGGGAATTTGTTGAACCATATATTTATATGATTATGTTTTGATTGATGACATGTATGTTTGTATTATATATATATGCTTGTACTTGTAATCGTTTGTGTATGTTTTGATAGATTAAGCATGGTTTGGCACTTGAATTTATAGCTAGTTTAGCTATAACCTTGATGATTTGTGAAGTAAAGGTGAAGTAAAGTTATAGGTCATTATACTATAACTTTGGAAATGCTGGAGTAAAGTTATAGGTGTTTCTACTATATTTTTGGTGATTATCAAGCTCAAGATCAACGACAAAGTCTTAAAGAAGCTTGTGGAGCTCAAGATGAAGAGCTCGTGATTTAAATGAAGTGATGATTAATATACTGAAAATCTCCAGGAAGATTTGTAGTATAGGTCGTCGTTCAAAAACGGTAATTTCAATAGTAATTTTGGGAAGTAGAGTTATAGTGGTTTTAAATATAACCTTACTTACCAAGATCAAAGTTATAGGTGATCTTACTATAACTTTGGAGATGCAAAATATAGTGCGGCTATTTTAATTTTACAAAACGGTTTTTGAATATCGTTTTAAATAATCTTTTTAAAGAAAAGTATTTATAGTAGTTTAAGGTTTAAATTTATTTAGTTTGAATATTATTATGATATCTCTATTGATTAGTAAAACAACTTATGAGTTGTCGAGCTATCTAGGGTTTTCATATATATTCAAGATTAAACCCTAATTTATTTACTAAAGCCAACAATGGACTAGAGTTTCACGTGTGGTCAAGACCTATGAGCCGTCGGCACCTGTGATTAACCTTAAGTGTATTTAGTATTTAAGTAAGATGTAAACCTAATATCTTTCTTGTTACACAAGGGAGGCACATGATTTACTAGGGTTTTAAATTCGTAATTTTACAACGGAGGCCACGGCTAGAGCTAGTGTTTCTAATAAATACATAGTTTGCCTCTCTACTATAAATACCCATGCTTTCCATGCATTTTAAACTAAGCTTTTCATACTAGAATTCTTGTTTTGCAAACGTGCTAAATATATTCAAGTATAATCGTTATTTTGAAAAAATCTTACTTTCGAAAAGCCACATTATACTCGCGAATTATTATTGAGAAAAACGTTATTGGATAATAGTGCTAGAATTGTTTCGTATACGTTCAATTGTGTGAACATCAAGAACAATCAAACACTTTCTTATTAACGAAAGATAGAATCGAGTATTTAGCGATACTCAACTTTGAACCGAGTATATAACGGTACTCAACTTTGAGTTACAACTATAGTTAGCTGTACGTGTAGGGTTGATAATTTTATAATCCGGAATAGTTATTAAAATTATTAATTGAGAAATAGTGGACGTAGGTTTCAACGTGTGAAACTGAACCACTTAAAAATCCTTGTTTCTCGTGCCTTTTTATTTGTTTACGTATTTTATTATTTCCATACACGTTACAAGTAATTAGTTGGGTTGAATTTAATCAATAAATTCAAACCATATAATACTACTACACGCTTATACGGAAAACGAATAAGTGGGCATACTTTATTTATACTCAATTCACCCCACACCCCCCCCCCACCCTCTTGAGTATTTAGGAACAATAGACTCTTCACTAAACCTAACCGAAATCCAGCAGCAACACAATCCTACTGAAACTGCTACTCTCACATTCAAACCTTATTCTAACCTTTCAAAACTCTATATAAACCCAACACCACCTCCATTAACAACACCTAGCACTTCCCTCCACCTTACACACACGAAAAACTCCAAAAATACCCTAAAACACCTCCAAAATAGCCGCACCAAAATAGAGTACTCTGCTCTGTTTCAGTTTTACAACATCAACTTTGAGGTGACTATTCTCCCATCTACGACCTCTTATAAATACAAGTAATACAAGTTTGAAATACTACTCTTCGTCCTCTTTCTAAAACATCTTTCCAATCAAAGTGTCACCGTTTAACAAAGTTACAGGCGCTCGAAGATCGCTGCGCAGTGTGGTTTTAAAATGAGATTTCAGATTTGGTCTTCGTCGAAGACGGCCCCTCGGGACACATTTTACTATCGATTACGACATAAGGTTTTGTCAACGATACATGTATGTAGAGGGTGCAATAATACCTCCTCTTCCCTTTTTAATTTCCTTCTCTTTTATTACCGTCTTTCATTTACTTCCCGTTTATTTATCGTTTTATGTTATTAACTTGTTATTTGCGTATTATCTTTATAACTAACTTGCGAGATCGAGGTTGTATGTAGATGTCATTGTTTTTCCCATCATTTGTTCTTTGCTTCATGTTGTTAATTTGACATGTAATTGTCTTAATTCCTTTTATTTAACATGATTGGATTCGTTAATTTTTAAAATAGATATTATGCTTCGTAAGTCGTTTGTTTACGCATGTCGTATGTTTATATGTCTATTCTCCTGTTATATAAGGGTCGTGGTTTATGGCTCGTTGTAATTTATTTGTTTTAATCATATGTTGTAGCAAAAGCGAGTCTGTTGATAAGGTTAAAGTCGCGTCTCCTTAATCAAAGTAAACCTAATTCACTACTAACTAATAGTCAGCGGTAAGTAAGGTATCAAATTCACATGGAGGCGGTAGTATTCTAATATGTTAAACTAGGTTTGTCTCTTAAGTAACAATTTCGAGGTTTTTGACTGGTAATTCTAAACTAATGGCAAACAATAACAATAAAAGGTTGAAAACAATAACATTAAAAAACGAGGGTCTCAGGTTCACTAGCATTATTGTTCAGGGGTAAAGGTGAAATCAACTATCATGCAATAAAGTTATCTAGGGTCACAAGATCGGCTAATTCAATTATGCCCTTTAGATCTACAATTTAACATGCGATCGCTATCATTAAACGAGTTCTATTCAATTATCGTAGCCTATCTTAGTGTTAACCCGGTCGGTGTTAATCCTAATTCGCGAGACTAGTTAATTAATCCTGGCCAGTAATCAAACAACTAGAATTAAAACGATAATCAAACGATAACCATGTCATTGCAATTCAATTAATTAATCTAACCCTTCTAACAATCATAGATCCCCTTTCAACCCTAGAAAGGAATTTAGCTACTCATAACGATATAAATAACAATGATAATAAATAAAGCAAACATGATTACAATAATGAAAGGATTAGCAAGAATAATTAAAGAACTAGAACGTAATTAATTAAATAACGAAGAAAGATTAAAGAATACCGATTACAAGTTGAACTAAAGACAATCGTCTTGATAATAAAATCCAGAGGCAAAGCAAAGAAAGCTTAGGTTTCTAATTTCAAAGCATGTCTAATTATGAAAGACGAGCTTTCCTTTTATAATACAAAACTAATTAATTAGGTTAAACTCGTTTAGAAAAATCGAAAAGCCGTCAAAAAGTTAGGTTGCTCGATCGAGCAAAGTGAATCTGCTCGATCGAGCAGCCATCACAACGACTCGATCGAGCAAGGGGCATCTGCTCGGTCGAGCAACCCTTAAAATGGCCAGTTTCTTCGATTTTGTTCATTTATTCTCCATTGCTCTCGATTTCCGTGCCTAACCTTCTACGATCCGACTCCGCCATGCTTCATATCTACTCAAAAAGCTCCAAATGCATTCAATCTGCATTAAAACATAATAGAAGCGGCAAAATCGATATTCCAGCTAAAATAGCAGAGAAACAAGTAAGGAAAGGCGGTAAATCGAGTTATTTGTAACTAAGGGAAGCATAAAATATGTGTATAAATAATGATCATCAAACTCCCCCAAACCAATCCTTTGCTTGTCCATAAGCAAAGCACTCAACATATAGAAGAACAAACATACAAATGGTGAATGAAAAACTCAAAGGTAATGTTAATGCACATACAAATCCCAAGCTATCCATATCTATAACAAAGTAATGACCAAGTTGTGCCAATAAAACAAATTCAAAGGCACGGGAAAGTAGAAAACGCAGCTCATATTCCAAGGTTTTACATGATACCGTAGTATAGACAAAACCAAATACCTTTCAATTTTGCATGGCTCAATTCGTCGGATTCTCGCGGATTCACTCATGAACTCATAAGTTTATGTAAGGGTGAGTTTTGTAAAGATAGAAATAAATAGAAACACTCACTCAACTTCTGAAACATGCATGCATTCTAATGTGATAGTAATTTCCCCAACTACTACGCATTCGTTATAAAGTACATGAATCAAGACAACAACGGAGGCTAATGGGTGAAGGTATAGAAGTGGATTGTGCCAAGGCACGTATGGGAATGTCGGGGCTAAGACCGGTAGTCGCAGCAACACTTACCTCTACAAGACTAGCACAAACGAACACCCGACTAGCGAAATCATCTTAAAATTTGACAACACAAGAGAGATATCGATATTGCTCTCTAAATAAGCATTAGACTCTAGTAAATTCCCCTTCATTATCCCTTGAACAATGAAGCAACATATTTTTTTCTCCTTTTCTTCTTTTCTTTTTTCTCCCTTTCTTCTTTTCCTTTTTCTCTTTTTAGACTCTAGTAAATTCCGCTTCATTATCCCTTGAACAATTGTGCTTAAAGTAGCATTTAACAACATACAACCAAGACACAAATGCTCTACTGTTTTCACCATTATAGGAAGGAAGTATTGGTGTTTTTGCAGCAGGAGCTGGGGCACAGGGCAGGGCAGAATTCAACACTAGGGACAAGGGGCAGGCCAAGGGGGATCAAGGGGTGAGCATTGGTAACCAAGGGGAGGTCTACATGGGTATCCAAGGGTCAATCTGGGGGCAAGGGATGGGTAACAAAAGGGGAAGCTGCAAGCTGAGCAATGTTGGCCAGGACACGAGCCAGGACACGAGCCAAGACACGAGCCAAGCAAGCCAAAGACAAGCCCACCAACACCCCACCACAAAATCACAAAAACAGCCTACACCAGTCACTTGGGGAAGGCATAACTACCACCACACTCTGAACCACCAGCTACCACCAAGCCCAGCTAAAACCTTACCCACCTAGGTCCAAAAAAGTCCTAGGGAACCAGTTCCAAAACACAACACAACTACCCTAAAAATCCAAATCAAAACAGCCTACCCAAAGCATAAAGCATAAAGCAGTCTTTCCATTTCTAGCTAAAAACTGAAAGACTATCTCCAAAAGTCTTTCCTTGTCTTCCCTACTATTAGAACTACTGCAGAAGAAGGTCAAGGAGCATTGATGAGCCTCGTCCACAAGTTCCAAGCCAACACCAAGCAACAAGCACAACCTGGAGCATGTCATTGTCAAATATCTGCATTTTGTCTGTTTTATTGTTTTTCTTTTGGCATTAGCAGTCTGTATTTCTAGCCAGTATTTTGTCATCTTTTAATAGTTAATCTTGGCCCTTAGATGATACTCTAGGGTTGTAATCAGATCAAGCATTGAGGCCTATATAAGGACCCATGCTCTTTTGTACAAGGCAGTTGTTATTGAATGAAAAAAAAACTGAGCATTGTTCTCATTTCTAAAATCTTTCCAACTTATGCATTGTCTTGGTTGAAAGTCAGGCCAGATAACTTCCTGTGCTAGGCTGTGGTTGTTGATCTAAGTCTGTGGCAAGTCAGATATCCCTGTGCTTAGACTGTGGGGTGTTTGCTTGTTGTTTAGTTCAAGTCTACTTACCTGTGCTAGGCTGTGGTAAGGAGTCTTAACTAGTCTAGTTTGTTGTTTTATTCCCTGTGTTGAGCTGTGGGAGTTGAGTGACATCCATATCCTGTGCTAGTAAGAGTCAAGAGTCCAAATACATACACACCCCTATAATATCACTGCAATTCTGGCATCAGAGCTTTGGTTGTGAGGCCATTGTTATCCTAACTACAACAAAAACACAAAAAATAACCCAATGAGTGAAGAGAGGCTTGCAGGTATTGAAGGCAAGGTGGATCAGCTAGCAGGCACTGTCAATGTAGTGCTGGCTGCCTTGAACACTGTCATGGAGAACATTGCTCCTCCACTGAGGGGAAGACCACCCCCTAGAGGCAGAGGCAGAGGTCGTGGCTACATGGGCATGGGAAGAGGACAGCCCCTGCAAGAGGAAGAAGGGTCAGACTCAGGAGAAAGCAACAGAACTTATGAGGAGATTCCAGAGCACACTGACAAGCATCTCAAGGTAGAAATTCCTGAATTCTCTGGTAGTTTAAACCCTGATGATCTATTAGAATGGATTAGGGATGTTGAGAAGGTATTTGAATACAAGAGTTACTCTGATATTAAGTCTTTTAAAGTTGTTGTGCTAAGATTGAAAGGATATGCATCTCTATGGTTTGATAACTTAAAGCACCAAAGGATTAAGGAGGGTAAGGAACCTCTTAGGTCTTGGTCAAAACTGAAAAAGAAGATGCTAAACAAATTTGTCACTAAAGACTACACCCAAGATCTGTTCATTAAACTATCCAAACTGAAACAAGAAGAGAGGTCTGTAGAGGCATACCTCAGGGACTTTGAGCAATTGACTCTCCAGTGTGAGGTCAATGAGAAACCTGAGCAAAGGATTGCCAGATTCTTAGAGGGTTTAGATAGGAGCATTGCTGCTAGAGTAAGGATGCAACCTTTGTGGTCCTATGATGATGTTGTCAACCTAGCTTTGAGGGTTGAAAAAATGGGGAAAACCAAACCAGCTCTACCTAAGCCTGTTACTAGACCTGCATACAAACCTTACAGTGGTATTAGGATGGGAGAGACCCCTAAGACAACCAGCCAATCAACCACAGACAAAGGAAAGGGAGTTGTGAACTCTAAACCCAACCCCACCCCAACTGAGAACAAAATCAGATGTTTCCAATGCCAAGGTTATGGTCACTTTAGGAAGGACTGTCCTTCTAAGAGAACCATGACACTTATGGAGGTAGAAGAGTGGGAGAAGGAGGGATTAGTTGAGTATGAGGTTGATGACAGCATGGTGTTAGAGGTAGTGACAGCTGAGGAGGAACCAATGCAGGACTTGGTCATGGCTCATCCTGACACAGGCCATAACTTGGTCCTATGGAGGGTCATGCACTCTCAACATACTCCATTGGAGGATGACCAGAGGTCCTTGATATTCAGAAGCAGATGCACCATTCAAGAGAGGGTCTGCAACTTGATCATTGATGGGGGGAGTTGTACCAATGTGGCTTCCATCACCCTAGTGGACAAGCTAAGTCTGATTACTCAAGAGCATCCACACCCCTACAAACTAAGATGGCTTAACAAGGGGGCTGAGGTGAGGGTTGATAGGCAATGCCTGGTCCCATTCTCTATTGGGAAGGTATACCAAGATGAAGTGTTGTGTGATGTAGTACCAATGGATGCCTGTCACCTACTACTAGGGAGGCCTTGGGAGTTTGATAGGAACACCACTCATCAGGGGAGGGACAACACCTATAGCTTCAGGCATGGGGGAAAGAAGGTAACCTTGACACCTCTACCACCCAACCAGAGGAATTATGGGAGTCCCAATGTACCAGAGGAGGTCAATGGGGTGTTGTTTTTATCAGAGGCAGCTATGATCAAAGAGATGAGGCAAGAACAACCTGTGATCATCTTGCTATCTAAGGAAGTTACAGAAGGGGAAGGCTCCACATTACCAGCAGAGGTTGAACCTCTGATCTTGAGATACAAAGAGGTCTTCCCAAGGGAATTACCAGATGGACTACCACCCCTAAGAGGGATTGAGCACCACATTGATTTGGTCCCAGGTTCTGTGCTGCCAAATATGCCAGCCTACAGGAGTGACCCAACTGCCACCAAGGAGTTGCAGAAGCAGATTGAGGAGCTTATGAGCAAAGGGTTTGTGAGGGAGTCCCTAAGCCCTTGTGCTGTACCTGCTCTACTAGTGCCGAAGAAGGATGGCACCTGGAGGATGTGCACTGACAGCAGGGCAATCAACAACATTACAGTCAAGTATAGGTTCCCCATTCCAAGGCTAGATGACATGCTTGATGAGCTAAGTGGAGCTCAGGTATTTTCTAAGATTGATCTAAGGCAGGGTTACCATCAGGTGAGGCTCAGAGAGGGGGATGAATGGAAGACTGCATTCAAGACAAAACATGGTCTGTATGAATGGCTTGTCATGCCATTTGGACTATCCAATGCACCAAGCACCTTCATGAGGCTTATGACAGAAGTGTTGAGACCTTGTTTGGGCAGATTTGCTGTGGTTTACTTTGATGACATCCTAGTGTATAGTAGCAGCAGAGGGGAACATCTCAGGCACCTTGAAACAATCTTTGGGATCTTAAAGGAGCAGAAGCTGTATGGGAAGCTAGAGAAGTGTAACTTCATGGTTGAGGAGGTTGCATTTCTAGGGTACATTGTGTCAGGAAGAGGAATCTCAGTTGATCAGGAGAAGGTTGCAGCCATTCAAACATGGCCTACACCTAAAACCATCACTGAGGTAAGGGGGTTCCATGGGTTGGCTTCATTCTATAGGAGGTTCATCAAGAACTTCAGTTCAGTTGTAGCACCCATCACTGAGTGCTTGAAGAAAGGGGAGTTCCAGTGGACTGAGGAGGCCCAACAATCCTTTGAGAGAATCAAGAGGTTGATGTGTGAGACTTCAATCCTTAAACTACCTGACTTTGATCAGCTGTTTGAGGTGGAATGTGATGCTAGTGGGTTTGGCATTGGGGCAGTGTTGATACAAGGGCAAAAGCCAGTTGCTTATTTCAGTGAGAAACTGAATGGTGCCAAGCTCAAGTACTCCACTTATGATAAGGAATTCTATGCCATCATCAGAGCAGTCATGCATTGGGGACACTACTTGAAGCCAAAGCCTTTTGTTCTGCACTCAGATCATGAGGCATTGAAATATATCAGTGGCCAACACAAGCTGAATCACAGGCATGCCAAGTGGGTGGAGTTTCTACAATCCTTTACATTCTCTAGTAAGTATAAGGAGGGGAAACAGAATGTTGTGGCAGATGCACTGTCAAGGAGGCATTCTTTGTTAGCAGTCATGGAGCAAAGGGTGTTGGGGTTTGAATTTCTGAAAGAATTGTACAAGGAGGACCCGGACTTTGCTGAGGAATGGATCACACAAACTGGAGGAGGAAGGGCTCAAGGGGGGAAGTACATGCTGCAGGAGGGGTTCTTGTTCCAAGGAAACAAGCTATGCATCCCAAGGGGTTCTTACAGGGATCTACTCATCAGGGAAGTACACTCAGGAGGACTAGGGGGACACTTTGGGGTTCAAAAAACACTTGATATACTGCAGGATCAATTCTACTGGCCCAGGATGATAGGGGATGTTCAGGTTGTCCTCAGGAGGTATGTGAGGTGATACGAAATTTTGCGGAAGCGTTTTAAAGAATAAAGACTAATAATAAAATAAAGGATATTTGCTTTGAATTCCGCCAAGAATTCAAAACAATGGGATATTTGCTCGAACTAGACCTATAATTCGAACAATGGTGAACTATAATCAAGACCTATTGATTACATTTCGGGTTAGTGTTTGAAAACGCGTCAAACAATAACAAAGAACTGATTGAAACTCGACAATCAAATGATTTGCTTTTTTTCTTATCTTGGGTTGTCTTACAAAAGCAATTGAAATGGCCCTTAAATAGCCTTACAAACAAACAAAGAGGAAAGCTAAAAGACAGCTATTAAAACTAGTTATTATGTCACATAATGATAAACATAAAGACTAGCCATTATTATGTAATTAAGTAAAACATTATTAAGGATAATTATTAATAAATATAATGACAAACAATGAATCTAGTCAAGTCATTAATCCATATGTTGTCACCCGTTAAATGCTTGATCATCTAAAAGACGTATCGAATTCGCATCATACTCCCTTTCTTTGAAAAGAATCGACCCGATTCTTGAAATCATTTAATAACCCGGGATCCTCGTAGGTGCTTTCAAATGAGAACAAACCGACATGTCTTACCTTTTTTTTTTTCCGGATGAACAGTACTCAACGAGCAGTTTTTTTTTTTTTTTTTTTTTTTCGGGTGAACAGTACCCGGACGGAATTTTTTTTTTTTTTTTAACTTCCACGCCTTAAATAACAAATTACTAGAAGGTGCTCTAGAGATCAAAACCGATTAACCCTCGAACTACCTCGCCCGAGTTTAACCCTTGAATTCCAATCGCAATCAGAATTTCAACACTTAATTTGATGCGCCTAGGACCGTCTTGAATTTAAGGAAATCAAGAGCCTAAGCTCTGATACCATATGATGCGAAATATTGCGGAAGCGTTTTAAAAGATAATGATAAAAAGGATATTTGTTTTGAATTCCGTCAAGAACTCAAAACAATGGGATATTTGCTCGAACTAGACCTATAATTCGAGCAATGGTGAACTATAATCAAGACCTATTGATTACATTTCGGGTTAGTGTTTGAAAACGCGTCAAACAATAACAAGGGACTGATTGAAACTCGACAATCAAAAGTTTTTCTTTAATTCATTCTTGTGGTCTTCTTACAAAAGCAATTGAAATGGCCCTTAGATAGCCTTACAAACAAACAAAGAGGAAAGCTAAAAGACACCTATTAAAACTAGTTATTATGTCACATAATGATAAACATAAAGACTAGCAATTATTATGTAATTAAGTAAAACATTATTAAGGATAATTATTAATAAATAAAATGACAAACAAGGAATCTAGTCAAGTCATTAATCCATATGTTGTCACCCGTTAAATGCTTGATCATCTAAAAGA
>JAIUZE010069980.1:0-117267 GCA_022085475.1 Heliosperma pusillum | reverse complement strand
CGAAATGTTGATCGTGTATGAGTTCAGGGAAATGTGTATCCCGTGGATGCCTGTTAATCATTCTTGCTGGGACACGATGCTAGTGCGTTTCATTTACCGTGAGATTGTCGTCTTGTGTCGTTCTTTGAAGGCGTGATTTCATGATATTGTTCATGGTCATTGCATGATTGGACACCGTCATTGTCTTGGTTCGTACGAATGCTATGATACCACTCCCCTATGTCTGGATTTACTGCTGCCCATACCCCCTCGCTACTTGATGGTTTGTCTCGTTGAGTCTCAATCCTTATCATCCTTATACCGCTCACGGTGAGATGTAAGCCCTAGTGAGTGTATTCGGTTGCCTAAGGGTGTCTTCCCCGAGTCTTTGAATAACATGATGGGTTCGGATTTATATCTCTTATGTTCTTATTATTATCTATAGAATTGCCTATCTATTCTTATCGCAACTCACATGTATATGTATATATGCATGATTTAACTTTTGTATTTCCTTCTATGTACGTTTGATGTGATATGGCTGGGAGAACCCGGAATTACTCCCCACTGACTGTGGCATTCATGTTTTTCATGGATGAACAGGTTGCTTGCTATGGATGACTTTTTGGATATGATATTTTGGGGTTTGGGTGTGAGCTAGAGGGCGTTGTCCCTGGAAGTTTCACCTCTAGACGATAGTGGCTAGTTTTGTTAAACACTTGTTCTTTGCTAACATTTTAAGAGACCTCGTCTCTTTGTTGTATTTCCTTACTTAGTTGTAATATTTTGACACTCCTCGTGTTATATAACTTGTATGTTTAAAGGTTTTTAAAAATACCGTATTTCCGCATATTATTTCACATGCTTGTATGTTTTATCTTTCCGCATTCGCGAGGGTTGTCACAATGGATGATATGATATAAGGGCTAGAGCATCTATTTATAGTATTAGGGTTTCGTGGAGAAGAGGTCGGGCATTAAACACATAGGTCAAAAATAGGATGAAGGAGCTGCAATGCTCGAGGTTGCACACATACCCGATCGGGTACACCACTTACCCGATCGGGTAAGTTGTATTCCAGAAGCATTTGACTAACGCTTCATCTTCCTTTGCTTGACTTGACTTGACTTCCAACATCCCCCTTGACCTCTTGAGTCGGGTTTGTTGATAGGGTTTGATGCAAAGCGATGAATTCTTTCGCCTAACTGATTGGTCTTCCGACAACTACGAAACCGTCTTTGCTTCTTCTCTCTTTTGAATTAGTGAACCTTATTGAAATGCCTTTCACTTGGACAAGCTTGCTTCTTCAAATCGTCGGGAAAAAGGGCGTAGAAACGTCACTTTCCTTACAAAACAGGTTAGAACATAGGAATTCGCCTAGAAGACGATATTAGCTCATAAAGTGGCTTAACAAAGCACAAATGACATACAAAACCGAGCTAAATTGGGGGTTAAAACCATACAAATATTCACTTATCAAACTCCCCCAAGCTAAACCTTTGCTTGTCCTCAAGCAAACATAAAAAACAATACCAGGACAAGGTTGCAAGCGTTGGTTACTACACCATCAGGAAACAAATCTCAACATAAAGCTTTGAAAACATAATGAATCATAACCCAAAAACAACGTGGGCAAGAATGATACATAAACATGGCTGAGATTTACATAACGGCGTAGCACAAAGATTTTCACTATAGATTTTCGGCTCTTGCATGATCTTTTGACAAATGGACTCTCACGGCACACTCGAACACTCATTGTATGTAAAAGGTGGTTTCTTTATGTGTAAATTTTTTGAGACACTCACCTATCTACGACTTATGAAAATGTGTCCGCAGTCTAATATGGTACACAATTCAAAACACAAGTCAAAGATCACAATGCACACAGAAAAGAAGCCGAAACAATGAAGAAGGCTTTGGGAAATGGGTGAAAGGTGGACAAACAGTTATGGTCATGTGAAGGTTAGAATGAGCTAGCAACTGACCAATGATAAATGGATACTCAATCCAAACTTTCGATTAATTTCCAAAAGACGAGTAACGAAACCAGAAGTAATGGTTTGGCTTATTACATACGAAACACAAGGGTAAACTCCTTCTGAATATTGACTTGACATTTCTTAGGAGATACTCACAACTTCTTCTTTTATTCCTTTTTTCTTTTCTTTTCTTTTTTCTTTTCTATTTCGAACATAACCATTTTTCTTTTCGATTTTTCCATTTTTTTCTTTTGAACATCACTTCTTGAATATTATTCGTCCTCCAAATTCACTTTGTCATTAAGGAACACAATCTTCTCAAAAGAGCACCCATACACCATAGTCTAGCTACTAGCTCAAAAGGTAGGCAGTTTTTATTTGTAGCTATTATTTTTGTGAAACATTTGTATGAAGAGGCTAATTTGAGGGGCAATTCAAAGTGAAAAAGGCTTCAAATCTTAGTGAATCATGAATGAAATGCTTATAGAAATGAAATGAGAACCATACTTATGCGTTTTGACATGACACACATCACAAGGAGAACTACACACACCTAGATGAGACTGGTTATAGATGTACCAGTCTAAGGAGGTTCTACCTTACAATATATGTAACTTGCCAAATGTCAAGATCAAGCGTACTCATCTATAGATTCATTCCATGCCTACTGTGTACAAGACTTCCCCATGTATGCACAATTCAATGAATATTGAATCATTATCTTTTGAAAGCTCTAAGTTTGGGAAATGTAACATGATAGCATAGTAAACAAGCAAGCAAAGCATGAAAAGCATTCAATTGTGTTCAGAAATTTTTTAAATTTTCTCAAAAATCTTCTCTTTCTTTTATTCAAAATTTGAAAAATGATAAACTAAAATGCAAAATGGGAAAATGCAATCCCTCCCCCAAGCTAAACATCACATTGTCCTCAATGTGAGCACGAAGACTAAACATGCAACGAGATGCTTAATGGGAAGAAGGGTAAAAAGGGAAAAAAATGAAAGAAAAATGAAGCTTACTAGTGAGCGCGAACTCCCCCAAGCTAGTCTTTTGGACTTGACAAGGAAGGTCTTCATAGATTTTTCAAAAACTCTCTCATCTTGCAAGGTAAAGCTAACAAAACAACGAAAAAAAGGGAAAATAAAAAATAAAATGCAAAAAGAAAGGGAAAACACGGGTTGCCTCCCGAGAAGCGCTGGTTTAACGTCTCGCGAGACTCTTTATTAATGAAAATCATTCTTTGTGCCTTAAAAAGCATGTCAATGCCCTTAGAAGCCGATCATATACCTGCGCATGAGCTATACAAAAACATATGTAAGCAATTGACAAGATATAGGCATGAAATATTGAAGGTAAGAATTGATATATCTTATCATTGTGCGCATGACAAACTTCATAGATGACCACTGAACTGCTCCACTCGTCAGTGAGAGATGGAGTGAAATGTTTAAGATCATGGAACAAACAATTAGTTCCCAAAATATCATTAGTGGACTCTAATTGGGGGTAGGGTGAATCAAAGGATTGGGAATCAAAAATGGGTGGTTGATCCCACTTAATTTCAAGGCTAGGTTCACAAAACCCAGTATCATTTTCAAATAAATCTGGAATATCCTTAGCGAAGGGATTTTCAAAGAAATCTGATGACTCGATCGACAACTCTCCATTGGAGTCACAAATGGGCTTAACAACATCCTTGTCTAAAGTCTCGACTATCATATGGTCAATATCAATAATGTGGGTCTCAAAATTGTCAAATGGAACGACACTAGAGTGACTTTCAATAGAAAAGGTTGGACCATCATCATCGTCATCTATTAATTCATATGATTGGGGAGAATTAGACTCACATGGGGGACATGAAAAAGCACAGGAGAAAATAGACTCACATGGGGGGGCTGAAAAAGCATAAGGAAAATTGATTGGCTTACAAATTTTAAACGTGGGTTCTTCCTTTTGCCCTTTGAGTATTTGAAGTTGAGCCCTGATTTCATTGATTTGCTCTTGGATTCTCAACCGCCGGTGCGTTTCATCCTGAGATTTGGTTGCCATAAAGTCCAAGAAAATCCAAAGTTCCTTTCCTCTCTTCTGATAAAAACTTCCAGCACTCAATTGCATAGCCAGGCTACGACACTTAATGAGCATTCCATGAATCACGACATCCTCATATAGGTCTCATCAAGGGTATACCCAAGAGAGATAATATGTCTACAATAGCTATAAAATCGGTCGAGGTATTCATGGAAAGGCTCATTCTCACATTGTGGTGGTTGGAAATAGATACTCATTGAGAGAAAATAAAGCAAACCCTTTGAAATAAAATATTCCTATTACCTGAAAAGAGTCACTACACTACAACGAAAAGGTGAGAAAAATCGCAAGGAACAAGTGTTCCTCGAGACAAAAGAAAAAGAGAAAAAGACAAGTTAAAACTCTACTAATCACAAATAAACAAAACCGTGCTCCCCGGCAACGGCGCCAAAATTTGACAGGGTTGTCGCGTACCCTAATCAAAGATAAATAACCCAGACTAGGCTAACAAAAAATTAATGTAATTAGGGAAGTAAGGGGTCGATCTCGGGGAGACGGGAGATACTTGTGAATAGTTGTGGTTAGAACTCTACCTTGGACGATTGGTAAATGTTTGTCACTAATTACTAAATAATAACAATGCAATAAAGAAAAGAATCTAGGGAAGTAGGTTCACACATGTAGATTAACATATTGATGAAATTGGATTTAGGATATGCAAATAATTCATTGTGAGTTCGTAAGAATGATGTGTTCATTACAATCATAGATCAGATGGTCTAGCAGGCTTTTTATGCGATTTACTAGGTCTTAATCTACCATGTCATGCTTTGTCTATTCAATTCTCGTATGTCTACCTTGGAAAAGAATTCCATACTAGTCAAATGATTTTGGCCAAAAATCGATAACTATCGTTACAATCCAAACATGCATAGACACAACGTTTTAAAGGCATAATTTCTTTTATCCAATTATCATCTTTTAATCAATCTAACATGGCTACCCTACACCCTAGAAGGGTGACTACTTATGCATGATTAACAATGAAAAGGAAACTAAGATTATAAAACAAAGAATAATAAACATGATAAAGGAAATACTAAAAGGAAATGAAACTATAATGTAAAAGCAAGAACAAGGATTACCGAAAAGGATGAGCAAAGATTGAAATGGAACAAGAACTTGAATAGGAAATGCAAACCCGGAAACTTGAATTCCAATTACAACTAGAACAACTACAATTGAAGAGAACTTAGAACTAGACTAAACTAAACTAGAGAAAACTAAACTAAACTAAACTAAGAAAGAAGAAGAACTAAACTAAAGAGAAATGTAAGAAGAGAAGAGATGTTGTGTGAAGGGATGGATGATATGATATGAGGGCTAGAGCATCTATTTATAGTATTAGGGTTTCGTGGAGAAGAGGTCGGGCATTAAACACATAGGTCAAAAATAGGATGAAGGAGCCGCAATGCTCGAGGCAGCACACATACCCGATAGGGTACACCACTTACCCGATCGGGTAAGTTGTATTCCAGAAGCATTTGATTAACACTTCATCTTCCTTTGCTTGACTTGACTTCCAACATCCCCCTTGACCTCTTGAGTCGGGTTTGTTGATAGGGGTTGATGCAAAGCGATGAATTCTTTCGCCTAACTGATTGGTCTTCCGACTACGAAACCGTCTTTGCTTCTTCTCTCTTTCGAATTAGTGAACCTTATTGAAATGCCTTTCACTTGGTCAAGCTTGCTTCTTCAAATCGTCGGGTTCTAGGCAAATGCTCGGGAATATAGAAAAAGGGCGTAGAAACGTCACTTTCCCTATAAAACAGGTTAGAACATAGGAATTCGCCTAGAAGACGATATTAGCTCATAAAGTGGCTTAACAAAGCACAAATGACATACAAAACCGAGCTAAATTGGGGGTTAAAACCATACAAATATTCACTTATCAAACACGTTTATTCGGAAATGGCCAGGTTTGATAGGGACCGTATTATTATCGTCGTGCTACCAGGAGGAAATTAGTCTAACATATACGAAAGTAGCATCGCGTATGAGTTCAGGGAAATGTGATCCCGTGGATGCCTTTAATCATACTTGCCATGTACACGATGCTAGTGCGTTTCATTTACCGTGAGAGATGTCGTCTTTGTGTCGTCGTCTTTGAATGCGTGATTTCATGATATTATTCATGGTCATTGCATGATTGGGCACCGTCAATGTATCGGTTCATGAATGAATGATAATATGTTGGATTTATTGTGATCATCGCATGACTTGGCATGGTTTGTTTGTCGAGTCTCAATCTTATCAAACTTATACCGCTAACGGTGATATGCAAGCCCTAGTGAGCGTATTCGGTTGCCTAAGAATGTCTTCCCCGAGTCTTTATATCACATGATGGATTCGGAATTTGTAACTCTTATGCTCTTATCATTATCTATCGAATTGCCTATTTATCCTTATCGTATCTCACATGTATATTCATATATGCATGATTTTACTTTTGTATTTCCTTCTATGTACGTTTAATGTGATATGGCTGGGAGAACCCGTAGTTACTCCCCACTGACTGTGGCGTTCATGTTTTTCATGAATGAACAGGTTGCTTGCATGGATGGCTTTTTGCTTATGCTATTTTTGGGTTCGAGTGTGAGCTAGCGGGCGTTGTCCCTGGAATATTCACCTCTAGTCGTTAATTAGCTAGTTTGCTAAACACTTGTTCTTTGCTAACATTTTGAGAGACTCCGTCTCTTTGTTGTATTCCGTACTTAGTTTGAAATGTTTTGACACTCCTCGTATTTTCTACCTTGCATGTATAAAAGTTTTTAAAATACCGTATTTCCGCAATTTACTTCACATGCTTGTATGTTTTATATTTCCGCATTCACGAGGGTTGTCACATTAAAAGTGTCCTGCTCGGGTTTAAGGCTCAAACCCGTCCGGGTTGGACTGGACCCGTCCAGGTTCTATTCAAATCCGCAAGGGTTTAAGCCAAAATTCATATAAACTTCAAGTTTAAGCCAAACAAGTTCTTACCCATTTTTAATTACCAACATAAACCATCATAAATCACCACTTAGCATAACATATGAGCATTATAACATTCCATATGACATTAAAAGCATAATTAAGTTATCATTCAAGACTTAAATACAAGTTTAAGCAACAAGAAGGTAATTCATCATCAACACCACCAATTTTCCATCAAATTGGGACATACAAGATGCAATTCAACAATTAAATATATTGTAGTCATAGATCTATACTCTTATCTACACAAGAACTCATCTTTAACAAGTAAATGCTACAATTAACACCTAAAACACATAAAGCTATTGAGTAACCCTTCACCGTTACCTTTTAGCGTCTTCAAATTAGTTTCATTTTTCTTCTTCCACGAAAAAAGTAGTCCCGGTCTGGATCTTGTAGGTTTCCTCCTACAAATTAATATAAAAAGATGAATATTTCACCTTGAGAAAAATATGGCAAAACGAAAGTGACAAAGACGGGATTTTTATTACCTTATTAGAAAGAGAAGAAGAAGTTAGGAAGAATAAGCTAAAATTTAGTGAATTTGGGTAAGAAATGAGGAAGAAATGATGAGTGTTTAAAGGTTTTTGATGTCTCAACAATGGAGGTAGGGTTTATGGTGAGTGTTTTGGTGAGGGAGATAAGTGAAGTGAGCTGAAAATTGAGTGGTAAAGTGAGGAAGTTTGGGCCAAGTTGAGTGAATAAGAGTTAGGAAAAGGCTCAATGTGAGATATGGGGTCCGACTCACATCAAATTCCGAGTAGAGTCCAATTACGGACTCGGATTTGCCAAATGAGACATGGAAAACCAAGATATAAATTAAATTTAAAATTAAGCTAACTAATAATAATATAATATTATTAAAATAAAATAGGCCACGGTTGCGGGTGTTACAGTGTGTCATATAGTCGGCTAGAGCATGTGCATTTAGGTTGTATTTATTCTAGATTGCATCATGGCATATAGTTGCATTTAGGGAAATAATTTTGAAAATTGTCTATTTGGGAAACTTGATGAAGGGGCATAATTCCTCCTAGCTTCTTTTTCATCATTCATAAAGTGTTCATCTTAATCGTGAAATTTTAGACGCCCTAGGTTGTTCATTTCTAGTGAGTTTTGACCCGTCTACTAAAGCTGAGTCAAGAGTTTGCGCTTATTCCACCTCTACAACCCCAATTGATGTGAATACTCTGTTAGTTGACATAATTCTTAGGTGACCGTCTTACTATGCAACCAACCTTGATTCATTGTTCTTTCACTTCTACTCACAAAAAGGAAACTACGCAAACAAGCCAAAAATATCGAGTCAAATATCATGTTTTCTTGTTTTCGTCGAGCAAATGCAAAAAGGGACTTCTAGGGGATTCTAGTGGACCCACATTAGGGTCCCTTTCGACGCCACTACGGTGGGGATACCGCTATTGTTGGTTCCAACCGCGTGTCTTTGACGAAAATTGTGTGCTATCATGTCAATAATTGCAAATCAAAAATGCAGCTTAAAAAGAAAGAAAAGAAAACCAAGATTAAAAAAAAAGTGTAGAATTGAAAAAATTCCTAAGCAATAAGACTCAAATCTCTTTTTCCTTTAACCTTTCTTGGATCATATACCGTTGAGTTGCATAGTGAGACGGAACGACCCGTGTGTCTCATTTAGTTGAGAACGTGAATTCAATATGTTATTATGCTTAATAACATCACAGGGATTTCATTTTCATTTTCCATTTTATCGCTCTTGACCAAGTAAGTTGTAGACGGGGCTCAAAATGTTTATTAGACTTCCATCGCTAAAAGGCGAACACTTTTCCATGCTTTATGAGAATAGTGGCTTCTAAGGATCATGCATTATTTAGACGGTTTTCCTCTTAGATATTTCCGTCACATGGATGAGGTGTGTGATTATTCTTTTGTTAGATGCATCCTTATCGTGGTCTTACGTGCTTATCATTTAGATGTCGCGTTTTTGTAGAAAGACCTCACTTGCCTTGCAATAGGCATTATTCATCACGAGTGTCAAATTGTGAGTTGAAAGGGCTACGGGTGTAGCTAAACCCTCGGCTTTTATAATAAAACATTTTTGCTATTTGGTTTTTTTTTACATTACGGATCTTTAGTTTAGTTTAGTGAGCTTACTCGAGGATAAGTAAGGTTTAAGTGTGGGGATATTTGATGAGTGGTATTTTTGCGTCATTTTACCCTTACCTTTATGTTATGACAGAAACGAGAAAGAACAAATAAAGAACAATAAAGACGATAACACACAGATTTATGTGGTTAACTAACGGTGTGTTCGCTACGTCCACAGGGCAGAAGGGAGGAGAGTTTTATTAATGTTGAGGAGTATTACAGAGTTTTCAGATTCAGAGTTCAGATTGTTAAGATAGCATAACTGCTACGGTTAGGCTTAGAGAGTTTATATAATACTCTCTAAGACCTAGTACAAAAAACCTAGAAAAGCCCAATAACAGGCCATAGGCCCAAAACAGAGTCCTAGCCCAAACAGATTAACGGATACCGTTTAGGCAGCGAGACCCCCGCATTGTCACTCGAAGTGGCAACTAAACCGATTCAAGGCGTTATTCCAACAAATCTCCATCTTGACTTGAATTCTCTCTCAACCAGATAGATGTACCAGATGCACCCCCATAGATGTCAGATGTACCAGAAGAAACTCTTCTCCCTTCCCCCCCAGATATTGCCCCCTAAGGGCAATCAGATGCTTCGGATATTTAGCAAGTTCAAACAATGTTTGAACTTGCTCTGCGGAACTGGCTTAGTAAACATATCAGCTGGGTTATCAGCAGTACCCACTTTGTTCACCTTAATCCTCTTCTCATTTCTTAAAAACTGATACCTGACATCAATGTGTTTAGTTCTCTCATGATGGACTTGATCCTTAGCAAGATAGATTGCACTGAGACTGTCACAGTACACAATAGCTTGATCTTAATGTAGACCCAGATCATTAATCAACCCTTTCAACCATATTCCCTCTTTAGCTGCTGATGTCAACGCCATAAACTCAGCTTTTATAGTAGACAACGTTACTATAGGCTGCAAAGTAGCCTTCCAACTGACAACCGAACCATAAAGAGTGAAAACATAACCAGTCATGGATCTTCTACTGTCCACATCTCCAGCATAATCTGAGTCAGAATACCCAGATACTAAACACTCTGCATCACCTTCATAAATGAGACCAACATCAGAAGTACCCTTAAGGTACCTAAAGATCATCTTCATAGCTTGCCAATGTTCTTTTCCTGGATCACCCATAAATCGACTCACCACACTGACAGACTGTGCTAGATCAGGTCTAGTACAGACCATAGCATACATCAAACTTCCCACTTCATTAGCATAAGGAACCCGAGACATGTATTTATTTTCTTCAGCTGACTTAGGTGCAAACGAAACAGACAGATGTGCATTTGATGCAGTAGGAGTATCTATGGATTTAGCTGTAGACATGCCAAATCTTGATTAAACCTTCTGAATATAGCCTTTCTGAGATAAGAAAAGCTTCTTCTTGCTTCTATCCCTGAAGATCTCCATTCCCATAATTTTCTTCGCTGCACCCAAGTCTTTCATCTCAAACTCAGTACTTAAGAGACCCTTCAGTTTCTGAACATCAGACTTTTTCTCTGCAGCAATTAGCATATCACCGACATATAGGACTAGATAGATGAATGAATCATTCGCAGCCTTACGGTAGTATACACAGCACTCATACGGACACCTATTATAGCCGATCTTCATCATATAACTGTCAAACCGCTTGTACCACTGCTTAGGAGACTGTTTCAGCCCATATAAGGACTTTTTCAGTCTGCAAGCGTAATCTTCTTTTCCAGGAACCTGGAAACCCTCTGGCTGAGTCATGTATATCTCTTCCTCCAACTCTCCATGTAGGAAAGCTGTTTTAACATCTAGTTGTTCAAGCTCCAGATCCTGATGTGCAACTATCGCTAGTAGCACCCTGATGGAAGTATGTCTGACCACTGGTGAGAAAATCTCATTGTAGTCTATTCCCTCTCTTTGCGTGAACCCCCTAGCTACAACCCGAGCTTTATACTTGACCCCTTCAACCCCTGTTTCCCCTTCCTTTTTCTTGAAAACCCATTTGCATGTAACAATCTTTCTATGAAGTGACTCCATCTCGTCTCCCATTGCAGCAAGCCATTTGGGAGACTCAGTACCAATAACTGCTTATTTGTAGGTGGATGGTTCAGTAGAATCCGGATCCAGCTCCTCAGCAACCAGAAGTGCAAAACCCACCAAATTGTCTTCTTCATGACCGAATCTGTTCCGATGCTTCCCAAAACTGGGCCTGATTGACCACTCACGGGCCAAACTTGGCTGATTCTGAATTTGTAATGAAGAATCTGATGGTTCAGATTCTGACTGTAGTTGTTGATCTTCGTGTTTTTGTTCACTCTCATCAAGAGTGATTTCTTGCTCCACCTGTTTATCAACACTACTACTATCTGACACAATAACAGACTTCACAGTAGGATTAATCATAGAATTTTCATCAAAAACAACACTTCTGCTTAAAATAACCCTACCCTCAGACGGAGACCAGATGCGGTATCCCTTGACACCTTCCCCATAACCCACAAATACTCCCTTTCTAGCTCGTGGTTCTAACTTACCCTCACTTATATGATAATAAGCAGTACTACCAAAAGCTCTTAAAATAGAATAATCAGCAGGCTTATTAGACAACATCTCAAAAGAAGTTTTGATATTCAGACTTGTGTGACGTCCCCTATTTATCAGATAACATGATGTACTAACTGCTTCTCCCCATAATCTCTTTGTTAGTTTAGCATTAGAGAGCATGCATCTCGCCCTCTCCTGAAGTGTATGATTCATTCGCTCTGCTCCACCGTTTTGCTGAGGTATATTTCGGACTGTATGATATCTAGCAATCCCTTCCTTCTTTCAGATTTCATCGAACTAGGACCAGCAAAACTCCAGACCGTTATCAGTTCGCCGCCTCTTGACCTTCTTCCCGGTTTGATTTTCCATTAGTGTTTTCCAGTGCTTGAACTGACTGAAAGCTTCACTTTTGTGCTTCATCAGATATATCCAAGTCATCCTTGAATAGTCATCAATAATTGACACAAAATACATGCGACCTTGTGACTACACAGAAGATCTTCTTTAGACAGAGTCTGCATCCCCCTTTCGCTTACGTGACCAAGCCTCATATGCCACAGCTTAGTCAAATCTTCTTTATCAATATCAGAGGATGCAACAGCAACAGAACCTGACAGAGTAGTTCCCTAAAGATAATATAGAGTATTGTGCTTGATACCCCTCAGAACCACATTAGAACCCTTGCAGACGTTCAGAACTCCACCTTCACCCTGAAAACAGAAACCCTTACTGTCCAGCGTACTTAAGGATATCAGATTCTTCGTCATCAGTGGAACATGTCTAACTTCGTTCAATGTACAGGTTTTATCATTATGTGTCTGTATCTTGACTGAGCCGATCCTAACTACACTACGTACAAACCGCACTGTTGGCCATAGAAATCGTGCCCTCATCTACCTGTTCATAGGTTGTAAACCACTCTTTGCGCGGACATATATGTTAAGACGCTCCAGAATCTAGAATCCACACATTAGTGTGATGTGTGACCCTATCCGTAACAAGAGCAAAATCATCTTCCTCGGAATCTGCATTTGCTACAACAGCAGTACCAGATTTGTTCTGTTGTTTCTTCTTGGGGCAATCAAACTTCTAATGCCCCTTTTCTTTACAGTAGTTAAAAACATCAGTAGGTTTAGGACCCTTGGAAGCAGAAGTCCCAGCCGAACTGGAAGAACCAGAATAAGACGGCTTCTTATACTTTTTCTTCCCCGAATTTTTCTGTCCATAACCCCCACTGGCTAGTAATTCTGCAGCCTGATTATCAGTAACTGTACCAGCCGCCTTATGGCACATTTCTCTACTATGAAGAGACGATCTGACCTCTTCTAGAGACACGGTATCTTTACCAACAATAAAAGACTGAACGGAATTCTCATACGACAGTGGTAAAGAAACTAACAGAATCAATGCAGCAACCTCATCATCTACCTTAACATCAATATTACGTAGTTCTAGTAAAATTGTGTTTAACTGATCTAGATGATCTCGAAGAGGCATACCTTCCTGCATTCTCAGACTGAACAGAGGTTGCTTCAGGAGCAACTTATTGGTTAAAGACTTCGTCATATACAGACTCTCTAGTTTTAACGACAAACCAGACGCGGAGGAAGATTCCTCCGCAACTTTGGTGATGATATCAGCAAGACACAACATAATCGTTGAGTGTGCCTTCTCCTCAAACGTGGCCATCTCAGCGGTGACTGGGTCCATCTTCTTATCTGAAAGCAGAGCCCACAACCCTTGTTGCTTTAACAAGGCTCGCACCTTGATCTGCCATAGACTGAAACAATTCCTCCCGGTAAAGCGATCGATCTTTACGTTCAAAGCCGACATCTTTCTCGATATCCATAAACCCGAAGGCTGTGATACCAATTTTTTATGACAGAAACAAAAAAGAACAGATAAAGAACAATAAAGACGATAACACACAGATTTACGTGGTTCACTAACGGTGTGTTAGCTACGTCCACAGGGCAAAAGAGGGGAGAGTTTTATTAATGTCAAGGAGTATTACAGAGTTTTCAGATTCAAAGTTCAGATTGTTATGATACAATAACTGCTAGGGTTAGGCTTAGAGAGTTGATATGTCTAGTTTTTATATGATTTTACTCCCTAATTTAGCTCGATTTTACATATTATTATACTTTGTTTTAGCATATTTGTGAGCTAATTACGTGTTCGAGGTGCATTGCTCGTTTTTTCTATTTTTGTAGGAATCTAAGCATTTAGAGGCTTTTTTCTACTACATTAGCAAGCACCAAAGTCCAACAAGATAATGGAAACAAGATGGACCATGGAAAGATAGTATGGAGAATGACAAGCCAAGCATGAAGATTTGTGAAATGGGTTGATATGCAAATGAGAAACCAAAAATGAAGCCCAATGCAAGGAGTCCACAACACAACATAGGATGCTCCTTTGAATGCTCATGGGATGCCAAGACTATGCAATTAAGTGGAGAATTAAGGAGCTTAAAGGCATAGCATAGGATTCTCAAGCATTTAATTGAGCAATTAAGAAATAATAGCCGGGTTAGTGGAACCCCGATCGGGGTTCCCATTCCCCGATCGGGGTTTGGGGTATGTGAATGCTTACGTTTCAAGTCTTTCTCCTTATTTAAAGGAGAGGGACTTCGACACTTAGAGGCATCTTTTTCATATCTTTCTCATCATATTTTACACTATCTTTAAACATATTTCTTCCTTACATTTTCTTTAGTTTAAGCACACAAGTTTCTCTTAGTTTTATATTTAGCTAAACATTTGGTTATTAATTTGTTCAAGTATTTGGTTACAATTCAATATAATATTTCTTTAATCTTTTGGTTCTAGTATTCTTGTTCAAAGTTTCGAGTCCTTCTTGTTGCGGTAATTTTGATCCTTGTTCGATTCATTATTTTATTTTTATTATCGCTTTATTATCATTAGCATTGTTTTATTAGTTTAGCATTTGCATTTCAATAGTGTTAGTTATCATTTAGCATTTCTATAACTTTTGCTATTTCATTTAATCATGTTTACCACATTTACCGTTTTATACACCAACCTTAGTTTTATTCTAAATATGAGTGAGTAGTTCCCTTTGTCTAGGGTTTAGGGGAGCCATGCATGAGTAATATGTAAAATGTTAGATTGATATAATTATCTAAATTGTTTCTTTCACATGTTTGTATCATCGTGATTAATCTTTGTTTAGTGGCCATATTCATTAATTAAGTTTGTTAATTCATTCTAAAAGTCGAGAGGCACGGAATCGGATTAGACTAAGCATGTGTAGTAGGACGACCTAGTCATAACGAAAGTTCTCTAGGATTCGACCTAAGGTTGACACTAATATCGAGAGATTGGTGTCCTTAGTCTAAACAATTAACAATATTAAGAATTCCTATGTTTAACATGAGCATTTACGTATTTGCATGAGTGACCCAACTCCCCTAGACTCTTTTAATATTATTCAATTTACATCATTTTTGGGTAAACAACAAAACTAAACCAACCATTAAACCGAATTTGATAGTAGTCTTTTAGCATTTCATAGCGAAATTTCCGTCTCCTTGTGTTCGGCCCCTCATACTACATTAATTTGTGTCTAGGGAAATTTATCCTTTGATTATGTGTGCGACATAGCCTATCAAGAGTTTACATAGTACTCTCTAAGACCTAGTACATAAAACCTAGAAAAGCACAATAACAGTCCATAGGCCCAAAACAGAGTCCTAGCCCAAACATATTAACGGATACCGTTTAGGTTTCGGGGGCGTTGACCCCGAGCCCCCACCATGGCGTTTCACCCATGGACCCCCGCATTGTCACTCGAAGTGGCAACTAAACCGATTCAAGGCATTATTCCAACACTTTATCTTATATTTGACTCGAGTTTGTTTAACTTACGTAATATTTTTACCTGCTCTATCAGGTCACTTATTCCCCTTCTTTTATTTAACTCTTAATTCTTAATCATATATCACTGGTTATTACCTTAGATACCAAACACCCACCACCCTAATTGATACCATCATATCTCATCTTCATCGACAACCGGTATGAATGCCAGCACCACTACAAGAAAGTAGAGGACAGGTGACCGACAAAGGCGACGGATAAAGACCGTCGCCAAATTGGCGACTGAATTAAAAAGCGGGCGACCGATTTCAGTCGCCAAATTAGATGTCTCCAATTATTGAGCTGGGCGACGGATTACACAACTTGGCGACGGATAGCGGTCGCCAATTTGGCGACGGAATTAAGCGGTCGCCAAATTCGGTCGTCGGGTCCTTTAAAAGACACACGGGCTGTTTCCTTTCTTATACTTTACCAAAACAAAAAAAAACAAACGCAGTAGGCGATGACGACGACGACGACAACTCTTATTCTATCCTCACCACCGATCCCACCGCCGCATCTCTGACCACCAACCTCACCACCGTCCTCACTAGACCTGGCAAAAGCAACCCGACCCGATTGACCCGGCCCAAATGACCCAACCCGTGACCCAAAATTAACCCGAACTACAACACCTGAATGTGACCCGAAACCCGATTGTACCCTACCCGGCCCGAACATGACCCAATTTTTCTTGAACCGTAACTGACCCAACCCGAAAATAACCCGATTCAAAACCACTCAACCCGAAAATGACCTGACAAGACATAACTTTAATTGAACCAAAAAGACTTAAAATGGCCTTTTGTCTCTTATTCTTTGACCCGAAAATGACCTGACCCGAAATAACCCGACCCGATTGACCCGAAACGGACCCGACAACAAACACGAAACAAACCCGAAACCCGAAATGACCCAACCCGATCCGAATTAACCCGAAATCAACGAGAGACCCGAAATGACCCGACCCAAATTGGCCCGACCCGAACCCGACCCGATTGACCTGTTTGCCAGGTCTAGCCCTCACTACCGAACTCCGACCATCTCTTCTTCTATTCCCCTTCTTTTCCTTAGGTGTGTCTTTTGCTCTCTTAAATTTAATTCCTTAGCTTAATTTTTGTTTTGTTTGTTTATTTAATGATTGTAATTAGTATTATGATGTTTATGTATAGTTTGTGATGCTTACAAAGTTCTAATGGTTAGTTAGTTAGGGTTTGTGTAGATTGATGGTTAGGGTTTATATAAATTGGGGGTTTTGTGAAATTATTAACATTATGTTAATCGAGGTTGTAATTGACAATGTATTGGTGTTTTTGATGATGTTAGGATTGTTGATTGACTAAATTAGTATAAATGGGAGTATTATTGAAGGTAGAAAGTTAGTACTCCCTCCGTCTTATTCATTTGTTTGCCCTTTAAATTCTTTTTTAAGGTTGTTTTAATCAAAAGGCAAATAAATAATTGTGACGGAGGGAGTAGAATGTTAGTATTTTATAATTAAAAGTGTGTATGTATTATGTTATTATTGTATGTCGAACTTATTGATTTGATTAGTAAAATGTCAAGTATTGTGTAATGTTAATAGTTTAGTGTAATGTTAGTATATTGTTAATAACAAATATCCATGTTAATAATATTAGTATGATAGTTGTTTAGTATCCATGTTGATAATGTTATTATTTAGAATGATAGTAGTTTAATAAGTGATATGTTAATTTTAGTATAGTTAGTATCTATGTTGACAATATTGTTGTTTGGTTTATTATTGATGATAATGATGATAATGGTTATGTTAGTGTTAGTGTTAGTGTTGTTAGTTTTGCTAGTATTTTTCACTCATTAAGGTGATGTTATATGTTAGTTAGTTAGTAATATTATCTTTTAATTTGTAATTATTATTGTGTGGGTTAATGTTTAGATTAAAATGAAAAGATTGAAACATACATGGATGTACGAAGAAAGACTTGATAAGAAAAGACGTCCTACCGCTAGATTTATAAAGGGGGTTGCCGAGTTTATTGAATTTGCTAAACAACAAGATAAGTATGATTTAGTAGTAAACAAACTTAGGTGTCCTTGTATTAAATGCGAAAACATGAAATATCTACATGACATTGAGGTTCAAGAACATCTTTATACAAACGGATTTTGTCCAAACTACTACAATTGGATTTCTCATGGAGAATCTTATTTTTCACTTCCCGAACAATCTCAAATCCCACAAAATGAGAACCCATATAGAGATATGGTAGTTGACGCCTTTGAGTCTAATATTTTCAATAATGATCATATACCAATGAATGAAGAAGAACCACACCCACAAGCAAAAGCCTTTTTTGACATGTTAAAGGCTTCTGAAAAACCATTATATGAAGGGAGCAAAATGTCATTGTTAGAAGCCGCCTCTAGGATAGTAACTTTGAAATGTGAGTACAATTTGCCATTTAATTGTGTTGATGGCATTGCTTCTTTGATTGAGGATGTTATCCCCGATAATAATGTCATGACCCGATCATTATACAATACCAAAAAAGTAGTGAAAGGTCTACAACTTCCGCTATACAAGATTGATGCATGTCCCTATGGATGTATGCTATTTTGGAAGGATGATGTCTTGCTTGACAAGTGTAGGAAATGTCAAAAGGCTAGATATAAGACAATTGAGGGAAGTATTTTCTTGAAGGGTAAAAAAGGAAAGAATGAAAAAAAAGAGGTGAAAAGAGTAAGAAACCAATACCCGAAAACCCCGTAAATTACTTTCCTCTAGCTCCTAGACTTTAAATAATGTTTGCTACCAAAAACATTGCCGAGCAAATGAGATGGCACAAGGCAAATCCTCGTACTCCGGGAAAGATGTGTCAACCAAGTGATGGAGAGGAATGGAAGCGGTTTGATATGCTTTATCCCGACTTTGCCGAGAAACCCTGTAATGTGCGACTTGGCCAGTGTACTGATGGTTTTGCTCCATTCGGTCAGTATGGTAATAAGTACTCTTCTTGGCCCGTAATGGTCACTCCATACAACTTACCACCTTGGTTATGCATGAAAAAAAAAATCATCTTCTTGTCACTAATTATTCCTGGTCCTGATAATCCAAAAACCGCCTTAGATGTTTATTTGCAACCTTTGGTGGAAGAATTGAAACAATTGTGGGAACTGGGAAGTAGGTGTGCAAACATATGACGTGTCACTAAAGCAAAATTTTCAACTAAGAGCTTCACTGTTGTTGACCATTAATGATTTTCCCGCCTACGGTATGCTATCTAGATGGTCTACCGCGGGGAAAAAGGCATGTCCTTGTTGCATGTACCAAAGCAAAGCATTTTCGCTTCCTTTTTCCAGAAAAGTGAGTTGGTTTGATTTTCATAGACAATTCTTACCGGAGGGGCATGACTTTAGGAGCAACAAAAAAGCTTTCAGAAAAGGTAAAGTGGAGCGTAATCATGCTTCACATCGACTTCCGGGGGATAAGGTGTGGGATATGGTTTGTGATTTGTCACGTCCTGTTGATTGTACTAAAGCAGAGACGGATGAGCTGGAAAAGAAGAAAATTGGTTGGTTTAAAAGAAGCATTTTTTAGAATCTTCCTTATTGGAAGACGATATTAATTAGGCACAATTTGGATGTAATGCATATAGAAAAGAACTTCTTTGAGCAATTGATTCACACGATTATGGATGTAAAGAGAAAGACTTGTGATACTGTTAAATCACGAGAAGACTTGAAGAAAATTTGTCATCGTCCCAAACTTCACATTCGTAGCGATGAGTCTAAGCCAAAATTTATTTTTACACTTGACAAAGCTCAAAGGAAGGTATTATGTGAGTGGTTAAGAAAGTTAAAATTTCCTGACGGATATGCATCCGATTACAGTCGATATGCTGATATGAAGGAGCTAAAGTTGCAAGGCTTGAAAAGTCATGATTGTCATATCTTCATGGAACGAATATTACTTGTATCTTTGAGACATCTCCTCCCCACTCCCGTGTGGAATGCAATTGTTGAGATAAGTCAATTTTTTTGAGATTTATGTTCGTCTTCAATATGTGTTGATGACATGATTCGTCTTGAGGAGCAAATACCAGAGATATTGTGTAAGTTCGAGATGATCTTTCCTCCATCATTTTTTAATTCCATGGAGCATGTACCGATACATTTGCCTTACGAAGCCAAAGTTGGAGGACCCGTCCAATATAGGTGGATGTATCCATTTGAAAGGTAAGAGCTAACTAGTAATTAAAGTATAATTATTATCGTACTATATAATTAATTTAATATTTATATACTAGTCTTAACAATTATTAATCCCATCAATTATTGAATAGGTTTCTAAATCACGTGAAGAAGAAAATTTGTAACAAAGCTCGGGTTGAAGGTTCTATATGCAATGCGTATTTAACGGAAGAGATTGCAAATTTTTGCTCTCTTTACTTTGAAAAACATATAGAAACCAAAGCAAAATACTTGAGTGTTGATAAAGCGGATGAACTTGAGACAAGTTTACCCGAGTTTTTCCAAATGCATGATGATGAGGGTTGTTCATCAATTGGGGGAACAAGATATTTGGATGACAAAGAATCTGATCGTGCTCACCTATACGTTCTTTCTAATTGTGAGATTTTGGAATCATATAAAACGTAGTTTTTGTGAATGATTTCATTAAAGCACATCCTAATGTGAGTAGAGATGATGTTTGGAGTAACCATGAGGATCAATTTGCAACATGGTTTCGGAACCATGTAATTGAGTTAAATATCCAAGATGATTTGATAAGGACTTTGGCCTTTGGTCCTTCACGAATGGTTAAAACATGGAATCGTTACTCGGTCAACGGATTTAATTTACATACATTCAACTACGGTAAATATAAGGCGGGGTGCAATTATGGTGTTACTATTTTCTCTCTTGGTGACAATGAATACTATGGTATAGTTGAGGATATCTTTGAGTTGAGCTATAATGGGCGTGAGCGTTCTTATAAAACTGTCTTATTTAAGTGTGAATGGAAGGATAACTCTGTGGCCGGTATGAAAGTTCATGAACGTTATAAACTCGTCGAAGTGAATCATACCCGGACATACGCAAAGTATGATCGATTTATAATCGCACATCAAGCCAATCAAGTTTATTTCGCTTCTTATACAAGCACGAAGAATGATAGAAATCAAAAGCAATGGTGTGCAATTTTTAAGACAAAAGCACGCTCACAAGTAGATACAATTTTTTTTCAAGAAGGAAATAGTATCTAGCAGGTTTATGTTGTCTGCACCTAATGAAATCATTTATGAGAATGGAAATGAAGAGGATGAGGATTTGGAAAACGAGGATGGTGATGGTCAAGTTGACGGTGATGATGGTGGTGGTGATAGTGATGATGAGAATGAATCAGATGGTGATGATGATGATGACGACTTTGATGATGATGATTAATTGGGTAAAGATATATATTTTAAGTTGAAAGGCTTTTATTATTTTTATGTTTTATTTTTATGTTTTTTTTATGTTGTTAACAGTTTCTAACAATTATATTTGTGTAATTGTAGATGGCTGGAGATCGAGGTAGACAACGTGGCGGCAGTTCTAATAGACGTCATAGTATTTCTTCAGTCGACGAGGAGGATATAGAGGTTATTGATCAGGGTCCGGTGGTTGAGGAATCGACCAATGACGATGAGTCATATGATCAGGCATCGGAGATCCAGTTCACCTCGGACGGGAAGATAATACTTGATCCCGCGGGTTTTTAGTAAGACAACCAATGTCTTTAATTAATTATTTTATAATTATTTTACATTATGTAACATAAATGCATACTTGTACTTAATAATATATATTATTTTTCAGGTTTTCGGCTCAAAAGGTTGTACGAGGTTGTACTCAAAGTACAAAGATGAAGATAACGGGAGTTGCTCCTACTTGTTGGACAAAGGCTACACCCACTCAAAAAGAGGAATGGTTCAATAACTATAGGGTATATTTTTGTATATATTTTGTTATATTATTATAATTTTCAAATTAATAATTTATTTTACTAATACTTATTGTTTTTTTGTAGAAAATATTTGACTGGCCGGCGGGATTAGAGTATATTGGACGTGAAAGGTACAATGAAACATGCACAAGACGGTTAAAGGACAACATGTATAAGGTTGTCAAGAGGAAGAAGGAGTCGGAGCATATGAGAGGTATTTAATTTCTTTTGTTATTTGTATATAGTTATAATTTAATACAATTTTATCATATTTTATAATACTAATTTAAATTGTAGGTGATGCATATGAAGAAATGCTGAAATATCGTGAAACCCCGGAGTTTATGGCTAAGTCGGCCCAAGCATCAGTCAATAAAAGAGGAAAGAAAGATGGAGCGGTTGAGCCTTCACATCACGGAGGATCTAGATCTTTCTTGGACCTAGTTTTGGGTGTAAGTTTACATTTTAATCCACTTTTTCGTCCATTTGAAAATTATAACTTAAATTCTTTTTATTATTAAAATCTTCTTATACATGTTTTTATTCTTTTAGAAGGGTAAGAAGAAAAAAGATAACATGCCCACAGCTCTGGAACTCTTCCTTGACACTCATTCCCGACTCCAAGACGATAGAAGATACTTGATTAAGCCGAAAGACAAGGAACTATATGTAAGTTTCAAACCATTTTTTTTAATGTTTATCTTTTTGAATGTTTTATCTTATTTTGAATGTTTATCTCATTTTGTGGCTATTTTTAATCATAATGTTTATATTTTGTAGGATGCATTTTTGGCCGAGAAAGCAAAGCAACCCGAGAAGCCCAATAATGAGATTTGGTTTGACTTGGTTAAGGGTTTCAAGAAGGGATCTGTGTACGGAATTGGCACTGCTAAGAATGTATTCTACCAAGCTCCAAGGGCAAGGATGCCTTCTAGCTGAAGACAAACTTACGAGCCGGAAGTCGTAGGTAAATGATACGTAGTATTTTAGTAGCGTTTTACCCCTCATTTATGCTACTTATTTGACTCGATTTTGCGTACTTTAATCGTTAAAAGCTCATTTTACTAATTATTTAGATTTTATTAGCTTTGTTACCCTTATTATAAATAATTGTTAATTTTCTAGATTTTACACTAACTTTCGTCTTAACATTTTTTGTAGGTACCGCTTCGGGAATAGAGTGAGATGGAAAAATAAAATGGGTTAAGAAGAGGAATAATGGGCCATGAAAAGACATATACTCTGTACACTACATTATGAAATTTTGGTAACTCAGTGTCAAAGTCAAAAGGTCAATAGCTTGACCTCAAACTCTTCATACAGCCATACTCAAGTATCCCAGTTCATCGTTAACTTCAACAGCCATGGCCACCACAACGCACTCCGTGCTGCTCCCCTTCTCCTCCACCGCAGCAGCTCCGTCGATCGAAACTGTCGCCATTACCAGCATGACAACCACCGTCGTCCTCCATCGCTTCAGCTGTGGCTCGGACTTATAGCCACCAATCGAAACCCGACAGCGGCATCAACAACAACAAGCAGCATCAACCACCTGCAGCGCGTCATTCGAGCCACCTTGCTCGATCCCACACTACACAACCACCGTGGCCAACCCCTGCCACCATTCGGGCAGCACCACTCGACTCTAACCGAGCTCCACCACCAGCTCACCTCCGTGAGCACCAGACATTCACCACCATCAACCCGGAAACACCAGCTCACCTCCGCATCACCATCAAATCACCACCATCTTCATTCGATCACCAGCTGCAATCAAGTCACCATGGCTCGAGCTCCGTCATCCGCTTCGTTCGAATTCACCATGGAAGCCACCGTAGCATCCGTGGCTCAGACTCCCTCTTTATTTGTATCACGCGTGAAACTGATGTGGGTTTGTTTTTGAATGAATAGAAAAAGCAGAAAACAAAAGAAAGAGAAGAAGACAAAAAGAAAAGAAAACAAAAGAAAGAGAAGAAGACAAAAATAAAAGAAAAGAAAAGCAGGAGGGTGTGGGGGACGGAAAACAAGTCAAAGAAACCAAAAAACGGACACCACCCATTATTAGACTAGGTTAGATATTTTTAGAGAGAGAGAGGTAAACCATTAGACAGAAGAAAAACAAGAGGAGAAAATCACATTTTCTTCCCTCTCAAAATTAGTTTAGATCTAGTTTTATCATATGTAATAGACTAATTATTCCGGGACAAGATTCAATCTTTATGCAATTAATTCTTCATTCTAGTTCACTACACTATTTCCTTCAAGTTGGGTATAATTTTCTTTCCCTTTTTCATTTTATTATTGTTAATCTCATGTCTTTGTTTAAGTTTATTTTAGTTGTTAATTTCATTAAAGTTTGTTACTTTGTTATTTAAATCATGTTTATGTTCTTTTTATTGTTAGTGAGTGGTTTAATTACTTTAGTTTTCACCATGTTAGAGTAGATTATTGCTAGGGTTAAAGGGGATCTTAAGTGGGATTAGATGGGTTTAATTATTGTGTTTTGTTAAGAGTAATTTTGTAGGTTACTTGTCTTTAATCTTATGCACACTCCATGTTCGATGAAATGCTTGAAGTGAAAACTTGAGTCTTTCTCTATTTTTATTCACTACTCTTTAAAGCGAAAGCTTAGACTAGTAGTAATTAGACGACATGATTTTGATAGGATTGGCCTAATATGAGCGATAGCTTGCTTAGACCCGTCCTAAGGGACCTCTTAGACCGAAAGGTTGAGACTTTACCTAGACTTGTACCCATCTTAATCACCTTATTTTGTATATGTTGAGCGTTGGATGTTTTCCTCTTGTCTTGTGCATTTAATATGTTTGTTGAATTGCTTAAATGAAAGTTTGACATTTCTTATCGTGTAGACTCGTCTTGGGCGAAAGCCCTTGACTTGTTTGTTGACCGCACTTGACAAGTGGGTTGAGAATGGCTAAGGCGAAAGCTTGGCTAGACTCGACTCAAGGACCTTCTCTCATTGAAAGATGGAGACACACCTAGACCTCATCCTTCGTTTCACCTCTCATTTTGTCTTAGACTTGACCCCACCTACTTAAGTGAACCCGAGACCCTAGCCGCCTCTCCTCATTTGTGTTCTTTGTTTAGTTTATGTTTACTAGTTTTTTTTAATTCATTAGCTTATTATTATCACTCACATTGTTTGTTTGACTAAACTAGAATAAAACCGAGACTTATACCCTAACCCCACCGTCCTTTGTGGTTCGACCCCGACTTCCGCTATCGCATTAGTTAGGTTTTACAAATTGTTTTTGCTTGGGCGGTACGCGACAAATCGCCCATCAGTAAACTCTAAGTCCAACTAGATGAAGAAAGAAGAAGAAACGCCGAAAGGGATGAAGAAATTCGGCAAATGAAAGAAACGTTTAAAGTCATGGAAACCTTGTTCAACAACTGCAACCAAGGTCCGAATCCCTTTCGGCGAGATCATGATGATGCCAATGGAGGTGGCGGTTTGCAAGCCGATATGGGTTTCCTTGGCTTTTGATTTTAGTTTAGAAACTTGTTATTTATGATGATTAAACCTGGATTTTCTTAACCTTTTTCAAGATTTGTAAACTTGATTTGATTTTCATGTTATTTATGACAGTGTTGGTTTCTCATTGTGTTGTTGTAAATGTGTGAAATTGTTGTTGTTTCCTATTGTACGTGCAAGGTATGGTATTGTATGGTAATGAAATGGCAGGATGAAAACAGAATATTTTTTGCAAAAAATTAGGGGTTTTGGCGACTGAAATGTTCTTATTATTTGATTATGAGAAATAAGATTACTAATAGTGTAACTTGATGGAAATTCGATTAGTTTTAAGAGAAGACAAGGAGAGAATTGTTATCCGTAATTTCTTTTCCATTAGTAGAAGGGTAATGTATGGAAAAATTATGCCAAAAAGTGCACAAATGAGTAAAACTTGTCCATGAAAGAGTAATTTCATTTATTTTTTTTAAAAAAGGGGTTTAAATAAAAACAATATGAAATAATCGTGTCCAAATGAAAAAAAATTCCTAAATTTTATCTCAATAGTTGGTCTCATTGAAGACGGGCATATCCGTCTTTAATGAAGACGGGTCGGTTCCCCTCTCACAAGGAAGCAAGTGGGAGGACAAGTAGAGAATTAAATGGATCCCCACCTGCCCTCCCACATGTCTCCTTGTGAGAGGGGATCCGACCCGTCTTTATTGAAAACGAATATGCGCGTTCTTCAATGAGAATTTGTGTTATCTCAAATCATCGCTACTCTAGACAAGACACCTTAAACAGATCACGCGTTGTTCTGTTGATTGTTTATTTAGTACATTGAGTTCACTTTTGTGAACATCTATTAACGGAATACGGAGTACTATACATACTCCGTAACGACCTCAACATGGACCCAATCTTTGATTAATTTTTGGGTTAATACATTGAAATCAAAATACGAAGTTCATGTATGCATACAAGCCTATGGGACAAACCTTGATTGGTTGGTCCATTTAATCAGTTGGGAGTACAAAAAAAAAACAGCAGACAATTAAAACAATGGTCTTCAGTCTATTATCCAGAGCCACAGATTTTTGCGACTCTGAAAATTACAACACAGCACACTCAAATCCTTGCAATCATAATAAAATAATGGCCGATGATTATAAAGCATGCGCCTTATGCTAATTCAGCTCGAGTAATGATTGATAAGTAGTCTCGTCCTTAGCCATGATGCAGGTTATGGCATCACATCAAGACGAGCATCGAACATGAACCCACGGTACAACCCATCCCCAAAGCCAGGGGCACCATCGATCCATCTCCAGATTCCACAATCCCACAATGCCAACTTACCTACCCTTTTTGCCGAGAAACACACCTTGTCTCCACTTCCAAACACCTTAAACTTACTACTATCCTGAAAACACTTGTACATATCTACCGGCATACGTCCTGCCTCGTACCATTCTAATGTCTCCAAATCCAACCTAAGTATTAAAATGGTTGAGCATGCTGCATTTAAAGAAAAAGAAGATTTTAAACCCCCAACCATTAGAACCTTGTTCTCAACGCCTTTGACTAACCTAGGTCTTTTCAAGATGTCAAACACATCCCCCCACTCATCCTTTTCCAGTTTACTCCACCCTAGTGATGCTATATTCACCTCTAAAATAGGCAAGTTACATGTAAACAACTTCCATACACTCCTCCAAGGTGACCCCACGTCACATAACGCGTACAAACTATTGGCCACTATCACTGGACTCCGAGGTTTTGATGGCAAGTTCGATGAGAACTTCATCCAATTCTTCAACCCAGAACCTGAACCATTGAAATACAAAGTGGCTAGCTCGGTTAGAACAGCAACGCGGTTTCCTGATCCAGAGAGGACAGATCCATGTTTTGACCAGGCAGACCCAAGCTGGGGCAAGATCCGGTAAGATTGAGTAAGGGGGTTGCAGACAATTAGTGATTTTGATGTTTCGGGCAAGTTTGGTGAGTTGGCCCAGAGGTATAGTAGGCCGAGGGTGGAAGTGACAGGAGAAAGAGAAGAGAAGGGAAGGAATGACAGGTCAAACCGCAGCCATCGGTCAGTTGAGGGATCGAATGCAAGGAGAGAGGAAATGGCGGGCCCTTGAGAGGAGATAGAGTAACGGTGGCGCGAGTGACGGTGGTGGGGAGGGCGAAAGGCGAGGAGAGGGAGTGACGAATGAGATGACAGAAGGGAGAGGAAAGAAGAGGAAGTGAGGAGTTGATGGAAGGGTTTTGACACGGATCGACAGATTATGATTTGGCGGAGTGGGATTGAAAGAAATATTATGTGGAGTGTGTCAGGAGGTAGACGATAGATCGGAGGGTTGTCCATGGAGGTTTTGGATATGGAGATAGATTGGGTACAGGAGGTTTGGCCCTTAAGGAAGGAAGGTTGGACAATCGAAGGACTGAATGAAGCCAAAATAAAGAGTTCCAAAAGCTTGTAATAGAGATGACCAGACAAGGAAACCTCTACTCTCCAAAATATTCAGTTGCTCAAATTCACAAATAACAGAAGCATCCTAGTAGAAGCAACTTTTGAAGAAAGAGTAAGCAATTTCTGTGCAACGAAACCTTTCAGCTTAGAGCCAAAGATACAACAGATGTTCTCTTCTAGGTAGACCGTCTCCACAACATGTTGTACCAAGGAATGCTCCTGAATATAAACAAAAAAGGGGGATGATAAGGAAAACAAAAACAAAGAAAAACGATTGAATGGGCAGAACCGTCCATAGCTTTCATCTACAATTGTGCCGCTTTACCCTACTGCACCGACCAACAAGCCTTTGGCCCAAAATAATTTGGGTCAGCTATGTGCTGGCTTGACCTAATTGAACAAAATTAAAAGTGATATAGGACAACAATAAGGGGTTGTTTGCTGTAGAGAATGATTTGCTAGAAGTAACTCCTTTCCACACTAAAACTCATTTTTATCTTATATTGCTTGTACTATTTTGCTACTCCCTTCTGACATTAATTGAAAAGAGATAACTACTTGACTGAAACTATGTTTGTAGGTTCTTCGTTGAGAATATAATGAAGTTTTTAATTGGCTATCCCAGCATTAGTTTAACTTAGTAGACTGTTCATAACCAATCAAGAATTTGTTTACAGCTAACTAACAGTGAACCACACCAAAAATATGTAGAACATGGAAACGATAACTGTTGGCAGAAAAATTCTTCACATACCTGATCATTCAATTAAGGTGGCTACACGAAAATCATATGAAGAACATGAGAAGCAGAAGACTTTTGAGCAAAAAAGTGTAGCAACACCCGAAAAATCAACGGAGTCACAAACCTAAAATCAGCTAACAAATTCATCCCCTTTCCAACTACTAAGTTACCCATCCTCTGCAAGAAAAATGCTTCAAAGCTATGGTGTTCGGACTCTTCAATATTACCTCACGTACCCGTGTCGGTCACTCGACACTCGGACGTGGGTAGGACAACTCGGACACTTCATATTAGACCAAAAACATCAATTTTTTCCCATAAAATAGACGGATCCGACACTTGGACACGCACCCGTACTTCTAGCCAAGTCCGAGCAGCATAGCTTCAAAGAAAACAAAACTAGAACATGGAGCTTCTTATTAATGATACCTCATTCATAGGTAATCTCTATGTTACTTGGACACTTCAACTAGTCTGCCGTGTCTTGGTGTCCGGCACGACAAGACACTCCATATTAGCCCAAAACATGAAAATTTTTCAGAAAATAGCCAAGCCATGTCAGACCCTCACCATCGCGTCGCGTTTGATACTCATCAATCCAGTTTTAAGAATTCAAAACAAAAAGGGAGTCCTCTAAGACCGCCGGACCTTTATCAACTTTAGTTGCGCCAGTAAACACCAAATGTGCAAACTAGTAAACCCCGAATTGAAGACTAGACAGTTGCATCTCAGGAAAAAAACAACGATCCTCATCCATAAAAATCGGAGAATAAACTAGGTAAAATGATAAGATTACATTAAAAACAGACCCTACTGAAGCTTAATTCCTAAACTTCCCTGTTGAAAAGCTAATTTAATCAGCACCACTACGAGTAAATAATGGAATAAAAAAAAGGCGAAACTCGAACCGAATAAACAATAATCTATAATAGGTGGGTAGGTATTTAAAATAGTCATGATTTACAATATAATTAACAAGTAAAGCAACCAAATATAGGAAACTCAAGTAAAGGGTCCATCCAATAGAAGCAAAAAATGAAGAGCAATTAGTGTCTAAGAATTAATTAGAAAATGAAGAAAATGAAATAATAGGAAAAGGGTGGAATTGACAATAAGCAGATCTAGCACACACACACACACACACATATGAAAGCAATATAAATGAGGAGTAATACAACAGAGAAATAAATAGAAGATGATGATAAATTAATAAATAGTGTACCTGGGAAAAGTGAGAAGGAAGAGTGGAAGAGTTGATGGTGTAAGTCCAAGGTTTCTGTATCTAAAGACTACTGAAGACGACGGCCAACAATAAGAGAGACAACTACAAGTGTTGTGTGTTGGTTATGAAGCTGACTATTCTTTCATAACATGGGGACCCATTTCTACTCATTTCTCATCTCATTTTATTTCTTTCTCGCGCTTTCGAATCTCTTCCGGTCACTACCTTTTCTACTTTTATTCCAAACAAAAATAAATTCTTATAGGTTTTTTTTTATACCAACTACCTGCACTGTTTTAAGATTTACTATCAAGTTAATTTTTCTGTAAAAACTACTCCACACTATTTAGTTGGAGTTAAAAACACTACCAAGTTTCATCTTTAAGTCATACAGTAATAATATTCAATCTGAACCCTTTATTTCGAATTCCATCTTGAGTCATAAAGTTTCTTTCATTTATACCCTTCACCTTATCATCTATACTATATATTAAATCCTGAAAGTAAGGAACTTTCATGTAATTAAATAAAGTTATACAAATTAATTATACTATATACTTTTTAATCGATAGCGTTGGACCTAATCACGGGTTTTCAATGTAAATATTATATAATTTTGGTTGAATTATAAATTTAGAAAATAACAAAATAGGGTGATTTTGCTTAAAATAAACATGCTCCACTTATGGTATTAATTAGTAGCATAGAATATACATTAAATTAAAAATTTATAATTATTTAACTTACACATAATATTTTGGAAACTATTAAAAGGTAAATAAATCAAGCTAGATATCCAAAAGATATAATATTGCATAATTCTTTTAAATTGATTTAACATATATGTAATATATTTATATAAAATTACCCTCGTCTTAAAATTGCATGTGTGCTCAAATTGCATGTTTAATCATCAGCTAATCAAATTATAGTAATCACTTAGTTCAATAGTTAAAGTATCGATATTAAAACCGGGAGTAATGAAAGTAATAGAACACCAACGGGAGCAGTGAAATTTTCAATATTAATGCGGCATTACTGAAAGTATCAATAATTACGGTGGGAGTAGTGAGAGTAACAATAATTAGGACGGGAGTAGTGAAAGTAACAGTAGTAATAACGAATGTAATAAAAGAGACAATACTAACAATAAAAAAAAGTATATATGAACAATTAGCCGACCAATTGATTAAAGTAAAATATTAATAGTGGGAGTAATGAATTGTCTAATAATTTATTTTATCGTAATTTTAAAATATGTCATAAGAAAATATATTGATGATAAATTTATGAGTTATACAACTTTAAAGTATATTTAATTAAAATAAATTTTAATGATAAATCTAGGTAGCTCGGGCGGAGCCGGGCAGCAATACTAGTTCTATTACTAAAAGAAGACCCTTAAACAGCTGACGTGGCAGCATAAGGATCAAGGAAATTGAGTTTTCTGCCTTCTCATTAACCGGACAAAATTGTCCACAAACTCATACAACTTACTTATTTAGTAGGAAATAGAAGGGTAAAATAGTCTATAAGCTTTTCATCCCAATGCCCAAGTCACTAATACCGAGTACAATTTCAATTTTCCGGAAAAAAGCATGCATCACATATCACAGTGACACAGTTCACAAAAAAAAAATTAAACTTCTACACCCTCTCACTATTCATTATTATCATCCCAGCAGTTCAATTATGTCCTCAAACAAAATTTCAATCCATAACAAGAACAATCTCTATTACTCTCCAACTTTCAGATCCCAAACAATCCACTCCGAGAAAACTGTCAAACTTCTCATACATTCAAAAACCCTAAAAAAAAATCATCATATTATAAAGGAAGAAATTGAAAAAATTCAGCAAGTATATATGTGTTGAGGAGATAAAACCCCAACAGAAAATGGAGATTGAACAAGAAACAACGATTGAAAACCATCAATGGACAAACTTGAAGCTTGCTTTATCTATTCAAACCAAAGAAGTCAACCCCCAAAAGTTAGTATTATATTATTGATGATTTTTTGTTTTTTTATGTTTCATAACTAAATTTATTATATAATGGATATTATCGATGGAGGAGATAACGGCAGTGGCTTGCTCATGAGGTCGCTGGTGCCTTTCATAGGTCTTACTCTTACAACCCTCTTTTTCTCCCTTTCACAACCATCGGTTGTATTTGCGAAATATAACACATTTTTTTTTGTATACTTATCACTTATTCTGGATTTTGGTTTACTTTTTCACAAGGGTTTAACACATGTTATACTATTGAATTTCAAGCAATGGTGGATTTGTGATTTGGCATGGTCTAGATATTTACATGTACTTCACTTATGGTTAGCGTTCTTAATTTTAATTTCACATTTAGTATTTTATTGAGTTAATTCATCACAATCAAGTTAAAGGAGCAATGAAGCATAGACGTCCACCTGTCGCTGGAACTTGGTAGCTAAAACAAGTCATCCCCGTCTTTTTGGTAATTTCAGAACGACTTGCTCTACATTGTTTTGTGTATTATAATCTAGATAACCCACGTAGAAGGTTCCTTACTTGCAAATTTTCAAATCCATCTACAAAGATGTGAGGTTATGGATTCTTTAAGTGGTATGTTGATGAAAAAATGAAATTGTTGGAATATAAAAACCCACATGTGCTACTCCTCCTATTGCCAATTGGTTTTAGGATGCAACCTCCCTTGTGTTGGAAAGTGGTTCGTCTCTCCTCCGTTTGGGTGTGGCCCGACCCGTTTGCATATTCTAACATGGTATCAAATCCCAAGGTTACGTCCTGGGTTTCGAGTTTAAATTGGGCCCAAATTATGCCCCAGTGGAGGACCTCTTTGAGGATTCGTTAATTTCCACACTGGTGCGCTCCCATGGTTTCGCCCTAGGTTTCGATGGGACTTCACATGTGAGGGGGCGTGTTGGAATATAAAAACCACATGTGCTACTCCTCATATTGCCAAATGGTTTTAGGATGGAACCTCCCTTGTGATGTCGAGTGGTTCGTCTCTCCTCCGTTTGGGTGTGGCCCGACCCGTTTGCAAATTTTCAAACCCATCTACAGACATGTGAGGTTATGGATTCTTTAAGTGGTATGTTGATGAAAAAATGAAATGACAAAGGAATCTAATCAATAATTCGATATCAGGGAAGAAGATTGAGGAGTGTGATTTGAAAATGCTAAAGTGTGAAAATTCTCACTTGCAAGAAGAAGCTCAAAGAAGCCAATAACTTACTTAGGAATTTAAATACAACTAGTGTAGAAGAGGAGGGTGTCATTAGGGTTAATTATTATTGGTCAGGTAGAACATGAAATTAATCGACAAGATGAATAGGAATGTAGGTTATAAGATAATTGATCAACAATAGGTTTTAAGTAAACTATGTTAATTAGATTAAAGAAACTTAGTTTTTCCCTAATTTGAGAGGAAAGTAAAGTTGACTCCAGTTTTACAATAGAAAGGAATGAATGAGTGGGAAGGTTAAATAAGGGGCAAAGTGGTCTATTCATGCTAAATATTAGGTAAGGATAAGATTTGGTAGTGTTTTTAACCCGAACTAAACAATATGTTAGTAGTTTTTAAAGAAAAACTAGTTTTTGTGCCCGTGAAAATCACGGGTGCTTTTGAGATTAATTGTTAAGTTTACGCATAACTGTAACTTCGCTAATATGAAACATGTTGATGTTTTTGTAGTCTTGTGTTGTTAACATGAACACATAAGATATTTCACCTGGTTTATAATTCATGTAGTTTAGTGAGAAACATAACAATATTTTTTATTTTTTATTAAGATATACATTAAGATATTATATTACATGGATAAATAGATGTAATACCTAATGAAAATAATACTCATTACCTAACTGGACATTGAATTGAGAACTGTGACATAAAATTAACTCTATTAATTGAATAGATGTTAGGTCAATTGCTAATTTCCATCATTGACCAATATTTTTTACTTTTAATATGTTTCTCATATAAATTCATCATTAACCTCATATATTTTCATCATTAACCATGTCAATTTCAAATAAATATCATCATAGGCCATGATTTTTGTTTTGAATTAATTTTTTTTTCATTGCAATATATTTTTTTGTTTTTTGTAAGGATAATTGATATTTAAACTTATTACGTCATATAATATTAAAGTACGTTATATGAATAAAATATTTTTTTTATTTTTTTTGCTCATCTTTTTATACATAATAACCAATTCATTGAAATTAACGGGTACAATTATACATAAAGTACGTTATATGAGTAAAAGCTTATTTTTATGCTTAATTTATATGCCCGCAAAAGTTTTCACAGATCTCACGCTAGTAAGAGAGGATAACAATTACAAACGGAGTAAAAACTATAGTGATGTAACTTGATTAGTTTTTGCGAGATAATTTATTTTAGCATTAAAATCCTAAAATTAAAATTTAGAATTTACTTTGATGTTTAATTGTTGTTTAAGTAGTTTAATTTATTTTAAAGTTAAAAAGACAAAATTGAATGAGGGAATGATCATGTGACATGCTAAAAGTCTTTTAATTAGGAAATGATGTAATTAAATGTGTAATGTGGTGCTTTTTTTTTCTTTATATTGTTTTTTTTGTTTTTTTTTTTGTAAATAAATGACTTGATGATGTGGAGGTGAGTTGTGTAAATAGGTGAAAATGTTGATGTGGCATTTAGATAGGTGATTTGTTTGTCTTTTTATTATTATATATAGATTAACTAGGTAGTAGTTCTTGTAATAGTGCCCTACAAAGGTAGCAGTTATTAAAACACCTTATATTATAATATAATTAATCAAATATAAATTCAATTTCGTGACCTTATAATCTTTATACAATATACTCTTTATAATTGTAATATCGAGTATATCTAATAATTTACAATTATTAGACAATTTATTATAAATGTAAGAATAGTTCATGAAATTTTAATATATTTTTATTTTGTTTATTGTAGATGAATGCAAAATTATTTTTAAGATAACTAATTAATTGTATGTACAAGAATAAAGTTGCAATTAGTAATTTTTTTGTGTTATTAGTTGTATAGTATCAATATAAAGTGATCTTTTGTTGAGATTTTAGTGAAAAATAAATTTTGGGCTTGAATTTCACTTTTTTGTTAAATTTAAGGGGTTTGAATGTTTGATTGATACAATTGAAATTTAAGGGGCCTAATTACACTATTAGATAAAGTTAATGGGGGCAAATTGTCACTTTCACGCATTTTATTTTCATTCGAATTCATCTCATTTGATCTTGTCCTCGGAATGATGACACAGAGTGAGAGAACACAAGGTTTGTGTGCTTGTTGGAATCACGGTCACCTATACATCATGGGTTCGCCTATAATTTGTAGTTTCCAAAAATGTAAGTTGAAATATATGTTTAGAGATAATTTTTAAATGATTTTGATATGTGAACCCGTTTATTTCTTACTCCATTATTTTAACAAGATTTAACATAAAAGTTTGTCAAACCCATGCAATTTTGCACGGGTCTAACACTAGTGTAGTTATTAAATGCAAAAAAAAAAGTCCACATATGTTCTTGTTGTTCTGACTTCCATAGTTCCACATTTGGACAGCTGAATAGAAATTCATTTCATACCCATCAATCTCGGCGACCAATCCTTGATCTATAGTTCAAGCTTACTCCAAGTAATCAGTAAAACATAAGTAGGAGTCCGTGGAATCTAGATGCTAAATTGTGGAAGAACTGAAACTTTCAAAGAACACCATTATTTGGGTCGTGTTAAAGAACGTCGAAAAATTACTAAATAACGTAGACAATTTGTATTGAGTTTCCAACATTGCCCTTTCATTATTTCACTATTACATTATCTCTCTAACCTCTTTCTAAAATTATAAAACAAAATAAAAAGACGATTTTTTCACCATATGACGTTTTTTTCACCATAAGACGGTTTTTTCATCCAAAGTAATTTACGACGGTTTTTTACCGTCTTTCTAAAAATAATGTCAACCAATGACGGTTATAACGATCAAAGTAGACAATTCAACAACGAAGAAGCTAGTGACGATTTTCATGAGGTATGATTACGTTTGAATTACGTTTTCTTATCTTTTAACGTTTTATCAAGAAAAAAAAAATATATTTGACGATTAATACACGTCCCAAACCGAGGCTTGGACATGTATCATTCACGCCCAAACCTAGGCTTGAACGTGTATCATTCACGCCTGAACCTAGGTCTAGGCGTGAACAGTTCACGTCCAGACCTAGGATTGGACGTGAACTGTTCACGCCCAGACCTAGGATTGGACGTGAACTGTTCACGCCCAGACCTAGGTGTGGACGTGAATGATACATGTCCATGCCTAGGTCTGGGCGTGAATGTTACATGTCCAAGCCTCGGTTTGGGACGATTTGTATTTTTTTGTTCTATTACATACGCGATATTTTTTTGAAAATCGTGTAGGATTTTGGTAGCGATGGTGTCGACTATTCCGAGCATTTTACTACAAACCGAGTTTTCATATCAAGTAAAGAAGGTTTTAATTGGGCATATCAAACCGCACTTCGACTCGGTTTGGCATTAAAAGAGAAAGCAACAAGAGACGGGGTCGCAAGACGGAGCTTCGTGTTGATTATTTTGTATGTCGTAGAGGTGGAAGACGTCCCAAAAATATGGATGGGGACACGTTAATGAGGGCTAACACGTCGTTCCAATGGTGTGATTGCAAATTTAAAATGAAAATTGTTGAAGTTAGCGCCAACCCTCCACAATGGACACTTTACATGGGCCGAGTCGGAGTACATAATCATTCTTTTGTCCAGTATTGTGACGGCGATAGATATTACGCTAAGCTCAATGATGATAAGTTGGCGTATATTGATGCCCAAGTTTGGGCTCATGTACCACCGGCTATGATTAGCGCGGGACTACACAAGCGGAATCCGGAAAAATCTCGACCCGCAAGGCGACAAATCTAACCGGGGTCAGAAAGTGAAGACCGAGGATAGAGAAGGAAGAAACCCGGCACAACAGATGCTAGCACTTGCCGTTCGGCATAAATACGTGTACTTTTGGGATTCCGATGAGTCTACTAGACAGTTGACTTACGTGTTCATGGCTCATCCGGAGGCCATCAAGATGTTTCGTTCATACTATTATGTGGTCATCATAGATTCCACATACAAGACGAATAGTCATGGTCTTCCGCTTGTTGAGATGTTGGGGTCACACCAGTTGGGAGGACTTTTGTCATCGCATATGCTTTTGTGATGAAAGAGTCCGAGGAAGGATACACTTGTGTTTTACGACATTTAAAGGCTCTTCTCAATGACGACATTCAACCCAACATTATTGTTACTGATTTCGAAAAAGGGTTGACAAATGCGATTCCCGTTGTTTTCCCGAATTCCTCCCACTTGTTATGTCTTTGGCATATATATGCCGCCGTGGAGACGAAAGCACTTAACATTACACAAGACGATGTTTGGGCTAAGTTCATAAGCTCAAAGTTATTTGCGACGGTTGTGGAGGCGGGAACTCGAGATGAGTTTGATGTGGCTTGGGAGAAATTGTGTAAGTCATGGCCCGCGGTAGGTGCTTATATTCAGAGTACTTGGATGCCACACCATGAGAAATGATGCAAATTTAGGACAAACATATTGACACATTTCGGGTATACTACTACCTCCTCGGTTGAATCGGCCCATGCAAATTTGAAGAAGTGGTTGAATAGTGCCAAACTCGTATTCGATATCATTTGGAGTCGTTTTCATTCTTTGATGGAAACCCAACACGTGGAGATCCGTCACTTGTTAGAGTTATCAAGATCGAAACAGCTCACGTGAATTGCTCGGTTATTCTCGAGATTAAGTTGTAAACTCTCCAAGAAAGCCATCATTGTCCTACGAGAAGAATTTGAAAGAGGCGCCAAGATGACTGAAGATCGCCTTGAACATGATTGTGGGTGTGTCCTCAAGAACAGACATGGTTTGTTATGTGCTTGTGCACTACATATTCTATCGGATTGTGGTTCTCGAGTCCCACTTGATGTGTTACATGAGTTTTGGAGGAAGTTGGAGTACGATGGAAATGAAGCAATGTCGTCCACTGACGACGATCAACTTGAAAAGTTATTTGATGAAATTTGAGATTGTGATCCGAGTATGAGGTCGTCCATGTATGACGCTCTTTACTCCCAGCTACATCCCGAGGAGGAGGATGTGGATGAGCCAGCGGTGATTGAGAACCCTAGAGGACGTCCAAAGAAGACAACTCAACGAGACCCATCAGCGGTTGAGCATGCACGGAGGCGGAATAGCAAAGGTAAAACTCCCTGTACTACTACCGGTACCACTCCGTCTACTACCACCAGCACCACTCCGTCGGTTGATGCCATGTCCACTAGCACGGGTAATTTTTCCACTTCATTCTCTGCACCTTTAGAGTTAAACTATGTTGTAGGTGATTGGAGGAGCTTCCATACGTCTGCTTTCTTGCCACCGTGGTTTAAGGAGAACCTCGAAGCTTGGTATGATCCTCCCGACGATGGTCATTGTGGTTACCGAGTAATCTCGCACGCTTTACGGGGTGATCAGGATCACTTTACGATGGCGAGAGTAGAGTTACTTAGAGAAATGCAGAGCTCCGCCACATATCGTGATGAGATTTATGGTCGTGATAAATACGATCAAGAAGTTCGTAGGATTAGTTTTTGGGGGCGAGAACCATGCGGCGAAGAGCATTGGATGGACGTTTTAGATTATATGGTTTTGCGACGACAAATAATTGGGTGATATGTGTGGTTTCTTCCTTTCTCAGTCATGGAGTACGACATTGGGGTACGAGTTATACTTATATGCCTTTACGAGCCCAACAGGGTAGACGTCCTGCACCATATGGTGCTTTATGGGTTTTGCACACGGGTAACCACTATATGAGGATCCGTGTTCGTCCTCTTTCACCAATGCCACCAATAGCCCCCTTTTGGCAACATGATGACACTGTAGAGTGTTATAGAGATATGTATCGTCATCGGTTCGCTATGTGGAGTAGTTTCAATCTTAGACGCTAGCTTATTATTTGTTTTTATCGTTCTTTAGTAATTTGTTACTTGTAACTCGTTTCGGAAACCCCATTTGGCCTCGTCCCTTATTAGTACTATTTTATTTTGGATATCTTTTTTTTTTTGCAATTTGTCCTCGTTCCTTTTTATCTTTTTAAAACATATAAAAAAAAGTCCACATAAACATTTAAAAAAATTACATAATCCATGAACTCTTAGAAAGACTAAAAGTCTACGAAACAAAACATAATCCATGAACTCTCCAATCCTTGTCACTGTCATCATAACGGAGCCCATCGGACTCACGCTGAACTTGATTGCCGGGTGTAGGGCCTTTTCTTGGTTTTCTTAAACGATGATCAATAAGTGGGCCTACATCTTCATCATGCGACGAAAGAACTTAAGTTGTTTCGCGTCATCTTCCATCCTACAAGCAACAGCAAACTGGTCGAGTAGGGCATTTGCAGCCTACAATATAAAAAAAGTTAAATTAATGAAGGTAAGAGTCCACAATATAAAAAAAGTTACAAAAAAAGTTAAAAAAAACACATTTACAAACTAAACACTTAAAATTTACCTCAATGTTGACAACGACATCGTCACGTGGTAAGGGGGCATCTAGATGATCGGGATCAATAATGAACAGGTGAGATACGCCCTGAAATCACATCTCGTACTCCTGTTTAGTCTCCCCCGGGAAAGTAGCACGTTCTGATCTACTACTAAGGCAGACTCGGTGATCCTCTCAATTATCCCATAGATGATCTGCTAACGGACCTACTTCCACGTCATACCCTAATCCCGAAGATGGACGGTGGGCTTTCACCGGAATAATGGGCGCATGAATAATCTGCTTGTACCCAAACTGTCGTAAACAACGATCAGGTTGGTACGGTTCGACGATGTCCATGAACCGTACACAACCGGAGAAAAGGGTACGAGGATAGCACTCCTCCTAACGGGGACCAAACGGCTCCCACATGACAGAACCAGCGGTAAGACCGTCTAGAATACCCCGATACTCCAACAACTTCTTCTCAGTCTGAGAAAAAGGACCAACATGATTCCAAGCGTGGTCCCTAGGCCGACTACCCTAAGTAACCGCGGGTGGTCCGAGTCGAAAGATAGGAAAATACTCAAAGATCCAAGCTTGCAACAACGACAAGCAACCAGCAATAGTCCTCATATCTGAACGTGAAGAAAACCCCAACTGTCGATACATATACGCCAGTGTACCGCCCCCCTAAGCGTAGGACTTTATACTACCGGTATCACCAAGCAAAGAAAACAACTGTGGACGTATCCTATCCCCAGATTTGTCGACAAAAAGAGTCGACCCTAACAATACAGCCAGAAATCCCTGCGCATGCTCATCATCAGCACCGACAATAGCCACCTCAGTAACCGCCTCCACCAAAACACCTCCACCCATGTAAATAGGGGTCTTCTTACCACTCATAGGTAACTTCAACTGCTCAGCCGATGGCCTTCCAAAGTAGCCACAAACAAAGAAAAGAGGATCAACCAAATTACCGTCACCGCTCTCCACCTTACAAAGGTCACCATCCACTCGGATACCTAAGATTTGTGCAACATCGTGAAGAAGTATGTTAATCTCTCCGAATGGCATGTGAAAACTGTTGGAGCTAGTGTCCTCCACAGTTAGTGTGATAACAGCTAAGGTTCACAGGGTATACTTTGTATTATAATCAGTTGATTAACGTTTATCGATAACGGTTGGCTTGCTAGATAAGTTTGACGTTATTGTCATTCAGATGGCGGTGATCAACTGATCCCTAAAAGTCACACCTAAAGGATGTGTTTGACAGATGTGATTATTTGAGAAAATAATCATATTGATGCCTTATTAAATGACTAAAAGGTTAGTCGATGTATTTGACTAAAAGGTTAGTCAATGTGATGATGATACGATTATTTAATAACGATTAAATAATGTTAGCTGGTAATTGAATATAAAATGTTATATTTGATCAATGTATATAATGTTGGTCTAAACTAAATGTAAACTGTTATATTTAAGTTGGCGGATATGTATTACACGATATTATTATGGTGTATTGGTCCGGCATTACTCGGTTTATGTGACGGTCCATTACTAGTAATAATAAGAATACATATTACATAATATACATATTAATTAGAGGCTAATTACCAAATAGAGGTTGAGTTAAATAAGGAAACTAGGTTTTTCCTTCTTTCCTTGAGATCTCACGGCTCAAATAGGGTGAAAAAGAAGTTTTCTAAAAACCCTAATTTGACACAATCTCACGGCACACACAAGTGAACAAGAGAAAGAAAATTCTGATTTTTAACTCTCTTATTCATCTTCATATTCATCATCAATATACACATAAATTAGAAGTAATTTTGGGTATTCGTTCTAGCACGACGAATGCATTTCTTGAACCATCTTGGGTGTATCGATTAGGAGAACACCTACTTTGGTATTTGTTCTTAGGCCTTTTACTAGGACCGAAGGTTATTTCTTAATCTCTTGTTTATATTATGCAATTCAATTTATGACTAGAAATTCATATAGTTATAATTTCATTATAATCCGAATTTTTAAAGGGAAGTATACCGATATTTCCCACAAAAACTGTATCAGAGCCAGGTTATGAAATTATTTTATATGTTTTCATTAAATGATTTGTATAATTTTTAAAATAAAAAAAAATTGCTGTTTTTTTCAGCCGTGAATTTTTTTTTTGGGGGCCGTGTGTTTTTTTTTAGGGTTCCTTTTTGATATATATATGTTTTTGTTTTAATATGTTAAAATAAAAATATAATGAATTAGTTGATGTTTTGATTTAATGAGGATTAAATTGAAATGAAAAAAGGAATTTGTTTTGGATGTTAAAGAACATTCATTGTGCTAAATTTTTCGGTATGAATTTACAAAACAATTATGATTAGTTGAGTATTTTGATAATTGATTAATCATGATTTAGATATTCATGTTAAAAGGTAATTTGAATTATCTAGTTTGTATCAATGTTTAATAATGATTAGATGTTGAATGTTTGTACCGATCTAGTTTTATTAGCATGATCAATTTAAAAGGAATTGTATTTGTTTCTTTTTAAAAAAACCGAGAAAAAAAAAAAATTTGTACCTGCTACTGTTCACGGGTACTGTTCATCCGTGAACAGTGAAAAAAAAATTTATTTTAATTTTTTTTGTTTATTGCATTATAAAGATAATGTAGGTTGATTATTGTTGTGAAAAAGTTCACAATAATAGATACCCTATTATTCTAAAATGGTTTAAAATAATGTTGAATTTAATTTATGTTATACCCGATAATATGAATTAAATTGGATTATGGTTGATTAAAATTGTTGTGTGCAATTAAGGAATTGTCACATAATTTTGATCATTTTAAAGGTGATTTCGATAAATTAATCATCATAGTTAATGAATTATGTCTTGAATGTTTAATTTATTTTGTTGATGCATTTTATTTGTTGAATGAATGAATGAATGGATTATTTTGGTATTTTTACAAGAGGTTGTAATTTGTATTGCTTAGTGTGGCCTTAGTAGATTGTGTTATCGTAATGATGGTAACATGGTCTTTGATGTATTTTGAGATCTCGAATCTCCCCTTTGTAATCTTTAATTATAATTTTTAAATTAGAATGTAAATAGGTTTATATTTTGTAATTTTTAAAAATTGTATTTTTGAGAAGACCAAAGATGGAGATCGGATAGCTCACTCCCGCTACATGGACCAAGATGGAACATCAAGTCAAGCTTCTAGGGTCCATAAGGATGGATTCCAAAGTGTATTTTTGTTCTATTTTGATAGGATAGGCCACACTAGGACTTTGTACTTTGTTTTTCATTTTTCCGTTCTTATTGTTTTTCTTTTGCATGATAGTTATTGCATCATATTCCGCCTAAACCAAACCACCTACTACTACTTAATTGCATGAAAATTGACTCATATAGATTGTATGTTAATTATCATGGACATCCAGATGTCACTCAAAATTCTAAAAGCTATCATCTTAAATTATTCATTCTCAAAATGCTAGTTCATTCGTTCACTTAAATGAATAAAATTAAAGCTGATGGACCTTCCTCTAAAATCCAAAATTGAGATTAGTCTTTATAGGGAAAAGTGCTATGACTCCCTTCTTCGTCGGTAGGCATATAGGACCTTAGTCCCCATGTGATCCCTTCTACGTTGGGTAAGTAGTATGTGTTGACCTATTTTACCTCAACATTATAATCCGAGTAATATCTCGTGATTATGATGGACTAGAGATAGAATTTACAGAAATTTATCGACCAGGAATTCTAAAAGTAGAATTAGCCAAGAAGTTGGCTTATCAATTTACAGAAATTGAGTCTTGGGATCATTTATATAAAACTTGAGGGAGGTCAATTGTATAAATGCAAGAGTTTTCGCATTAATCAGTTTTGCATTAGACTTAATTAAAACGATGAAAATGTTTATTATGTTTTATCTCCTTTCTCGCAGTGTAGCATTCATTTATATCGATAAAACTGTTATAACAAATGGCTGGACATGCTGATGCCCTTATGCCAAGTGCCACGCCCGCACGCGAATCCTGGCTTAAGATGTTCATGGACAATATGAATCAGTACACGCGACTGAAGAATAACGGGTCCAACTTTGCGGACTGGGAGCCTTCATTACGGAATGCTGCCATAGCTGACGGTAAGCTCAAGTACTTGACTGAGCCACTACCGCCTAACCCAGGCCCCAATGCAGGAGCAAATGAATCACTTCCTTATAGTGATTTCTTAATGGAGGCGGGTGCGATAAAGAACGTACTCATCTTTTCAATGGAATCCAATTTGCAAAGACGATTCATTGCCCAAGGTGCAAACAAGATTTTCACCACGCTCACTAACGAGTTCTCAAAAGCACCGCAGATCGTTATGTATGAGCTTACCACTCGCTTCTTTGAAGCGAAACTCCAGAAGGGCCAACCGGTTAGCCCACACATTCTCGATATGATCGAGAATCTCGAAAAACTGGAGGCACTTGATTGCAAAATCAAAGAGAGCGTGGTCATTGACCGCATGCTTCATTCACTTCATGATGGTTTTGCCCAATTCAGGGCAAATTACTATATGAATGATTTGAAGAGAAATCCTCATCAGCTACACTCACTTCTCATACAGACTGAGAAGGATCTGAAATTGAGTGGGAGCCTGAAGCAGGACGTTCTCATGATTGCAAACAAGGGTAAGGGTAAAGGCAAGGCTCAGGCCGACCTAGCTGTAGGGAAGCCGAAGTTCAAGAAGCCAGGAAAGGGCAAGAGTGGGCCTGGTGAGACTAGCAGTAGCTCACAAGGCAAGACAAAGAACAAAGAAAACATGGAGTGCCACCATTGCCACAAGACTGGGCATTGGAGGCGGAACTGTCCCGTGTATGCTGAAGACGTAAAAGCAGGCCGCGTCACTCCTGTTGGTATGTCTTCTTTTATTCATATGATTGAGATTAACCATGCAAGTTTCGGGACTTGGGTACTTGATACTGGTTGTGGTTCTCATCTGTGTAATCATTTGCAGGGCCTAAGAAACATCAAAACTCTCGAAAAGGGTGATGTGGACCTGCGAGTGGGGAATGGAGCAAGAGTAGCTGCCGTTTCAGTGGGAACATATGTAATCCAACTCCCAAGTGGATTTGAGTTATTTCTGAATAACTGTTACTATGTACCCAGTTTATCTAAAAACATTATTTCTGTTTCCGTTCTCGATAAAAACGGTTTTTCATTTGTAATAAAGGATAATAGCTGTATTTTCTCCTTTAACGAAATGATTTATGGTAAAGCAGTTTCCATGAATGAGATTTATGTTTTAGATCAAACCACAGATATATTGCATGTGAGTAATAAAAAGGTAAAGGTTGGTGACAAAGATCAAACCTATTTATGGCATTGCCGTATGGGACACATAAATGAAAAACGCGTGAAGAAGCTCATTGACAATGGGACTATCTCCCCATTTGACTATGCATCATTTGGCACGTGTGAATCATGTCTCATAGGCAAAATGACTCGAATTTCCTTCAAAGGTGTTGGAATGCACGTTGCTGACCTATTATGACTCATACATACTGATGTGTGTGGACCTCTGTCAATCAGCGCTAGAGATGGCTATAGATATTTTATCACTTTCACGGACGATTTGAGTAGATATGAATATGTCTACTTAATGAAGCACAAAAGTGAGTCCTTTGATAAGTTCAAGGAATACCAGAATAAGGTTGAAAACCAGCTGGGTAGAAAGATTAAAGCACTACGTTCAGATCGTGGTGGCGAATATCTTTCGAATGAGTTTGATCAACACCTTAAAAACTGTGGTGTAGTACTACAGTTAACTCCACCTGGAACACCTCAATTAAATGGTGTGTCCGAACGGAGAAATCGAACATTGACTTGATATGGTTCGATCCATGATGAGTCACACGGTAGTGCCTGATTCATTGTGGGGCTATGCTCTTTTGTCAGCTGCTCTTATACTTAACCGAAGTCCGTCTAAAGCTGTTGACAAGACTCCATTTGAAATGTGGAAGGGAACAGTCCTAACTTGTCCTTTATTCGGGTTTGGGGCTGCGAGGCTTATGTCAAGTGGAGACACGAGGATAAGCTCGGCCCGCGATCGGTCAAGACATACTTTATTGGTTATCCAAAAGGAATGTTTGGTCATTACTTTTATTCGCCTACCGAACAACGTGTTTTTGTTGCTGCTAGTGCGAAGTTTCTAGAGAAAGAGTTTCTCGAGGACAAGACGAGTGATAGAACCTTCGATCTGTCGGAGATTCAAGAACCAACAACCGAGCAACCGATGGAGGAAGATGTTCCTTCATCTTCTGCTGCGGTTAATATTCATGAGGAACCTAGAAGGTCGGGTAGAGTCTCCATACCTCCAGACAGATACATTGGTATGGTCGAGGAGAACGATAGAGACGATGTTTTGCTCCTAGAGAGTAACGAACCCGCTACCTATAAAGGAGCCATGACTTGTTCCGACTCAAAGCTATGGCTTGAGGCCATGCAATCCGAGATGGACTCTATGTATGAGAATGACGTATGGGATCTGGTTGATTTGCCTGATAAGGTTCGGCCTCTTCAGTGCAAATGGATTTACAAGATAAAGCATTCCGTAGGGGGACAACCAGACACCTATAAGGCACGACTAGTGGCAAAAGGTTTCACTCAAGTGCACGGATTGCATTATGATGAAATGTTTGCACCCGTAGTCATGCTGCGTTCCATTCGGATAATCTTAGCGATTGCCGCTTTTCAAGACTATGAAATTTGGCAGATGGACGTGAAAACCGCCTTCTTAAACGGTTATTTGGAGGAGGAGTTGTACATGGTACAACCCGAAGGTTTCATTGACCCTAAAAATCCTAAGAAAGTGTGCAAGCTTAAGCGTTCCATTTATGGACTTAAGCAAGCTTCTCGGAGTTAGAATCATCGTCTCGACCAAGTCATAAAAGCAAATGATTTCACTCGATCAGTTGAGGAACCATGCTTATATGTCAAGTCGAGTGGGAGTAAAATCGTTTTATTAATATTGTATGTCGATGACATACTCTTGATAGGGAATGATATTCCTCTATTATCTTCGGTTAAGGTATGGTTAAAGAACCATTTCCAGATGAAAGATCTGGGCGAGGCACAGCGCATATTGGGAATCCGTATCTACAGAGATAGATCACGACGGATGTTATCACTCAGTCAGGAGTCTTATATAGATAAGATTCTTGAAAGGTTCAGCATGACCAACTCCAAGAAGGGGGATCTTCCAATGACGTCTGGGATGCATTTGAGTAAAGCTCAGGCACCCAAGACATCTGAAGAGGTCGAGCGCATGAGTCGAATTCCTTATGCATCAGCTATAGGATCGATCATGTATGCCATGATATGCACACGTCCAGACGTGGCATATGCTTTGAGTATGACTAGTCGGTACCAAGGCAATCCAGGTGAAACACACTGGATGACTGTTAAAAATATCCTTAAGTACCTACGGAGGACTAAGGATTGGGTATTGACTTATGGAGGAGAGACTGAGCTTTGCGCAACCGGTTACGCAGATGCTAGCTTCCAAACGGATCGGGATGACTCGAAATCTCAGGCTGGATTCGTATTTACTCTTAATGGCGCTGCGGTTAGCTGGAAAAGCTCCAAGCAGAGTGTTATAACAGATTCTACGACTGAGTCCGAGTACTATGCCGCTTCAGAGGCTGCAAAGGAAGCTATATGGATGCGTCAATTCTTACAAGGAATTGCCTTAGTTCCTAGTTCGAATGACTCGATCACCATCTATTGTGATAATAGAGGTGCCATCTTCCAGGCTAGGGAGCCTAAGTCTAGCAACAAATCTAGACATGTACTTCGGAAGGCTCACATGATCAGAGATTACGTGGAGCAAAAGGAGATAGTGATAGACAAGATTGCCACGGATAATAACATAGCATATCCTCTCACTAAACCGTTAAGACATGATAAGCATGTAGGACACGTTACTTCTATGGGAATCAAACGTGTTCCTGAGATGTATTAGCTGTTTGTATGAATTAGATACATCTTTTCATATACTAATAATAACTTCATCGTATTGTTTTCATATTTTGTTTTTCATGTGGATTGTATGGACAACATTGAACACCACAAAGTGAACTGAATAACATTATATGTGTTTTGGTCCGTAATCGCCTACATGAGCTGATAACTCTGGCTATTATATTGTTGAGTAGATTGATGGTGGGTTCAACGAGCCATAAGTCAAACTGTTGACTGATCGATCACAAATACGAGTTATAAGGATACCTCGTAGGACATTGTAATTCGTGACGACGTTATGGAGTCCTAAATGTTTAACAACATTTGGTGCCAGGTCGTGGATTGGACGTCCATAGTGTTCCTAGAGTCGATTCTTGTGACTATCGACTGTCTCTTGAGATTAAGGCAGTTTTTGGGTGACTTTGGTTTCTTTCTCACGGTCGACCGTAACAGGAGACCAAGCAGATTTTTACTGGGTCATTTCATACTGTGCTTACATCTGCAGGATTCGAGTTGAGGAAAATATCCAACCCTTTATCAGGTTTTGTTATTTCTCAGGGCCACTTGAGGAGTAGTAACTGAAATGCATGGCCTTGCTCGAATAATGATTCGTTTATCAGTTGAGTTACTCTCTAGTCGGGAAAACCACTCTTGATACTGATCACTTGTAAAATACGACTTTTGTGAATGCGGAGTTTGCAAATTGTTTTACATTGAGTGGGAGAAATTTAAGGATATGAGAATCGGTTATCGCACATACAATTGTAAGGACAAGTGGGAGATTGTTGGAGCTAGTGTCCTCCACAGTTAGTGTGATAACAGCTAAGGTTCACAGGGTATACTTTGTATTATAATCAGTAGATTAACGTTTATCGATAACGGTTGGCTTGCTAGATAAGTTTGACGTTATTGTCATTCAGATGGCGGTGATCAACTGATCCCTAAAAGTCACACCTAAAGGATGTGTTTGAGAGATGTGATTATTTGAGAAAATAATCATATTGATACCTTATTAAATGACTAAAAGGTTAGTCGATTTATTTGACTAAAAGGTTAGTCAATGTGATGATGATACGATTATTTAATAACGATTAAATAATGTTAGCTGGTAATTGAATATAAAATGTTATATTTGATCAATGTATATAATGTTGGTCTAAACTAAATGTAAACTGTTATATTTAAGTTGGCGGATATGTATTACACGATATTATTATGGTGTATTGGTCCGGCATTACTCGGTTTATGTGACGGTCCATTACTAGTAATAATAAGAATACATATTACATAATATACATATTAACTAGAGGCTAATTACCAAATAGAGGTTGAGTTAAATAAGGAAACTAGGTTTTCCCTTCTTTCCTTGGGATCTCACGGCTCAAATAGGGTGAAAAAGAAGTTTTCTAAAAACCCTAATTTGACACAATCTCACGGCACACACAAGTGAACAAGAGAAAGAAAACTCTGATTTTTAACTCTCTTATTCATCTTCATATTCATCATCAATATACACATAAATTAGAAGTAATTTTGGGTATTCGTTCTAGCACGACGAAGGCATTTCTTGAACCATCTTGGGTGTATCGATTAGGAGAACACCTACTTTGGTATTTGTTTTTAGGCCTTTTACTAGGACCGAAGGTTATTTCTTAATCTCTTGTTTATATTATGCAATTCAATTTATGACTAGAAATTCATATAGTTATAATTTCATTATAATCCGAATTTTTAAAGGGAAGTATACCGATATTTCCCACAAAAACTGTTGGTGTCCAATTGCCACCTCTCAAGGAAAGAAGAAATAAGAGGCATGTTGAAGTGCTCAGCCATGCACCCACGAAGGTGCGAAAGACCAGTAGTCCCGATAATCCCCATAACCCCTTTAGGTAGTTTCCATTTATTGAACACCTTCATCTTACCGAATCGGTGGTAACCCGTCAATACTGATCGTCCACCCTCTTTAGGAGTGTCCCACAATTTGTGGGTAATGTGACCTCCAAAGCTAGGAATAAAATAAGATACCAGTGGTCCACCAGGGACAGGATCCGTAATGATCCAAGAGGTGTCCTTGCCCGACTTCTTTTTCTTTTGGGGCATTACGCTATTAGAACTACCTTCCGAACCCCGTCCCCAACGACCCTTCTCCAATCGTCTTACCTTCAAGCGTGAGCCACAAGACTCATGCGACCCATCTTGCTCCACCTCCTCCACAACCTCCTCCACAACTTGATCCGCCTCCGCAAAGTCATCATCATTCCACGAATGAATACTACCCTCTCAAACTACCGGAGCTACCTCACTCACAATCGGGTTCGTCTTCCCACTCACAATCGGGTTCGTCTTCCGACCACGTGCTGATGCGGTGACATCTCGATTATCAACTCGACTAGTAAATAACCCCTTCCCTTTACCGGCCATCTGATCACAAATAAAAATTAAAATTAGGGGATTTACATATATTAATTGATTTTAAAGATATTTAAGTTCTTTTTTTAAACAATAGCGGAATGACGGAAATTATATCTTCATTAAACAATACTATTAGCTTACGGAAAGATACGGAATGATGGAAATTATATCTTTTTTAAACAATAGTGAAAACATTTTTCTCCGGAAAGACGGGAATGTTTTTTAACTATAACGGTAATATGCTCCTTATTGTTAAAAAAACTTTCCGTCTTTCCGAAGAAAATAATTAATATTCATAAAAGACGAAATTAGCTCACGGAATTTTGACGATTATATATTTTAAAAACAACACCGACGAATTTAGCTTACGAAAAGACAGAGATTATATTATTTTAAAACAATAACGACGAATTTAACTTACGGAAAGACGGAAAAATTGAAAAAAAAAAGTATCGGCTTTGAACTGGGCGTGGAACAATCACGTCCAGACGGTTTCACGTTCAGACGTAGGACCAGACGTGAAACCATCACGCATTCACGCCCAAACCTAGGTCTGGACGTGAAACCGTCACGCCTGGACCTAGCCCTGGACGTGATTGTTCCACGCCCAGTTCAGCCGACACTTTTTTTTTTTCAATTTTTCCGTCATAGATTGGCTATGGTTCGGGGGATCGATCTATACCGTTCTAACAATAATTAAAACTACGATAAATCTAAATCTCCTAACAAATTACAAAAACAAAAACAAAATTCAAGTAATCAAGAGCACTTACATTGTCGAATCGTTGAACTTGGTGGCGGAATTGTCGGAATTGAAGCGGTGGTGTTGGAAATGAAACGATGATGACGAAAAAAATATATTTCAAAAACAGTTCTTAAATTTTTGGTGAGCGATTTTCTGTTTTGTGAATTATGTGAAAATAGTTGGTGTTGGGAGTTATAAAGGGGAAGTTAGAAGGAGAGGCGTTTTAGGTAGTTCATTATTTTTTGTCGACGTTATTTAGTAATTTGTCGACGTCGAATAGCAGGTTGAAATATTACACTGCATCAATTACAAAATCCGAAATCAACTTCTTTACTGTTCAGTCTTAGAACATTCTCCAAGATCCTAAACGAGAAGTTTGGGTAAGAAAAAAGGAAACAGTGGGAAAATGGGGTAAACACACACCAACAAAAGGAGGAATACTTTTCATTCATTTACCCTTGCCTCTAAACCCCTTACAAAACACCCCTTAATAGTGTTTCACCTCTCAGAGAATAATGCACACTACCCGAGTACCCACATATATGAGTTATAGTTCCCCACCACCTTATTTTTACTCCCTTCACCACCACCAATTCCTCATCTTTCCCTTCGCTATTGCCTCTACCGAGTATATGAGTGGATTTTGAACTTAAATGAGTTGGACAATTGGACTCGTGTTATATTTAAAGAATCGGCCATGATGATACACATCTATTCAATGCCGATCACAATCAAGAAACTAAATCTGTTAATCCATCACTACTAAAAAAACCATGATAACAAAGAGTTAGACCCAAATAATTTGGAATTGGATCACCAATACTGAATAGTCAATTGGAGGAGGTTTGAAAACAATAAACAAGAGAAGATCCAGCAAAACTCAAAAGTAAAAGGAAGCAAAATAGGCCGAAAAACTCTGACGAGGAGGAAAGGAGAGAAAAAACTAACAAATATGAACCAAGTCACAGTTGACTCACTATTTCTTTTTTGAGTGCCACTTCTCTATACTTCTATACCAATTCCATTGAAAACACAGCCCTGCAATGCGTAAAATACCAGCAAAAATCACTTCCGCAAATGCCATTAGATATGATGTCTGGGGAGACAAACCAGCGGTTGCTATAGACAATAAGAAGCCCTCAAAGTTGCAAGGGATGATAAAACGGCCACTTTTGATGCCATCTATAGCTTTCTTTGCAACTTCTTCAGCTTTCATCATGCCAGAGGACCCTGCTATGATTTTTGTCAGCTCTGGTCGTAGCTTGTTTTCTGCATGAAGATTCGTAGCGAGTTACAGTAGTTAGTTCAATAATGCTAACTAATTTGCACATGACAAAATTTGAAAGCTACGCAGTGATTATGCAGGAGTGACATCGCTCAGGTTACCAAAACCAAGGAGCAGAAGCATTATTATCATTTCTCAAGGACGGAATAAATTAAAAGGGTTTAGACGACATGATAAAAATGTTAAAGTAAGGCGTGGACAAAATGTAAGTTGAATGTCTTCTTCCCAAGCACAATAATATAAATTACGAAATATTACTACATCTCGTTACAATCACCGTCGAATAAGGGGAGAGGTAGTCCCATATTATATCTCAAGAGCTGTGGGAAAAAAAAGTTATATTCAGGTCGCAAACCTTGTTCCAGGCCAGGAGTTTCAGTGTCTGGAGGGAATATGAGGGACACATGGATATCGTCTGCAATGACTTCCTGTTGCAAAGCCTCTGCCAAGCCTCGAACACCAAATTTGCTAGCTGAGTAAGCAGTGTAACCATATATCCCCACCTTGAACAAAACATATGAGCTATTTGTTAAAAAAGACGCAGAAATTCTTAACATAACATAATATTACAACGTTCAACTAAGACAACACATTAAGGAAAATGAACAATCTTCTTTTGGAAGCAGAGACGTCAAAGAATGAGCTACATATGTCAATCATTTTAGTAACCTCTCACAACTGTTGTAAGCTATAAAACATAGCCTTTTCATTGATTTAATAACGAAGCTTAAGAAGGTGATAAAGAATTCCCAGATACACTGAAGCTAGCACAACTCCCAACCAGTAGCGACTAAGGCCCGGTTCAGGCGGAGCCCAAGAACCGGGTCTCCAAACTTGGGGGGCTCATTGATGTAAAATCAAGGATATATACTATGAACATTGTGATATTAGCATTAATTGAACTTGGCGTAGTGGTTGGAATGCAGTATTTTCTAAGTAATGCCAAGCCATCCAAGTTCAAGTACCACCAGCAGCAATTTTTGCTCTTTTATTTCTTGATTTCGATTTTTTTACACCCTTTTTTTCTTGGGCTTGTGTCCGGCTTCCCATTTTTTCTTTGTTACCCTATCATAAAATAACTTTTATAGAGTTATTACCCTCTTTACCCATTTTCATATAATTCAAACTTTTACGCCTATTGGGTACTCGTGTTATTTTAATAGGTGGGATGCACAAATTTTGCTTAGTAGTTAGAAAGCGGGAAAACCAATATTTATCCATGGCATCACTTAGTAATTCATCGCTAAAGGATATTGCTATTAGGAAAATAGAAATTAGTATAATAATAATAAAATAATTATGCTCCCAACATTGGCATGAAGCAGAAATGGATAACTTTTGAAGCTTAAAGGTAGGTTATTTTGGTCACCCCTTACAATGACGAACCGTCCTAGAACAATTTAGGAAAATATTACTTTTTAGGATGTCTTAGTCAATTGTTGTCGTTTCTATATTAGGAAAGGCTTCTATGAGTCAATTGATCTCTCAATGGGATTATTGTCGTTCAGTAATTAGAACCACAAATGTTCCCCTACTCATTTCTGGGTGTTTGTGCCAAAATAAAAGAACAACAATTGACGGGACAAAGGGAGTAATAGATTAGGCTGGTAGTGTTTATATAATAGGGTCCTTATACTGATAGGGTTTATCAATTTACTGTTACAAATAATTGTAGAGTACCTGACCAGCTTGAGAGGACATGATAGCAATAGAAGCAGGGCCACGAGATGCGCGATCAGTCTTAATTAAAGGCAAAGCAGCCTTAATCAAATTAAAACAACCCATTAAATTAACATCAATCATAAACCTAATCTCATCCAAACACTGAGATTCAAGTTCCCTAGGAACAAAAACACCTTGATTACAAACCAATACATCAATAGTAGGACCCACTGAAACAAATGCCTTCTTGAGCGCATCATAGTCCCTGACGTCAGCGGAAAGGGTGGTAACGTCCACCCCCGTCGACAGTCGAATGGCCTGCTTCGCCTCATCTAGCTTGGCCTGGTCGCGGGCTAGGATGGTGACGCGTGCGCCTTCGGAGGCGAAGCGGTGGGCCAGGGCGAGGCCGATGCCGCTAGATCCGCCAGTGATGAGGGCGTGGCGGTTTTTGATAGGGACGCGCGTGGGACGGGGGCGCGTGATCATGAAAAGGAGGATGAGGAGTGAGAGTGGGGGTAGTAGTAGGAGGAGAGAGAGAAGTGACATCTTTGGATCCAACATACAGTATATATTTTTGAATGGAGATTGGAGAGTGTGTTTTTGATACTAGTTAGGAAGTCAAGTGTATGGAGAATTGGAGAGAGTGTTGAGATTAACCAACCAATTTTAATGGAACTTGTTGCTTCGCTACTTCAATTTGACTTTATTACCTCACATGAGGAGACTACCCCCACGTCCCCACCTCAATACGAGTAATAGTTACTTCCTCCGTTCCATAGAATAGTTTACGTATTCCATTTTAGGCTGTTCCACTTAGTTCTTTACGTTTTCTTTTATGGACATCAATAATTATGTTAAATTACCATATTATCCTTGTTGATGACCCCCTCATAAAAGACCCAACTCTTTTATAAGAGGATAATTATGTTAAATTACCATACTAACATATGTAAAAGTAGGTACCCCACTTGTTTTCACTCATTCTTAATATTTGTGCAAAAAGCAAACGTAAACTATTCTATGAAACGGAGGAATTAGTAAAATACATGGCTTTCCTAATCATTTAAGCCCCTCCAAAATTTGCACATATTTGCTACCTAAAACTATTACACGCGCAACATCATTACATTTAACATGAAAATTATAAGACTTTATGAAATGAAATGAATTTTAATTTTATTCACCTAAAATAATTATTTAGTATCAAGTAAATTATATATTTTAAAGATTAAAATCACTCTTAATACTTACAGAAGAAATAAAATGAGAATGTTCCACGGCAATTATGAAAATATAGAATTTACTTAAAAAAATTTGAATACATTTTACATTAATCTTAGTTATATACTCCCTCCCATGGTTATATTTTCTCTTTCTCTTGTATATATTTTAATAGCATTAATGACGATGAAGCAAACAAGATCTTACTTCCTCCATTCAACTCCACTCTACCAAATTATTTTTTCACGTTTACCGAGACGTGTTTTACGCGGTAAATATCGTTAGCTACGTGTTTGCAAAAATTATAAAAGTTGGATATTAATAATGTACTCGTAAAGACGAATCAAACAAGATCACACATGAATATATTTTCACTTATATACTGAGAGAAAATTGCAATTAGATGCCGACTCAGGAATAGTGTGCAAAAATGAAAATGGTAGAGTGAAGTTGAATGGAGGAAGTATATAACTATATTATGTACTTTTATTTTCAAATCATTCATGACGATGAATCAAACAAGATATCACATGACTATATTATATACTTTTATTTTCAAATGATGTACCCCCTAGGTCTATAGTTATCAATTGCTTTTGGCATATAGACCGAGAAAAGAAAACTAAGTTGTTTTGAGCTGATAAATAAGTTGCCGCCACCCGATGGTACTCAAATTTGGGGTTGTTGTTTTGAGATGATAAAAACATCAAATTATTAAGTCAACTGCATATATACGGACTATCTTGCTCACTATGTTTTTTTTGTCTTGAATTAGAGGTGTAACCAAGCCAATTTGAACTCCAGGATCAACTCCGAATCTAAGCACAATGTCACGCATTGGTTTACTTTGACACTAGAAAACCAAGCTCGTGTGCCACTTAACTCGCAGTCCGTCGCAAGTTATGTCACGCAACCTCTTTGCAGCGGAATATTATGTGTTGTAGTGACTAAGTGTGGGAATGTTGCGTATACTACACTTGAACGCTTAAGAGGATTACAAGGCTTGGATACAATGCTTTGTGTGTGTGTTTTTGTAGGATGGTCGGCAAATGATGCCCCTCACCCCTATTTATACTACTACTATGGAATTCTCTAGAATAGGAACCTTCTGGAGTGCTCTGGACATCACAGCCCCAAAAACTTCCGGAATGTTCTAGGCAATACTAGAAACCTCTACCATATACATGAATGTTCTAGACCCTTCTAGAACATTCTAGACCCTTCTAGACTATTTTAGGATATTCCGGAATGTTCTACACACTTCCGGACTCTTTTATGACCCTTTGGAATGTTCTAGACCCATCTAGAATATTCCCGATTCCTTTAGACTCTTCTAGAAACTACTAGACGTATCTACAACATTTTAGAGTGTTTTGAATCCTATAAGAGGAGAGGGTGTGTAGCCTGAGTTACCCATGGCCAAATGATGCAACCCGTGACAACAAGCTCAACTAAAAGCTTGTGAAACTGATTTTGAGGCTGATTAGCTTTATACACCTCAATTACATTTGTACTCAGAAGTCGAAATCTTTGAACGAATTCAATAATCTGTCACACTAGAATCGAAACAAATCTTGCAAAGTAGGCCGAACAAAAAGATTAAACTTGAAGCATACATCATTTATCTGCTTATAGAAGATCATGGCTGGCTGGCTGGCTGGCTATTCCTTTGCCTGCTTAACACATAGGAACCACTGAACCAGGTTGTACACAATGCCTAAGCAGGACGAGTACAATTTGAATAATAGTCGACAAAAGCTGCTCAAGATTTTGAATGAAAATCAAGCTCCCGTTATCATTGACCAGATTCATGGAATGTGGTTGAGGACGGATTCAGACGGATCAATTTGGAGTCACTAAAGAAAGAGCTCATGGTTTGTGAACATCTCCAACGTTGTCAAAGAAGCCGTTGCTTTCCCGTCACCGAATCAACAAATGTCTTTCTTCCTGCAAAGTGGTACCAGTATCTTAGTTTATCTTAGATTAGCATGGTGAAGCCTTCCTTTCATGGAGGTAATTAGCGATCTATCCATTAGCATGTACACGTACTCTTGTATGAACTCTGTAAATTTTATGTTCCCTGTGTTTGGCATTTTATGATATATAAGTATCTTGGAAGATTCCTATGTTTGTTAGTATAAAAATTCATATCAATCATCCTTAGCGGCTTAGCGCTAAGCTGTATAAACAATTTAGCGTTCGTAATTAATAATAAATAATAATCAATCATCCGTGGCACGAACCCTTTTATATTTAGGGCAGTTCACAAAGTGTAGAAGGGTAGTTACGATCTTTAGGTATCCGTGCTTGTTTCAACACAAACAAAGTGGTTTTAGAATTTTTATGGAAAAGAGGAGGAATTTGGAACCAAGGAGGATATTTGTTGCCAGGAAAAATGATTAGAATTCTGAGGCCAGGTCTCAGTAAGCAAGAATTTCTCTATGTTAACTGATTTTGTCAATTACATTCTCATAGCCCTCTTTGTTAAAATGATTTCCTCACAGCTGCCCCCAAAAAAGAAAGGAAAAAAAAACTGATATACTCAGACAGCTTTGGTTTTCAAGCCTCACTTCTCTGTTTTTTTACTTGTTAAGAACGTGTATTATAAGACCAAGGCTGTGATTCGCTCTTGATAAAGAGCTCGTCTAGATGGCACTAACAAAATCACCCTGAAATAAACGCTAAGCAAAGAATCGGCTACAAGTTCCGATCAGACAAGACACTCTGCATAGACTCTAAACTTGCCGCGGGTTCATATATGAGTAAAACCAACCTATTAACCATATAATTAAATGATAAATATAAGAATACTTGGGCGAGTTTCACATGTGAGACTGTCTTATATTTATGACTAGATAGTTGTTAAAAAGTACATGCTGGAGTCCAACCAAGCAGCAAAATACCAGTCAAAATTTAGGGTGAAACATACCAGGTCCGATGGCAAGAACTGTCTTTGAACCTGCTGCAACCTACCAGAACAAGAAAATTACACATTACTAACACATGAATTCTGACTAAGCCTAGTACAATCATATTAGCCTCTTTGGGGGTGCTTGTCAAACTTCACTTTGCAACTTGAGTTGTTGCCAACTCTTAAAATGATTAAATTACCAAACAACTATCGTCTATCTCAAAATAACAACGTTGCGAAGGACACCAAAAACCTTATGAGCTTTAATTTATTGCTAGCAAGCGTATGATATAACCGCTGCACTAATGAGAGTCACACACAAAGGATGGGGTGTAGTCTAGCGGTTATTGTTGTAAAATAGTTTAGTCCAATGAAAATACTTCATAACACAGAGACGCTCCAGCGGTACAAGGTCAATGATTTTCTTGCAATTTGGGGAGTAGTCTAGAAATTTTTGTTGTATATTCGTCTTTAAAATATCTTCTTATATTGAACTATGTGCTTGATGGTGGCGGTCTAGAACATGGAATCAGGTACTTTCACGCAGTCCCATGTGTCCCTCCTTACCTGTGCCTATTAGGCAATCCCCTATTCCCCTCCAGCACTTTCGTGCATATGATGCATCTCTTTCATTTTTGTCCTCATCATGCAAGTGTGTACCTCATGTTTTTGCATAAAGAAGGTGACATATGACACCTAAGTACTCCCTCAATTTCTTATTCACCATTTTCACATTCGGGTAATTTGGAGACCCTCACTTTTTTGTTAAAAACTCTCAAAATATGAGCAAATAATATGACAGTTGTACTCTTATGCGAATTTTCGGTTATGAATCCAATGTCATAAATTTCACAATCGTTTTCAAGATATTTTTTTACTTCCTCCATTTCAGTAAAATCTTCTTCCTTTAAATTTTGGGTATTTTCTCTATAATCTTCCTCCTTCCTTTTTGACACAAAATATATGGCGGCTAATATTACCCCATCTCTTACCCCAAACACCCTTCTTAAATCCAAACACCCTTCTTAAATAAAACCACATGTTCCTTTTCCCAAAGATATTCTGCCTAAAAGTAACAGGAAAATCATATGTAACTCAGAACATGTAGTAACCATAAAACAACACTCATCATGATTCACCGCTGTCATCATGATCTTTTATATTATATAGCCTATCTCAATAAAAGAAGCCACTGTGTATGACCAGGTAAAAATGGCGAAACTAACAATCAAGGTGATTGAAATGAGCAGCAACATTTGTCTGATTCCCAAGACAGTTTACTGAAAAGATCAATTTCCAAGGGACATACCTGTGTTCGACCGGCATCTGCAACAACAAAGGTAGGAAGGCCAATAGTTTCTGCATCTTGCTCCAACTTAGTCCTAAGAACAAGACAACTCAGATATAAGCATGTGATATAGATATCAAGCATACCAAATTGAACGAGTGCAACAAAATTGCTTACAGTTCTTTTAAATTCTTGCATGTGACTACTATTTTAGCTTGTCCGCATTGCTCCCACTGCCTCAACAGGGATCTCTGGCTAGAAACAAAAAACTATGCTTACAGAAACTCGTAACATTCTTAAACTTGATAAATACTAAATAGCGTGAAGGCTGTGATAAATACTAAATATCATTAATGAACAAAAGATAAAATTTTGACATAATTATTTAATCAATTCTTTTAGTCACGGGCGGATTTACAGGGGGTGATGGGGGTGAACTCTCACCCCCATTAATTTAAAAAAAAAAAAATAGTTATAGCGTTGGTCGTTTGTAAAGCCGTTCCTACTGGAATGGACTGAACACCATTGTTGGACCTGGTTTGAAAGAAGTTTGTACATCATGGTTTGAGTAGAAAAGTAACATGTAAAAAGGAGGTAGGAGACTAGGAGAGCGTGCACAAACACGCGTAAAATTACAAAAGAAAAATAGAGCGTGTTGTTCACACACGTATCAAACAATGTTAATGTTAAAGTAACCCCGACCCCACTCATTTAATGGTCTCTTTTCCTTCCGGTAACTTCATTTTTGGGGGTATTTGTTGTCTATTTCTTTAGTATTTCGTTCACATAAAGACTAGTCAATTACTCTTGCCCTTGCAAGCTTGTGAGAGGGATCCGGCCCGTCACAAGCTTGTGACGGATAGTGACCGTCACAAATGAGAATTTGTGAAGACTAGTGTAGTATTGTGTATTTGCGTGTATTAATTTTTCGCGTCTCACTGAAGACAAACATTATTCATCACAGACTGAAAACAGATAGTATCCCTCTTACAATATGTAAGTGAGAGTTCAATGAGGGGGGCTTCATTTGACTCCACTTGTACTCCCACTTACATATTGTAAGAGTGGTACTATCTGTCTCATCTTTTAACGTATAGTGCCCGTATCAACGATAAATTTGTGTTAATTCTTTAGGATTCCCTTACGCCAGCTTTTAAAAATTAGGAATTGTAATCATAAAAAATATTTAGTAGGGTTTTCTAAATTTCAAAGACAAATAGATGGTTAAGTAGTGTAATTACTGATAAAAATTTAATTGAATATAAGGATAATCATTAAACTCGAAAAACGCCTAGTCCTTACGACGGAAATATCCGTGTTAATATCAAAACGGATCGAGTATCATCCCACATGAGCATATAAACAAATTTTTATACTTTTCTCTATGTTATTTGTTATTCTCTTATTCATCTCACATATGGATTTATTTTTCCCGTCACGGCGTCACCCCCATTTCGTAAATCCTGAATTCGCCACTGCTTTTAGTGGGTTTAAAAGCATGAAGTAGGAGATGTACCTCTGCATGAGTTCAGCATACATGCCCATGGCAGCATCTAAATTGATAAAACTAAATCAGAAGGCAGAAAAAATAAAAGAATAATGAAGGTATCTATAAATATATAAACTTAAGCAGAAATCTTACGAGCACATTGAGAAGCAATCTTCCCAGGTCCCATCTTAAGGTCTTGTCTAACAACTAAAACCTGAAATCAGAAGTTTATACTCAAAAATAAAAACCAAAAATAAGCACCGTGACATGACATAGCATTCTCACAGGCTCACAAACGCAATGTGAAATTTTGCAATCTCATAATGAAACCGCAACTAACTGATGTAAGAATATCCTACAACCATATTTTTATTCTCTGTACTAATCTAACATAGTAAGACACATCAACCCAATTAAGAAATCAAATTTAGCCATTCAAATCAAAAGCACAAATAAAGCATTACAATTCACAACCACAAGTCCTGTGATTTATTGAATGACACGTTACGAGTCGAACAGAAATCCATCCCAGAGCAAGCTAAAAGTTGTTCAACTAAGCAAAGCCCTGTCAATTCTATTATACACCACACCCAATATCATAAGGTCAGTTCAACAGTCAATACCAACACTTAGCAAAATATATAAAAGCTCTAACCATTATGCTTAATTTGCCCAAATGCACTTCCTCTTAACCCAGACAACTAGCCAAAAATCGGACACATTACAATAAAAGTACTCCCGCCGTCCGGTCATTTGTTTACCATTTCTACTTTAGAGTCTCTCATTTGTTTATCTTTATATATTAGAAAGAGTTTTTATGAGTAATTTGATCTCCCAATAGGACAATTATCCACTTGCCATCCACTAAGTGGAACCACAAATGGTCCCCAACTCTTACCCTTCGTCTTTGTGCCAAAAGCAAAGGTAAACAAATAACTCGGACGGACGGAGGGGAAGCAACAAAAAAAAGGAGAAGAAGGAATACCATTTTGAGATCCTCATCAGGGTTACCATAAGTAGGGGAAGGTCTTGATTGATTATTAGTACCCAAAATATAAGATTTGGGAGGGGTTTTGGGTTTGAGAGGTTTAGTTAAGTCAACAAGTAATCCAAAAATGAAACCAATAACAAGACCAGGTATGAAATTTTCAGGCTTGAAACTCACACCAATCCCTTCTCTTTCAACTTCTTTTCCATGCTTCACCTGTTCCACATAACCCTACTCATAATTTCACTAATTCAATTAATTTAGTATATCAATTATTTTAATGTTGTAAAGAATTTACCTTTCTTGAAGACTTCATTGAACCAAACATTCCACTTTTTTTATTGTTTTTGGTCGGAGGTGTAAGGTGTTTCAGTTTCAGAATGCAGGATTTCAGTTTTGGAGATAGTGTTGATGGATTTTGCTAAAAGTAATAAGAGAATTTATCGTTTAATTATAAAATAGTGAACCACTTATCTCAACAATCCGTTGTAGTCTAGTTGGTTAGGATACTCGGCTCTCACCGGAGAGACCCGGGTTCAAGTCCCGGCAACGGAACTTTTTTACTGATTTTTTGGATGAGTCAATATAGGGAGTTAGGCCCTGTTCTTTTGGACTTAAATTCAGCTCTTATAAGTTCAGTTCAGCTCCAAATTCAGCTCCAATAAGTTCAGTTCAGTTCAGTTCAGTTCAGTTCAGTTCAGTTTAACTTACTTTATTTCAACATTATTATTATTATTACTATTATCATTGTTATTATTATATTAATTAATTTTTTATTATTATATTAATATATTTTTTAAAATTTATTATATCACTATTATTTATTATTATAATTTTTATTTTTATTTTTATTATTATATTTATATTTAATTTATTTATTTATTATTATATTATTACGATTAATTAATGGAAATATTAGTATTACTAACATTTATTATTATTATTATTATTTTGTTATATTATATTTAATATTTTATTAATATATTCACAATATTATTATTATTATTATTTATATTTACTATTATTAGTATTTATATCAATTATATTATTATATTATACTTGATCTTATTAATTCTTTAGATACTTTTGTTAATATATTTATTACTATATTATATTATTACTAATAATGTTATCATTTATATTAATATTTTATAATATTATTATTATATTATATTAATATAGTATTATACTAATGTTTAATATATTATTATTATTATTATTTATAATATTATATTATTAAATTATACTTATTATATTTATTTTAATTACTATTTTTAATTTATTTATTACTATATTATATTATTATTAATAATTAGATAAGTAATATTACTATTTTACTATTATTATTATTATTATTATTATTATTATTATTATTATTATATTACTATTTTATTTTTATATATCTTATTATTTTATTATTTTAATATATTAGTATAATATTATTATTACTAATGATTAAGTTATTATAAAATTTATTATTGTATTATTATTGTCATAATCTTTTTATTAGTTTAGTTAAGTTAAGTTAAGTTCAGTTCAGATCAGTTCAGTTAAGTTCAGTTCAGTTCAGGTCAGGTCCATTAAGTTCAGTTCAGTTCAGTTCAGATCCAATAAGTTTAGTTCAGTTCAGTTCAGACGATTTCAGTCCAAAAGAACAGAGCCTTATCGATGTTTTTGCTCATTCAATTAGTTAAGTAATGTGTAATTATACTAGCACAAATTCTCATATGTATCCGTCACAAGAGAGACAAACTGTTATATTAGTCCCACAATAAGATTGTTACTCTCGTTAGTGATTTGACATTTTTATCGCAACTGTTTTTGGATCTTTAATGCGCTTATGATTGTTCAACAAGATACGAAAAATAAGAGCATCAGTGGAATGAGTCAACCCTGAACTCCTCATTCCTCAAGGAGGGTCGATGCTAGATTAGAGAATACATCTTTTAAAATTGGGCTGCAGAATGAATATATGTTGCAGTGAGTTTGTGTAATGAGCATTTCTACCATGCACGAATAGAATTTTGGCCATATTTTAATGAATCGTCGCAACACAAATACACAATGATATTTTTTTTAGGGTAAGAAAACTAAATTGAGCCTCTAAAATAGGATCAACCTATATCATCCTTTCGAATGAGAGATTTAAGTTGAAGCCATCGACTTTCAAACAACTTCGAAAGAGTTAGACAAGAATGTCCAATGGAGACCATAAAATCAGCAACTTTGTTGGTCTCACGAAAGCAATCTTTAATTATCACTTCATCAAAGAAAACAAGATCTAATTTCACATCCTTGATTATACTCGAAATCTCCCAAGAAATATGCCAAGTACTACGAATTGAGTTAATAACACATAAATTATCACCTTCAACGATTAACTTTGAGATTCCTAAGTGTTTATCGGCTAAAATGTCTTCTTTAACGCGAGAGCTTCCGCAACAAGAATGATATTATATCCGCAACTATTTGCTCCAAACAAAACGACTTACCATTATGATCTCTTATAAACATGGGTAAACAACCGAAAAGTTGGGAAAAAATCCATTTCTAAATTGAATTATTCTAGATATAAGCTTAGTTTTTACAATCTTTAAGGCACACCTCACCTGTAAATTGGAAGTTTGTTGCAATTTATCCATCCCATTATACAAGGAAATTTAACAGTATTCAATCTCGGTGTCAGTAACGGTATCTACTGCGGTGGCGTATTCTCACTAAATGCAGCCTATATCACCTTAAAATGCTGTGAAATGCAGTCATGGTGATCTTCAAAATCATTATAAAACGACCGTGTTTCAGGGTCACAGTCTTGATTTAATTAAATTTACCAACTCTTTCCGTGATACATAGATGTTGCCAGGCTCCTGACGCAATGTAGTAAACACACCTGCATAGCTGAAAAGTTCAGAATTGAATATCTGGTAGTAGAAAAGTCCAAGCATGCGACGTCAAATGCTGACATCCAGGAATCAATTTCACCATTGGAGGTGGAAGCAATAAGATGGCGGTTTTGAATGACTAGCTTGAGTCCCTCAATAAATTGAGCCATGTTATGCCTAGTAATGAGCCTCTTAAATGGCATGTCTCTCTATTTTAGTGTGAAACCGTCTCTTATGAGATTTACCCCAGCTCATTCACACACATAGCTACAACACCAGGCATGTTACTTCCACACTTCGCTTTAGAAGTAGTGTATCAGTTTCCAACACTCCCAACATTCCGAGAGTTCATTATAGACCAACACCACAAAACTACTTCTCAAAAATAGCCATGTCTTGTCCATGTAACATGGAACAGCGGTCAACTGTTCACTTCAATCCAACTGCACCCAGGTTCCTTTGCAACATCTACCATTTTCATGGAATCCCTTGTTCTTCCCACCTCAAACCACAATTGTTTAACAGCATATATGTTCGATAGCATGGTATAAGTAGAAGAATCTTCTGGATCTAAATGCAAACAATACTCAGCAACTCTAGCAGCAACATTCAAATCTTTGTGAGCTTCGCACGAAGCAAGGAGAGACTTCCATATCACAAGTTCCTCTTTATACGGTGAACTACGAAGGAACTCTTCTGCCTCAGCAACATAACCAGAACGACCTAAGAGGTTCACCATACAAGTGCAATGTTCTATTGAAGGTGAAATGCCAAAACAGGATGTCATTAGTTGGTAATAGTGTCTTCCCTCTTGAACAAGTCCTGCATGACAACAAGCTAGAAGGACTGCAACAAAAGTTACTGAATTAGGCAGGAGGTCATACTTCTCTATTTGATGAAATAAGAGTAGTGCTTCCTTCGAGAAACCATTTTGAGCATAGCCTGTGATCATAGAGTTCCAAGAGACGATGTTTTTCTCATGCATTTCCGAAAACATTTTATGAGCATCTTCCACCACCCCACATTTGGAATACATGTCGATCAGTGCACTCCCAACAAATATTTGGTGGGAAAGGCCCACTTTTATCACATAGCTATGCATGTGTCTTCCTTGTGCAATAACACCCAGGCTAGCCACTGCCTTGATGACACTGGAAGAGGAAAACTCATCTGCATTTTCGGACAGCTTATGCATTTCACAGAACATCTCGAGAGCTTTGACACCTTCGTTTTTTTGGACAAGTCCTGAGATAATAGTAGCCCAAGCAACAACATGACTCCCTTGTACAGTCTCAAATGCTCGTATTGCACAGTCAAAAAGACCACATTTTGAATAGAAATTCACGATTGAATTCCCTACTAAAACAAATCTATCCATTCCACGTTTAATTGACTGTGAGTGAATCTGTATCCCTTCAGTGCACGCACAAGATGCGGCGACGGATGTAAAGAGGCCAAGAAAGGTTAAATCATCAGGTTTCATATCCTCGATTCTGAGTAAGATATAAGTTTCAAGCGCCTTTTCATGGTCACCACACAATCCATAGCCGGTGATAAGTGCATTATATGATACCACATTTTTCTTGCGCATCTCAAAGAAAGCTTGCTCGGCTTCACTCATAATCAGACACTTGGAGTACATATCAACAAGTGCAGTACCTACATAAACATCGAATAGATAACCAAACTTCAAACTTTTAGCATGTAAGTATTTACCAAGCACACCATCTGGCATTACAGATGAAGCATTAATGACAGCAGAAAATGTGGTACAATTAGGAGAAAGCCCTCTGAGTTCCATCATAAGGAACAAATCAAGAGCTTCCTCTTCATAACCATAATGAGCATACCCGGTAATCATTGTATTCCACACAACAATATCCCGATCTCTCAACTGATCAAACACACTACGAGCACAACTCAACTCCTTGAATTTCGAATACATATCAACAAGAGAGCTACCCACAAACCGATTAGAATCAAACCCGACTTTGATTGCATAACCATGAACACACCCACCAAATCTACACCTACCCACATGACCACAAGCATTGATCACACTAGCAAGCGTAAAATCATTAACAAAACCTCTACCACCAACACATTCGGTCACCAGCCGACTAAACAACCTACAAGACTCATGACCAAGTCCACTCTGGCCATACCCGGAAATCACAGAATTCCAAACAGTTCCGTCTCGTTGAGGCATTTCATCAAACACCTTGCGTGCATCCAAAATCCGACCGTATCGAAAGTACATAGTGATCAAGCCACTTGAAACAAAGAGGTGTTTTGAGTAGCCATGTTTGAGGGATAAACTATGCAAGGCTAACCCACATGAGTTGAAGCCATGTTTAGCACATAGAGTTAAGATTGTTGAGAAAGTTGTAGCATTTGGTTGAATACCAGCTGTTTGCATCTTAAGAAACAGTGATAGAGCTCTGTTGTAAAGCCCTTTACTTGACCAATATCTGATCTTTGATGTCCATTCAACCACATTTTCACCAAACATTAGTTACAAATTTGCAAGTGTAGTGGAAATAGTAGTAGACTAATAGTACCTTGTTTACGAAGAAAGCTGAGATCACGGCGGACTGCAAATTTCAATTTCAAAAACTCACTGCGTAATGTAAGTGGTAACTTCTGGATTAATAGTTTAAGTTTTGTTTATTCAAGATAAAGTTAAATTTACATACTATAAAACATTTAAAGCTTTTCTATTTTTCCTATTTTTTTGGAATTGAAAAAAAACTTTTTTTTTATTCAGATAGGACCTCCATGTTCTATACTCTTTATTTAATTTCTCTATATGAATAAATTTTGCTGCATTTCATTGCACTATAATCTTATGATCATATGATTTCAATGACTCTTATTGTACAAAAACATAGATTATATATTTGTTAATTGTTCAAGTTATACATTTGTTTGACTAAATATTTCTAATAAAAAACTAAAAATAAACATGATAGAAAAAATTTCAAATAAAAATTCCAACTACAAATAAAAATTATATATTTGTATCGTATTTACATATTGATTTTTTCTTTCAAATGTCGACTATCGAATCCGTGCATTTTTTTTTGTACGGGTTAAAAACTAGTAGGTTAAATTAAGTTAACTTGCTTAGATTTAATTTCATTATGTTATGTTAAGTTTATAGGACGCATGTAATTTTGCTGACGGTATTTAGTCGAAAAGTTAAATAGGTATGCCCTGAGGTTTTTGGTTTTCTATGATGCACCCCTACATTTTTGCAATTCTCTGGTGTACCTTGAACTCTATACATTAGTCTATACAAAGACAATCATAAGTCATTGTATAGACTAATGTATAGAGGTTAATTTTATCCCGCCAAACACCCGATGATGATAGGACGCATGTAATTTCACTGACGGTAGTTAGTAAAAAAGTTCTTCTTCTATGATGTAAAGCGGAACGCTTTGACAATTTTACTAATTTGAAATGGATTATTTTAAGTTAGTCAAATGTTTTATTAATTTAAATTATTTGAAATGAATTTCTTTAAAGTAAATGAAATTATTTTCGATTCGTACTTTCGAGTTTAAATTGAATTTACCCTTTTATAAATTACTAGTTTTATACCCGTGCAAAACTGCACGGGTTTGGTATTGCTAATAATATGATTTGGTATAAAATTCAATCTGATTTCCATTGATAATAATCTCTGTATTTATAGTACAACGTAAGGTATAAAATAATAGAGTCGGGCTCAAACTAGGAGACCCAACATATGACTCAAACTAGGAGTCCTAACGTAATACCCCCCTCAAGCTGGAGCATACGGATTAAGAATGCCCAACTTGCCAACCAAGGATAGGAAACGTGAGGAGCCAAGGGCTTTAGTAAAAACGTCAGCCAGTTGTACCGTAGTAGAAACATGAGACGGAGCAATGAGTCCATCATGTATGGCATCGCGGACAAAGTGGAGATCAATCTCAATGTGCTTAGTCCGTTCGTGAAAGACAGGATTATTGGCAATGTGCAACGCAGACTTGTTATCGCAGAAAAGAGGGATAGCCGTGGGCTGGGTAACACCCAAACACGAGAGAAGGCTTTTGAGCCATTTTAATTCACAAGTAAGAGCAGCCAAAGATCGATATTCAGCTTCAGTAGACGAAAGAGATACAGTGGGTTGTTTTTTGGTTTTCCATGAGACAGGAGACGAACCAAGAAACACAACCCAACCGGTGAGGGACCGACGAGTAAGGGGGCATGCCGCATATTCAGAATCACACCAGCCATTAAGCGATAAGAAGCATCAGAGCGCAGTAAAATTCCCTGCCCCGGAGTGCCCTTAAGGTAACGCACGGTGCGAAGGGCCGCATCCCAATGATCATCTCGCGGGGAATGCATAAACTGAGATAATATGTGCACAGTGTACGTCAGATCAGGACGGGTAACAGCGAGATAAACAAGACGGCCAACGAGACGACGATAGCGCTCAGCATCCACAAGGAGAGGTGAGGTAGACTGACCAAGGTGATGATTTTGTTCCAACGGTGTGAGAGATGGTTTACATCCCAGAAGACCGCACTCGACAACAATATCTAGTGCATATTTCCGTTGACAGATAAAAATACCATCAGTGTTACGAGCAACCTCGAGACCAAGAAAATATTTCAAGACTCCCAAGTCTTTCATATGAAAGCAAGAGTTCAGATAAGTCTTGAAACTAGTAATAGCAGCGGAATCATTGGACGAGATAATTAAGTCATCGACATATAACAGTACTTGGAGATGTATGGTACCACGGTTGTAAGTAAATAAAGAATAGTCAGCGAGGCTTTGAACGAACCCATATTCTTTGAGAGCAGAACCAAATTTTGCAAACCAACATCTGGGAGCTTGCCTTAGGCCATACAATGATTTACGCAGGCGGCAGACCAAGCCAGGAGTGTCGGTTTGAAAACCAGGGGGCATTTTCATATATACTTCTTCATTAAGGTCACCGTGCAAGAAGGCATTATGGACGTCCATTTGATGCAAGATCCAATTTTTAGCAGCAGCGACAGCGAGGAAGGTACGTACTGTAGTCATTTTTGCAACCGGGGCAAATGTTTCCTCATAATCTATCCCGTGTGTCTGATGGTTTCCAAAAATTACCAAACGAGCTTTCAGTCGTTCAATGGAACCATCGGATTTGTATTTGATTTTATATAACCATTTGCTTCCGAGAGCCCGCTTACCATCCGGAAGTGGCTCTAATGTCCACGTGCCATTATCATGTAAGGCTTGCATTTTGGCATCCATGGCTCTACGCCATCCCTCGTCCTTCACAGCTTCGGTAAATGAGCGAGGTTCTTTATGGGTCATAAGAGCTGCCAAGTAGGTACGATGTTTGACAGAAAATTTGTCACTACAAACATAATTAATCAGGGGATATGGGTTACCTGAGGAGGGTGATGGCATAGCGATATGAGAGGCGGTGGTGGACTGACTACTACCTTTAACAGTTTTTCCAACAACATAATCACGAAGCGAAGTAGACGGGATTTTAGGACGATGGCCACGACCCATGGGTTGCTCTTGCACCTCCGGCTGATCCAAAACAGGAGGAGGCCCGGTGTCAACAGGGGGCACAATTGCCGAAGTAGGACCCGTAGGGTCTGTGAGAGTAGCCGGGTTGTCAGCTGGCCGAAGTATCTCATCATCACTGTCAGCATCGTCTTCAGTGTCCGAGATACTCCCGCGGTGAGTAGCTCCTTCCAAATACGGGAAATGAGACTCATAGAAAATAACATCGCGTGAGACAAAGACCTCGGCTTTTTCAAGATCATAAATATACCACCCTTTTTTCCCGGAGGGATATCCCAAGAAAACACATTTCCGACTTTTACTGGCAAATTTATCTCCTTTCGCGCGTTGGTTGTGAGCATAACACAATGACCCGAAGACACGCAAATGGGTGTAAGGCGGAGGCTTACCATAAAGCACTTCATATGGGGTAATGTTTCCTAACAAGACGGAAGGAGTACGGTTAATAAGATAGGCAGCAGCAAGGGCACACTCGCCCCAAAAATTAATGGGAAGACCAGCCTGGAATCGGAGGGCACGCGCAACATTAAGAATGTGCTGATGTTTGCGTTACACCCTCCCATTTTGTTGTGGGGTACCCACACACGAACTTTGAAACAATATGCCTTGCGAAGTGAAGTATGGTTGGAGTGAATGAAATTCAGTGCCGTTGTCACTTCTGACTATTTTAATAGCTGCGGAAAATTGTCGAGCTATCATAGCTATAAATACCATAAATTTGTCACGTACATCGGTTTTGGAATGCAGTAAATATAGCAATACACCACGAGAGTGATCGTCAACGATGGTGAGAAAATATCGAGCACCATTAGTAGACGGAGACTCATAAGGGCCCCATAAATCACAATGCACAAGATGAAAAAGACCGTCACTTTTATTATCACTTAACGGAAAAGAATTTCGAATTTGTTTGGCACGATGGCAAACATCACAAGGTTTAATCAAAGTGCCCTTATTACTAACAAACGGAAGTAATTTAACTACTGTTTCGGAAGGATGACCCAACCTCCTATGCCATAAATTAATAGTAGAATCAACCCCTAGAGCATTCGTGCTAACCCGTGAGTCCTGTCGAAGGTAGTATAGTCCATCCAACCGATCACCCGTGCCAATCACCGTCCTCGTATGCCGGTCCTGAATAATACAGTTAGTAGCATTAGTGACAAACTCACAGTGCAAAGCATCGCTTAACTGAGACGCTGAGATTAAATTACAATGTAATTGAGGGACATAAAGAACGGGATTGAGAGAAATATGCGAGGATAGTCTCACGCTACCAACGTGAGATGCTTGGACGTGAGTGCCATCCGGAAGACCGACAACACGGCTGGGAATGTGGCGAATGTCCGTCAAAAATTCCGTATTTCCAGTAACATGATGGGAACAACCGGTATCAATTAACCACTTACCACAGAATGTATGAGAAGGCGTGCCAAAGACAACAACCGGGGGCTGTGAAGACTCACCACGACGGACCTCAGTGTGCATCGCGTTACTACTTTCAGGTTTGACGGTATTTATGGGATTGTTATTACGAGTACCAGCACGACCACGGTTGGAATTACCACCACGGGAAGGACCATGATTCGGGTTTTTCAGGCCTTTAAACTCATACCACCAGTCGGGTATTTCATCTAATAAGTCAAAGCACATACTACGGTCATGTCCCGTCTTACCACAATTAGAACACACAAGGCGTTGCCTTTCAGAACGAGAGAGTTGAGTGGGAGGACGAGGAAGCAACGGAGGTCGTGGGGTAGTCTGCCGGACAGCAAACGAGGATAGTTCAGGCGGAGGCGCTGTTTCCGAGGGTTTATTGATGCCCTTCACCCGTTCCTCCTGACTGACTAGCTGAAACGCACGACTGACCGTGGGTAGGGGGGTTTGCGACAGAATCACGGACCTCAAGGTTTCATAAGGAGAAGGAAGTAAGCCGAGTAAGAATTGGTGTAGCCGGTCACTTTCCCGTCTGTCGAGATGTTGTTTAGCGACATTACCAGAACAAGTGCAAGAAATAATAGGCTCATGAGTATCCAATTCATCCCACAATTGATTTAAGGTGCCATAATATACCGCGACGGACATGTTGTCAGATTGCTTACATTCACGGAGCGATCCTTTAAGTTGTTGGATACGGGATCCGTCAAGAACACTAAATCGATCATGTAAATCATCCCATAGGCGTTTGGCATTATCATATTTAGAGAGAAGACGTTTTACCTCGGTCTCAATGAGGTTCATGAGCCAAGAAATAAGCATGGAATGGAGCATCTCCCAATCGTCTGGAGTGCACGGCGGTTGTGGTGCTGTAAGAGTGCCATCAAGGAACCCATACTTGCGGCGCGCTTTAAGAGCAGTACGGACATCAGATTTCCATTCATCAAAATTGTGGAGGGTAAGACGGGTACCAGTGATGCGGTCACCAGGTTTATCATGATTGCCTATGTAATAAGGAGAAGAAGAATCGAGACGAGGCGGAGGAGGGGTAGACGATTGCTCGTCACCGGCCATGACAACCGAGATAGGTAGATGTTTTAAGATTTTTATTTTGGAGAATTTGTTGTATAATAGGTTTCGTCTGATACCATGCTAATAATATGATTTGGTATAAAACTCAATCTGATTTCCATTGATAATAATCTCTGTATTTATAGTACAACGTAAGGTATAAAATAATAGAGTCGGGCTCAAACTAGGAGACCCAAAATATGACTCAAACTAGGAGTCCTAACGTAATAGGTATTAAACTTGTATAGAAAATATTCGATTTCATGCATAAATATTGATATAAAATTTCAATAACTGTTAATTAAAATTTAAATTTCGAACAATACTTCCTATCATTTAGAAATAGTAGACAAAATCTAATAAACTTACAAATGATAGAATATTTTGTGTAAGCATCATTGCTTTGCAAAACACTGTATGAAATACGCTAGAGAAACGTTTGTAATATCCGAGAGTAGAGAACTTGAGTATTAGACAATAACTATTGACTTATTTCACAAACCAGCCATATTAATTGTTGACTCTTATCAACTATAAAATAAAAAACATAGTATGAATAAGAAATAAATATAACTTGACAAATTGTGCATATTTAATTTTTTTTGTCTTTTCAATTTAAGGTGTGTATGTTTGATATATTCGTATTATAAATTAATCTGGAAAATGAAGAGAATAAGCAATATCGTTACATGTAACATCAGCGAAATGAAAATAACACGATAATCATTCGCATTTACACATTTTAACTTAGCAAATTTTAGCGACATAATTTCGGCTCATGTTAGTTGGATGAGTTCATAATTAAACAGGTACAATCTATTTTGAATTGTGCATAACTGATGAATAAAAAAAGCCGAAACACTTCAAATAATCCATCACAAATTCTATTTAAGACGGACACAATCCGTCTTAAACTTAATACGGGTTAAATACATATCAAATCACCCCACGTGTTCCCTGAAAAATACGAAATTTTTTTGTCTTTATTACCACTATAAGATTTTGTTTGACACGACTTAAACTTAAGATGAATAGTACCGTCTTAAATTAGAATCCCTATTACCATATATAATCCCACCCTCCCCATCACCAAAATCCTACGTCACTAAAAGACCGACTATCTACATTCCCTCCATATCGCCTACATCTCAAATTTTCTATCTTTTTCTACTCTCCCCTCTCTCATTTTCGTATAAATATAAGCATGTGTTTCCTTTATCCCACATTATCTTTTGTTTATATTATAATCAATAAATTTGAAAACAATTTAATTTGAAAAAAAAAAACTATCCACAGTGCATTACAATGTTATGTATGTAGCATTCACCTCAGGCAGTGGCATATCTAGGATTTGAACATAGGGGGTGCAAATTAACAATGATTTCGGCAAAGGGAAGAAAAATTTAAACATACAAAAAAAATGTGAGACTAAACTAAAAAAATAAATTAAAATATTCAAAAATTCGAGTAAATATAAAAAAAAATTAAAATCGTGAGTATATAATTATTTACCGTAAAAGACATCCCGTCGTAAAATCCAAAAAATTGGAGATCAATATATACATAATACTTTTGTTTATGTTAATTAAATAGTATTTGAATATAATAAAAATTGAACATGAAAATGTAGGATAATTAAAGTCTAAAACTATGCATTAAATGACATTAAAGACACATTTATTACTAAATGAAATAAATATGGAAAAAGCTCACTTATAAGATTTGAACCCGTGACCACTAAGATAAAAACTAAGTTACTAACCACTGCACCCCTAATGGTTTTTTGATTTTCAATAAAACTAAAATGTAAATATTTCAAATTAGGAGGGGTGCAGGCGCACCCACTGCACCCCCTTAGATACGCCCCTGACCTCAGGAATGACAGATTTTTATGTAAATGCTTCTAATCTACATGGTAAATTTTTATTCTTTTTTTTTGTTATAACGTAAGTATTTTTTATACATGTAATCAGTCTAATTAAGACAACTTTTTAATGGTTTAATGCTTGTAGCACATAAAAAATGGCATTTCGATAAATTTATTAGATCTATCTAATAAGTAGATTGCAGTGTGAGTATTTAGCGAGAGATTTAGAATACGTAAGTAATTTTTTTTTGTATTTTCTAAAACAAAATTAAATAAGATAAGTTCAAAAGATGGTCTTTTTGTGGGGTTTTATATTTTTTCAGTTTAAAAATCATTTTTTCAAATTTTATTTGATATGGGACATTCTAGATCCATATTGTGCTATATGAATCAACGATTAAATAGTTTGTTAATGCATGCATTGATTAATTAATGTTGATATTTTACAAATTAGAATGATATCACCTAAATTCTCTAATATTTATTAACTTACTGATTTTTAAATAATCTTACTAAAGCGGTGTGTTCTTATGAACTTATTTATTGATTTTTTGTTTTTGTTTTAGTAAAACTGTGTAAGGTGAAATTATATAATTCAGTAATTTTTTATTGATTGTAATTTTAAATTATTAATTTTCAGGATTTGTTGACATATCATTGTAATTTGTTATTAATGTAAAGCTTTAAATCATAATTTAGAATTATTAAAAAGTTACATGTTCAAAATATTGTATTTATTGAGATAAATTATTTTAGGATAAAAAGCAAACTGCTACATAAAATGCGGAAAAAAGAAAAAAGAAAAAAGAAAAAAGAAAAAAGAAAAAAGAAAACTAACATGATGATGTGGATCAATGTGATGGCTTTAAATGTTCCTGTTTTAATAGAATGAAGATGAAATATAATTTAATAAAAATTTTCATTTTAATATTTGAAAAGTTTTGATTTGAAAAATCAATATTACGTGTTTAAATCGTTTTTTATTTGATTTAAAAAATCATATTTTGCGATTTTGCGACGGTCTTTTAGCTTGATTTCGGAACAATTTTGAGCTCGTTTTTAATTGTTTATTGGCCCAATTTTCGAGGAGTACTTAGCCCATATACTAACCCCCATAGATCCCAGGTTCGAGCGCCCTTACCAATACCCCAAACCCCTCTTTTTTCCTCCCTTTTCCCACGAACAAACAACCCCCCGCCACCCAACATCCCTGTTTTAACAACCCCTTTAAGCCGCCAATGTAGCCACTATCACCCTCCTCACCTAGCCCACACCCTAGCCTACCACCTGGCCCTAACCGATAACCCAAACCCTTGCCAAAACCAGCTCAAATCAGCTCGCAACCCCCCGTGTTTCCGCCCCTGTTTTGGCGAAAACCCGCAACCGTTTTACTCCCAATTTTCGACCCATTAACCCATCCTATCAAACCCGACATTGCCTTGCCTTAATCCCAAAGTAATAGATCTCCCATATCTCTGAATATCTCTTTCATATCTCGTCCATATCTCTCACAAGTCCCTTCTTAAAACCGGTTTAACACACTTACCTAAACCAGCTCAAACTTTTACCATATCTAAATTTCGTCTATAACTGAACGATATGAGATATAGGTCTCTTATACAAGCATATATTATACCCTAGACAACCCTAACACACACGAAAAAAGACGAGGCAAAGAGCAACACACAAACACAAAAACAAACAACCCCCTTCTTCAATCTCTCTCCAAAACCAAGTTAAACCTTCAACCAACATTAAAACTGCTGGACCCAAAATTTACAATAAATGGCATGACATGTGGCACAAGGTGATTGGGCATAAGAGTAAAAGTAAGGGAATGATCACATGGAATAATTGTGACCCTTAGATCAAGTCAACATTGGATGCATGGGAAAGAGTCATCAACTAACTCCCTAACTAATTGCTTGTCGTGTGTTTGAAAACAAATAAATTAGTAAATCAAACGAAGGAACAAGAGACACAAGGACTTTTAAAGTGGTTCAGTTTCACACGTTGAAACCTACGCCACTATTTCTTGATTAATAATTTTAGTACCTTCCTACGGATTACAAAATTACTAACCCACTCGTACAACTAACTCTAGTTGTAACTCAAGGTGAGTACCGTTAAATACTCGATTCTATCTTACGTTAATAAGAAAGTGTTTTTTTGTTCGTTCTTTGATGTTCACACAATTGATATTAGGTTTAGAATCGTATTTAAACTCTAATTGAACACGAGAGCTATTCACAAACAACACGGCTCATAAGCCTTAGTTTCGTGAAGCCTTAGTCCAACACGGTTTTAACAAGATATATTTAGGGTTTAGATTTGAACATATATGAAACCCTAGATAGCATGACAACTCATAGGTTGTTTTACTACTCAATAGAGAAATCACAATGATGTTCAAATTAGATAAATTTAAGCTATGTTCTACCATAAATACACCTCTTATAAAGTTTGTTTAAAAACTTTATTCAAAACAGCTTTAATATACTAAAACAGCCATACCGATTGCCGCCACTCTAAGGTTATAGTAAAATATCTTATAACCTTGAGCCTGGTAAGTAAGGTTATAGGTAAAACAGCTATAACTTTACTTCCCAAAATTACTATTGAAAGATACCGTTATTGGATGACGACCTATACTATAAAATCTTCCTGGAGATCTTCAGTATGTTGATCATCACTTCATTCCAATCTTGAGCTCTTCATCTTGACCTTCGCAAGCTACTTCAATTCTTTATCTTTGATCTTGAGCTTGACTTTCGCCAAAGTTATGACAGAACCAGTCATAACTTCACCGCAGCAGTACCAAGGTTATGACTCAATGACTTATAACCTTACAATACCTTTGCTTCACAAATCATCAAGATTATAGCTGAACAAGCTATAATTTTAAGTGCCAAACCATGTTTAATCTATCAAAGACTAAACAAACAATTACAAGCACAAACATATATATTATAAGACCAAACATGTCATTATCAAAACAAAACATATGAGTATATGGTTCAACATATAATTTACATAACATTTATACTCCCCGTAGCCCACCTGAGTTCCGCTAGAATCCCGTGGTATCGCCAGAATCCGGCGGTTCCGCCAGAGCGTACCTTGTAGTTCCATCGGTGTATATCCTTAGTTCTGCCAGAATATTGTAGTACCGCCAGAGCGTACCTTGTAGTTCCGCTAGAATACAACCTAAAGAAATATTGTGCATTAATTGTTGGGATTCCGACTCCCCCCGTGGTTTTCCCCCCACTAGGTTTCCGCGTCACCATTTTCGTGTGTCCTTGTTCATTTACTTTACTTTTATTGTTGTTTTCGTCGTTACTTTTTCTTGATTTTCATCCGTATTCTATCACAATTCACATATAAATTAACCCCCCTTGCAAGGCTAAAAAGAGTAGATCATTTTGACCCTCCTCCACAAACAATTTAATAGGTTTGGTCAATTTTTGGCTTCAACAATTTGGCGCCCACCGTGGGGCAAAGTGATCGATTTCTATAGCCAAAATATTGTCGAGTCAGTACTCCACCAGAAACTTGCAGACATGGCCGCCACGGTACCCCTAGACCTTGCTAGAGAAGGAATGATCAGTCCACGAGAAACCTCCAGCATTGTATGAGCAGAGGGTAGACCAGCAGGAATGCTCAATACATGTGTTCAGGTCCAAAGTAGCTCAACTAGAGGAACCTTTAGGCGCCCAAGCCTAACTCCACCAGATGCAGATACTTTGCAGGTCATCATGAAGGAAATGGGAACCCTGTAGAAAACCGTAGAGAACCTCCAGAAGGAGAACCTGGATATGAAGGCAAGGATAGCAGCCATGGTACCTCTTCACCTAGTACCAGTCCTACAGAATTTCCAAGAGATAGTTCCAGCTACCCACTCGCTCCAAGATTCAGCAAAATGTGTTAAGGACCAGAATGGCGAATTCCCCCTGAGCCGGTTACGAGATTCACTCCATAGGGTCTACCGTTGAGGAGCTTTATAATACCAATTGGGCTTGGAGCTCTAACACATAAATACTCTCTCATGTTGGCCAACATGCATGCTACCCTAGTAATATTCTGTCTACTGGTTCCCTTAGGGCTAACTCTTTCTCCAGTACAGGTACCACCAGTCAGTAGGCCCCAGACGAGCAGTGCAGGTCCATCATCAATCCCAACTCTCTGTCCAGTAGCTTTGCTAGCCAACCCTACTCCATACAACAAAACTATGTAGGAGCAGCGTCAGTAGGTAATCCCTTTGGCTTCGTCCCGCCTGTTTCTAACCCTTTTGCAGGAACATAAGGACAGGTGAAACAACAGCTCAAAGAGCTCCGAGAACTCAGAGACATGATCAAAAAAATACCTGGCATGTCGCGCCCTCTGGAAAGAGCAGCCCTGCAGAGTTACACAAACTCCCCCTTTGTGGACAGCATATCACTTATCGACGTGCCTAAAGGATTCAAATCACCCACAATGACGTTATACGATGGTACAGACGACCCGTCAAACCACATCAACTATTACCAACAGAAGATGATGGTGATAACAACAATATGACCCCTGAAAGAGTCTTGCATGTTCAAGGGCATTGGGTCCACCGTAACAGGGGCAGCACTGCACTGGTTCGTCAATCTGCCAAATAGATCATTAACATCTTTTGCGGACTTAGTCAATGCATTCAACCACCAGTTCGCTAGTAGCCGTAAGCCAGAGAAATAGACAAGCGACCTCTATCGCGTTATTTGAAGGTATGATGAGCCTACTCGAGAGTATATGTGCAGGTTTAATAGGGAGAAGGTACACATCCTTAGCTGTGACATTCCCAGGCCACCGCAATTGAGGCCTTCAGACAAGGACTACTCCTAGACTCCGAAATGTACGAAGAATAAGGTACCCATGCAATACCTTTGAGGATGTGCAAGTAAGGGAAATGACATCGATTAGATTAGAAGAAGACACATGTCCATATGCATATATGGTACCTGAGGTAGACTGTAACTTAATAATTTCATTACCTCCTTTTTACTTCGAATAACTACTGACTTGAGCGTCGGAGAGCCGTTGGCGGCCTAGCAACAAATATCTTGCAGGACGATCAAGAGGGCATCCTATCAGCAAGGGATGTCTCTCAGTCTGCAGGACCGCTTACTCTGGCAGCTGAACAAGTCAATGTTTCTACAGAATAAGTCACTCTTCCAGAAGATTACCCTCTCAGCAGGAAGAGTTAATATCCATGCAGATTAAGTCACTCCTCTTGCAGAACATGTCATTCTCTCTGTAAATTCAGGAGGGTGTTGATCCAAAACATGGGGGCAATTCAATCAAATGTACTGCTAGTGGTCAGTACCAACGTCGAGCAAAAGTGTATGTCCTCTAGCAAGGAGACAAAAAAGGAACTCCCGAAAGTTATCCAATAAACAATAGCTGCAGGAACCAAAGACATTTTGCAACCTACCCTTGATATAGCAAGTTCCTCTTCAGCATGGGAGAGACGAACAAGAGTTAGACTGTTTTGCATGCCCTTCCCAACGGAGTATATAGGTTAATGACTATAGAGGGAGAAATCATACATAAGCCTTGGAATATCGTCCACCTCAAGAGGTACCACATCTAAAGAAATTGATGTCTAAACACCCTCAGGTATATCAATATCTCCTCACAGCAACACAAAGGAAACACTTTGTAAATACAAGAAACAATTTCATTTTTAATAAATTCTCAAATAAATTTGCAAATAAATAATCCTTCTAAACTTGTAGAACATTGTGAAAAGATTTTCTGGTAAAATCTTTCAAAAGCATTTTCAACAAATGTTTTCAAAAATATTCAAAACATTTGTTTGGCTTTTCATTACCCTCCGTCCTTATTGAAGGAGCCCAAATAACATTGGAAGGCAGTCGACCATATCCAGACTAGCAGAAAACTCTTCCAAAGGTACAAATAGCGTGCGCGTGACGAATACATGGTCAAGCCCCTACACTACCACCACAAACACCTTCACATAGCGTGACATTCTGATATAAGGACAATAGACTCTAGAGCCACCGTTTACCGAAAATGCCGGCCAACACGTGCATACACGACAAACAATGCTCGCCACTGTGCATACACGACAAACAATGCTCGCCACGAGTGACAATCATGCAGCCAAAACGCTACAAACGATAAATACATACTAAGTACCTCAGAAACATAAACAAACAGAAATAAACGGTTCTAACATAGAGCACGTGTCTGCATCCCTGTAGGTGCGGACCACAACAAACCCAAGTTTTCCATGAACACCTATGTTTCTATCACTAACATTTTTCAGGAATCACCTACATTAACGAAATTTCCTCCAAAGGTTCTCCACACCAGAATCATTCTTGGCAACCATATGCGGATCAATACAATCAGGAGGAGGTTATCCCTCAGCTTCTACCAGCTGGACCCGACGTCCATCAACATCCCCTACATACATATCGATATCTGACGCGCATCTACATGGCTTTACTTACAGACTAGCAGAAGTACGGAGACGCAAAAATTAGTCTGCTAGAACAACATGATATGACCCAGCAGAACGAGCAGATCAAACTACCAGGATTCAGGGGTGGAGAGCAGGGGTTTAGAGCATCGTGCAACATATAGTTGTTCCCGCAGAATAATAACTGCAGAACTACAGAAGGGTGCCGAACCTGCAGTACTTGAACTTGCAGTGAAGGACTAATTTCCCTCCTCAACAAAGTTAAGGAGATAAATTGAGGGTAATTGCTGGGGCCAAAATTTACAATAAATTGCATGACACGTGGCACAAGGAGATTAGGCATAAGTAAAAGTAAGGGTTGATGACATGGAATAATTGTGGCCCTAGATCAAGTTAACATTGGATGCATGAGAAAGAGTTAGCAACTAACTCTCCAAAGTTAGGAGCACATGTAAAAATAAATGATCAATAACAACTTCCTAGAAAATAGGGGATGTTAAGGAAGAACAAGAGATATTTTAATGGAGACATTGGAGGACCTTAGCAGAAATTGAGCACTTTAAAAGCAATGGAGCAAGATATAGAAGCAGGATCTCATTCCACAACACTCTCACTCTCATTCTCATAACACTTGAGTCATTCCTCCAAATTCTAGTAATATATTTTATATAACATTTGTACTCCCCGTAGCCCACCTGAGTTCCACAAGAATCCCGTGGTACCGCCAGAATCCGGCGGTTCTGCCCAGAGCGTACCTTGTAGTTCCATCGGTGTATATCCTTAGTTCTGCCAGAATCTTGTAGTACCGCCAGAGCGTACCTTGTAGTTCTGCCAGTATCTTTTTTTCTTCTGTTTCTTTCTAGAAATCACAAATTTGAAGTCTCAAGATTTCAAAACATCTTTCGGAAAGAAGTTTGAGTATGAACCAAAGTCGTGGCATCGATTTGAAAACCGATGCGCGAGAGTCCAAAAAACGCGCGAGAATCGTGCTCTTCTTGTTTGTTTAAAATTGGTTTTGTTTTGTTTAAACGATTAAAAGTTTAATCTTTTTAGTTGTTATTTGAAAACCGTCGAAGACTTACCCTTGGTGAAAGCTTACATCCGACGTTCTTGAATACCGTCTGATGTACATGTAAGTTGAGGGTGCAAAACACCATATTTCTCCTTTTTTTTTTTTATCATTTTATTTCAATTATCGTTTAGTATCATTAATTAATTTTTGTTAATATTTATTGTCATAATTAATGATGTTTCTTGATGGTTTTATTCATTTTAAGGTAGAAGTAATCATGTTAGTTAGTTAATTAGCATGTTTAGTTCGATCCATGTCGTTTATTTGTGTTTAATTGTATTTATGCATGATTTAAGCGATTTAAATTGGTAAAGATGAAATCATGATTAATTTACTTGTCTTTACAATGTCACAAATTAATTGGAATGAAGTTTTGGTTAGTTTGTTTATGGTGTTTCACATATTAGTTGAGTTTGATTTTAATTATGAAGAAATTTAAATTGATTTGAATTAATTTGATTAATGACATGTTTGATTGATATAGATTGATAAATTAATGAAATTAATTTATTGTTCATGTTAAGCCATGTAGAATATCATGTTTTAATTTTTTCTATGACATTAGCATGTTAGTTAGTCGATTTGATTTTAATTATGAAATAGTTAAATTTGAATTGGATGTTAATTGTGTCTTGTAACCTAATCCCTAATGTTTGCTAGTGTATCTTACTCTAAGAGTAATAACATCTCTTTGCCGTCACCTCCTTGTTTGTTTATATTAGATAGTTTAAATGAACAATTCACATGTTAAATAATTTTGATAAAGTTAAATGCATTAAAACGACATATAATGAAATTCATATGTTAAGGTTTAAATCACATGGTTGCATTTTCACACGACACGTCTCTTAATAGCCATTCTCTTGCTTAGTAAAGACCGTTATTGTAACGGGCGCGGTTGAGTGATTTTTTAGTGAAATTAAATTAACTTTCTAACACGTAATCTCACACGAACTCATTTTCTCTAAAAATTGTTTTATAAATTCCATTTAAAAATTTAGTGCAACTCTTTTCAAAAAGCTATAACAAAATGTGTTTTATGAAATAAAAGGCATTGCGTTGATCGAATTCCCTCATCCACAGTATGATTATAAATAGGAGTAATCATTTGAACTTAGGTATCAACCCATGAACCAAAAATAGATTAAGGCTTATAATTCATTATGTGTGATTATTTACATAATTGAAATGATGACTTATTTTCTTAGTTTGATTTTTACATGTTTGGATTTTTCTTTCTTACTTCGATTTATTATTTTTGTAATATGTGTTTTTTCTTTTCGAAAATATAATTTTTAGATTACTGATATATATTATAGGATTATATTCACCTATAAAATTCTTTTTGTTACTGAGAGTTTTGGTATAACTATAATAAATGTTTATCCATTAAATTTTACATTTCTTTTACAACTCCCACTGTCATATTCATTTCTTTACATTTGATTAAAACACTGCTCACAAAAAATAAAAAATAAAAAGGTAAAATGATTGAGACAGTGGGAATACTATGTATGGGCGAATGTAAAATATAAATGTAGATCATTCTCATATATCACAAATTTTAAAATATTATGATTTATTTAAGTTTGAATTATAAAGATCGAAATAGTTTGACATTCACATGTTTTTGTTTGCCAAATGAGCCATTAAAATTACGAAGTAAAATTAAAGAGAATGAAGATTGGTGTAACATCCGCAATTTTTGCTATTAGTCTTTAATAAAATTTTATTATTATTAGTTAGCCTTAGTTTAGTCTTAAAATAGGATTTTCTTGAGCCCATTTCTAGATTAGATTGATTGATGATGCTTTAAGACAAATTAATCTTATTGTTAATATAATGTGTGCCTCTTAACTTTTAATCTTATACCCATGGAAGCTCTACTAATCGTTCAAGGTTGCACAAGAAGATCAAGAGATGAAGATCGTCATTGTTAGAGTCATAGTGGTGTAAGAGGAAATCATTGAACTTGATATATATGCTAAGTGCTTCAAAACTAACAGTGGATCCCACTGTGATTTCTGGCTCTGAAATATTTTGAAAATATTTAAACTCTCTGAAAATTGCTTTCCAAACTTTTGATCAACATTTTGCATCTCTGAAAATCTGGTTTGATCTTTATAAAGTGAAAGAAATATTTTGGTGTCTTGCATAAGAGGTAGCTTGCACAATAAGACACTTACCAAAAATGGGTTGTTTACGTTTTCTATATTTGGCAATGTTTATGGTTCCCTTGAACTAGAACTGGCAAATAGGTCAATCAGATCGGGTTCAGGTCAGGTCAATTATAGGTAGGGCCAGTTCGGGTTTATCATATTATCGATTTAGTTTGGTTCGGGTCGGGTTTTTTCGGGTTTCAGGTGATTTTCGAGTTAGTTGATCAGGTCAGTTTCGGGCTAGGGTAATTTTTGGGTCAATAATTAAGAAAACAAAGGTGCATATAGTCATTTCAAGTCTTTTTTGTTCAATAAGAGTTATATTTTTTTCGGGTCATTTTCGGGTAAGTGGTTTCGGATCGGGTCATTTCGGGTCTTCAGGTCAATTTTGGGTCAACGCACTTCGGGTCAAGTTCAGATCGGATTGGGTAAATTCGGGTTTTGGGTTATATTTGGCTTTTGCAACTCGGGTTAGTTTCGGGTCTCGGGTCAGCTTTTTCGTGTTAGGTCATTCGGGTCGGGTTCCTTTTGCCAGGTCTACCCATGAACACTACCAAATTAGCTCTTTCTTGATGAAAATCTTAACCAATATTTGTGTATGTGTGAGCAACAAGATTATCCATACTAGTAAACTAGATTACTTGTGCAAGAAACTCATTTCCTTGCACAAGGGGTCTCAGTTTTGTTAGTGTAATAATCAACCATTGCTTTGTTGATCAAGCTTCAATTGTTTATTATTTTTAAACACTTGTACTTAATTGTGGTGTGTTATTTTTAGTGTAAAGTACACTCTACATTACACTATATATACCATGCTAATTGCATTTGAACAAGTGTGCAACAACAAACATTTGAACAAAAAGACTTTGAGTTTTATCGAGTAAATTGTCTTTGCAAAAACCGTTTAACTTTTCTATCTTGAATCTTTTGCAAAACAAATTTTCTTAATTCTTTCATCTAAGAGCTGGTTCGTTGCATCAAATCATGTATTGTGTTCAATGATCTCGTGTTAGTAATTAATCGTTTTCTCCACCGTTCATTTTGTGAACATATTGAGAAACACAAGTCTTGTTACAAACGAGTAGATCAAGTCTTAAGATAGAGTTATCTTGAGCAACTAGCATCTCAAAAGAGTTGGAAAAGTCTCTTGGCAGAGTAGCCTTGAGCAAATAGCAACTCGAAAGAGTTGGGGAAGTCTCTTAGCGGAGTAGCTTTGAGAATAAGTCTTATTTCAGTGTAGCTTTAAGCAAATAGCAACCGGAGTAGGTTGGGGAGTTGTTTTATTGTTCGGGTTCTTATGTTGTATGAGTTTACTCTTAAGATGTTCAATAAAATAGCGTTTAATGTAGGTAGCGGAGTAGTGACCGAACCAATAAAAAAAACATCCTTGAGTTTTGTCTATTTTCGTTTTTATTTCCGCTGCATTCTGAATACACTGTTGATTCCACTGTGACTTCTGCTTGCTGAATCGTTGTTGTATACTTCTTACTTTATTATAGTTCTAAGTATCAACTTCTCGCCTCATCTAATTATTGTCTAAGTGACCAAAGAGTTTAAAAGAAACTTTTAATCAAGGTTAGATTTTTTAAATAGACACCTAATTCACCCCCTCCCCATCTTAGATGTTCTCTCCCTTAACTCTTCAATTGGTATCAGAGCCTTGTGCTCTTGATATTGGTTAATTACCAAAGAGTTGATCCTATAGTAATGGACGGGAAACATACTAAGTATCCCATATTCAAAGGGGTTAACTACTCTTGCTGGAAACACTGCATGGAACATTATGTCAAAAGCACAGATAATAAATGTTGGGTTATCATTTTGAAAGGACCCTTTGCTAGAACGGTTACTAACCCCGATGGGACTAGTGCCGTAAATAGTGAGGAAAATTATGTCGAGGCCAATTACAGAAAAGTCGAGAAAAACTCTAAAGCCATGTCCATCCTTAAATTTGACATCGGTGAACAAGAGATTAACTGGATTTCCGAATGTACTTCGGCAAAAGAAATTTGGGACACCTTAAGCCTTGCTTATGAGGGAATGTCGCAAGATAAGAAGCATCGTATTGACCTTCTCATGCAACAATATGAGATATTCATTATGGGGCGTGATGAGTCAATTAATAGTCTTTCTTCACGTTTTTCTAGTATTTTCATGAACTTAAGAGTCTTGCTCTTAATTGTGAATCCGAGAATATAGTTCGAAAGATCCTTCGAAGCCTAAGTGATAAATTGCAACCGAAGGTGACGTCTGTTAAGGAGGCTAAAGATCTATCCATTTTGACCCTCAATGAACTAATGGGCTCACTCATGGCTCATGAGTGAACTCTCATGAAGCGTTCGGGTGAGTTCTCTAAAGCTAGAGGTATCGCACTCAAATGAACCTCAAGTGATGAGGAAGATGATGGAAATGACGAGCAAGCCATGTACTCACGTAATATGGCGGATATGATCAATAATCATGTACCTACAAATTTCAACAATTTTAGAAAGAAGCCTTTTCAAAAGAAGAGATCTTTTTTCATCCGTAGCTTGTTTCAAATGTGGTGAGAAAGATCATATTATCAAAGATTGTCCTAAATGGAATGAATTCAAATTTAAGGATAAACTTGATTTTGTAAAGAAAGAATACAAACACAAAGTCATTTATGCAATCTGGGGCTTATCTGATTCCGAAGAGGACGACAACTCTGAGGAAAAATTAGATGCCAAAGTTTGCATGACTACTCGTCTCAATCATGATGGTCCAAAGTCTTCCAAGAAAAAATTCGCAAAATGTCTCATTGCGCATACCGATGATTCTGATTCTTATGAATCTGATGTTGAGGTAAATAATCTCAAGAAAAAGGTTAGATCCTTCTCCAAAAAAAAGGCATTAGTGAGAGACAGCAGCAATTGGTACTTGGATAGTGGATGTTCTCGTGACATGACTGGAAGTAAAAGCCAATTTCCCTCAATAGAAGCCTACGATGGTGATACCGTGACGTTAGTTGATAATAAGAAAGGTGAAATTATTGAAATTAGGAAGGTTGGTAAGTCATCGTCACATTGTGTCGACAAAGTGTTGCTTGTCAAAGGTTTGAAGCATAATGTCCTTAGCATATCTCAAATGTGTGATAATGATATTGCTAAACTTTGTGCTAGTGAATGCCGTGTACTTGATGGTACTACAAGGGAATTTATATTGTAAGGAAAACGTGTTAAAGATGTTTAATTGACTAATCTTTGTGCCTTGCCTAGTAAAACCTTTTCTGGTATGAGAGCTTTAAAGAACAACCCATGGGTTTGGCATAAAAGATTAGGTCATGTAAATACTTTAACTTTAAACACCCTTTAGACGTCTCGATCTAGTAGATGACATTCCTAACATTAATGTGACAACCCTCGCGAATGCAGAAATATAAAACAAACAAGCATGTGAATTATATTGCGGAAATAGGTAGTTTTAAAAACTTTTATACATGCAAGTTAAATAAAACGAGGAGTGTCAAATATTACAAACTAAATACGGAAATACAACAAAGAGACGGGGTCTCTTAAAATGTTAGCAAAGAACAAGTGTTTAGCAAAACTAGCTAATATCGTCTAGAGGTGAAAAATTCCAGGGACAACGCCCGCTAGCTCACACCCGAACCCCAAAATATCATATCCAAAAAGTCATCCAAGCAAGCAACCTGTTCATTCATGAAAAACATGAACGCCACAGTCAGTGGGGAGTAACTCCGGGTTCTCCCAGCCATATCACATTAAACGTACATATAAGGAAATACAAAAGTAAAATCATGCATACATAGATATCCATGTGAGTTACGATAAGAATAGATAGGCAATCCAATATATAATGATAAGATCATATGGAAATCAAATCCGAAACCATCATGTTATTCAAAGACTCGGGAAAGACACTCTTAGGCAACCGAATACGCTCACTAGGGCTTGCATCTCACCGTTAGCGGTATAAGATTGATAAGATTGAGACTCGACAGACAAACCAAGTCAAGTCATGCGATGATCACATAAATCCAACATATTATCATCCATTCACGAACCAAGACATTGACGGTGTCCAATCATGCAATGACCATGAATAATATCATGAAATCACGCATTCAAAGACGACAACACAAGACGACATCTCTCACGGTAAATGAAACGCACTAGCACCGTGTACATGGCAAGTATGATTAACAGGCATCCACGGGATATAACATTTCCCTGAACTTATACACGATGCTACATTTCGTATATGTAGACTAATTTCCTCCTGGTAGCACGACGATAATAATACGGTCCTAATCTAAACTTGGCCAGATTCTCGGAATACACGTTTTCCGATTCGACATGAGATGACGTTTCGCATCCAAGACTCGGTCAATCATAGACGCCGAGTACCCCAAATTCGGTAGATCAATTCACGAAAGAGGCGGAAAAGAGCTCAAGCCTCATAACAAGCGGTACGCTACAGGCAAATAACACCACCTCGCAAGTACACAACATTTGACGGCCGGGTCGATCAACGCATAGCGTTCAACTCCCAACAACGTCGTCGTATGCCCACTAACACATGCATTTAAGCAGTAGGATACCTCTCCGTTCCGACATTCCAGCCTTACGAACGGGAAGGTAGCCAAAGGAATGAGAGTACAAAGCACAAGACAAAATAGTGCTCAAACCGTATCATTTGTAAAAACCGACTCAACGTGGGAACATACCAAAAACCGTCACAAAACATGAGAATAGGGAATCATATAAGTTTAAATATGATAAACATGAGTCAATACATGATACATAAGCATTAGAACAAGTTTATGAAGCATAATGAATAAAAACATAGATCACCTCTCCAAAACAACGTTGTTTGGAACCCAACGAAAACAAGGGTCCACTTCAAACGGTTATAACTAGAGTTCTAAACATGAAAATACAGAAATTCCAAGTTGAGGTGATAGCTTATCCTCTTACGGTTCCAACGAGATGTCACACGCCCAAAACAAGCAAGTAACAAAGGAGATATGATCATTTTACGAAAAGGGGTCAGTGCAGGAAAATTTCTGTCGGCAGAGAACGACGCAGCCTGCGTCCTATTCGGACAGGTATGAGTCACACAATCTCCACAATTTCACTTAAGGCATAACACAAGTATCATCTATCATCACAATTCATCAATTCTCATATCAATTATTAACTAACAACAACCATCATCAACAACACGATTCCTAAGATTACTAATCATATTCTAAATACGATTTCTAACATGGAAAACACATTAAAACACGTAAATGATATCGAGTAACCCTTCACCGTTACCTTTACGCGTCTTTAATCGATTCTACACCTTCCTAGTCTCCACCTACATACAATTAGATAATAAAAGATGAATATCATTCACCTTGAGAAAGACGGATAATTTAAAAAAGCGAGAAAGACGGTAATTTTATTACCAATACGGATAGAGGAAGCTAAGAGGGGAAGAATAAGACGAACTTACGTGAATTTGAGCGAGAAACGAACGAACTATGACGAATCTAATGTTGGATGAAAATGGAGGCAAGGTTTTGGGATTTCTTAAGGAGGAAGAAAGAAATGAGTTGTGTGAATGAAAAATAGGTTAAAGGGAGGTAGTATGAGGGAGTATATATATAGGGTGAGTAAGTGGAAAAGTCAAGAAAAGTCAAAGACGGCTCAAAAGTCAAGAAAAAGTCAAAGTCGCCTTAAGACGGGATTCACATGGAATCTCGCGGAAATTCCAAATACGAGCTCGGAAATTCTAAATTCGACTCGGAAAATTAAATTCTAAATTAAAACTAAATTTCGCTGAAAAGTACCCGTAAAATATTTTTACTAGAAAAATAGGGTACATTTGGGATGTTACATTAGATACTGGTTGTGGTTCTCATCTGTGTAATTATTTGCAGGGCCTAAGAAACATCACAACTCTCGCAAGGGGTGATGTGGACCTGCGAGTGGGGAATGGAGCAAGAGTAGCTGCCGTTTCAGTGGGAACATATGTAATCCAACTCCGGAGTGGATTTGAGTTATTTCTGAATAACTGTTACTATGTACCCAGTTTATCTAAAAACATTATTTCTGTTTCCGTACTTGATAAGGACGGTTTTTCGTTTGTAATAAAGGATAATAGCTGTATTTTCTATTTAAACGAAATGATTTATGGCAAAGCAGTTGATAAGGGTAAAGTCGCGTCTCCTTAATCAAAGTAAACCTAATTCACTACTAACTAATAGTCAGCGGTAAGCAAGGTATCAAATCCACAGGGAGGCGGTAGTATTCTAATCTGTTAAACTAGGTTTGTCTCTTAAGTAACAATTTCTGGGTTTTGATTGTGGTTTCTAAACTAATAGCAATTAATAACAACAACTAAAGTAAACAATAACAACTAATAATAATAACTAATAATAAGCAATAACAAACTAATAAGCAATAACAAACTAATAAGGTTGAATACAATGAGATTAAAAGTCTAGGGTCTCAGGTTCACTAGGATTATTGTTCAGGGGTAAGGATGTAGTCAACTATCATGCAATAAAGTTATCTAAGGTCACAAGATCGGTCGAATCAATTATGCCCTTTAGATCTACAATTTAACATGCGATCGCTATCATTAAACGAGTTCTATTCAATTATCGTAGCCTATCTTAGTCTTAACCCGGTCGGCGTCAATCCTAATTTGCGAGACTAGTTAATTAATCCTGGCCAGTAATCAAACAACTAGAATTAAAACGATAATCAAACGATAACCATGCAATTGCAATTCAATTAATTAATCTACCCCTTCTAACAATCCTAGATCTCCTTTCAACCCTAGAAAGGAATTTAGCCACTCATAACGATATAAACAACAACAATAATAATTAAAGTAAACATGATTAACAATTATGAAAGGATGAACAAAGAATAATTAAAGAACTAGAAGGCAATTAAATTGAATAACAAAGAAAGATTGAAGAATACCGAATACAAGATGAACTAAAGACAATCGTCTTTGATGAAATAAATCCGGAGGCAAGCAAACTAAATTAGGGTTTCTGAATTAAAGCCTAAAAGTATTAAAAAGCCTAGAAAAGCATATGAAAGTATGTCTAATTAAGAAAGACGAGCTTTCTTTTTATAATACAAAAGATCCTACTAATTAGGTTAAAATTAAGGAAAACACGAAAAAGCCGCCAAAATATAGCTTGCTTGTTCGAGCATGGGCCTTCTGCTCGATCGAGCAAGACCTGACCACGACTCGGTCGAGCAATGTTGTTCTGCTCGATCGAGCAGACCTTCATTTAGCTCGTTTCCTTCACTTTCCTTCATTTATTCTCTTTTCTTCCTCGATTTCCGTGCCTAGCTTCTACGATCCTACTCCGCTATGCTCCATATCAACTCAAAAAGCTCCAAATGCATCCAATCAGCATTAAAACATAACAAAAGCGGCAGAATCGATATTCTAGCTAAAATAGCATAGAATAAGCAAGGAAAGACGGTAAATCGAGTTATTTGTGACTAGGGGAAGCATAAAATATGTATATAAATAGTGATCATCAAACTCTCCCAAACCAATCCTTTCTTGTCCCTAAGCAAAGCACTCGACACATACAAAGACAAACATACAAATGTTGAATGAAAAACTCAAAGCTAATGTAAATGCATATACAAATCCCAAGCTATCCATATCTATAACAAATTAATGACCAAGTTATACCAATGAAACAAATTCAAAGGCACGGGAAAGTAGAAAACGCAGCTCATAATCCAAGATTTTACATGATACCGTAGTATAGACAAAAACCAAATACCTTTCAATCTTGCAAGGCTCAATTTGTCGGATTCTCGCGGATTCACTCAAGCACTCATAAGTTTATGTAAAGGTGAGTTTTGTGAAGATAGAAAGAAATAGAAACACTCACTCAACTTATGAAACATGCATGCATTCTAATGTGATAGTAATTTCCCCAACAAATACGCATTCGCTATAAAGTACATGAATCAGGACAAAAGGTGAGGCTAATGGGTGAAGGTATAGAAGTGGATTGTGCCAAGGCACGTATGGAAATGTGGGGCTAAGACCGGTAGTCGCAGCGACACGTACCAAAACAAATCTACAAGACTAGCACAAACCAACACCAACTAGAGAAATCATCTTAAACTTTGACAACGCAAGAGAGAGATCGAAATTGCTCTTTAAATATGCATTAGACTCTAGTAAATTCCCTTTTATTTTCCCTTGAATAATTCAATGAAGCAACAAATTTTTCTTTCTTTTTTTCTTTTTCTCTTTTTCTTCTTTTTCATTTTTTTCAAATCAAATCTCTTTTTTTCTTTCTTTTCTTCATCATTTTTTTTTCTTTTGCTTCACAACTTTTCTCAACAAAGGGAATAAATGACACAATTGCCAACATACTTGCTACACCCAATGATATTCTTTTTGAAATCGCGACCCAACCATAGTAGACAAGTAGATAAGAAAAACATGCAACTGCGACTGTCCCGATAAGGTAGGCAAGTTCTAGGAATGTAGCTATTAGATAGGTTATGAAACAGGCTACAATGGCTCAAAATGGCTAAATATAAAGAACTCAATAATAAGGGTATAAAAGAACCACCTTTCATCATGCACTTATCAAACGAACGCGTATAGTATCAAGAAACGAATGTCACACTTATGCAATTTGATGTTACACATTCCACAAGGAGTACCACACTCAAGCCTAAAGACAATGAGACCAGTTTATTGATGTTCCTGGCCTAGGAAGCTCTATAGACCTCAGAATTTTAAGTGGTTTACCAACAAAAATCGCCAAATCTAATTAGCATAAGGTATGTCAAAAACGGTCAAGACTTGTACTATGAGCTTTGTTTTCAAAAATAGTAAGACAAAACAATTTACATGGACAGCTTATTTGGGATTCAAATGCAGAAACAATGCAAATTATCATCATTGTAATTCAATTCACCAAGACTCGACCTAATAAAATAAAAAACATGTTTTTGGATTTTGTAAATTTTTCAATTTTTATGATTTTTTTTCTTTTTTTATATAAACTAAACACACAACATAAATAAAGACTCTCACCCAAACCTAAATGTCACAGTGTCCTCATTGTAACGCTAACAGCACAGCAATCACACAATCACCAACAACAACAACCTAAAGGACACCACTAACAAAAGGGAATGGGAAATAACTAAAAGAAAATACAATAAAAGAAAGTACAAGGATAGATAATACCAGCTGTATAGACATAGCTTCCCCCAAACCAGCTGCAAAATGGGGATGTAGTGACCAGCTGCCACTACTGCGCCTGATCATCATCATCATCATCACCATCATCATCATCATCATCATCATCGCCCTTCTCAGCAGCACCAAAAGAAGAAGCCCGAAACGGGTCACCAAACCCACCAACTGGAGCATCCGGTTGGATAGGAGTATACCAAGAACGACCCAGGCAACCATAATCGTGACTAAACTCATGGGAAAACTGCTGAGGAGTCACCCCATAATTATCAAACACACCCATCTCATCACCCGGACCTCGGTAGTAGCTCGGCGGAGTCCAACCAGCAGTGGCATTAAGATCAGTCCGCATAAGGTTCTCCCAAAGTCCCCTCATCACCAAGTCATTGTTAATTCCTTGGTGAATCCTAATCTCCCTCTCTAAAGCTGGATCATAGGTGTAAGCAGGTGGAGGGTAAGGGTAAGGAGCTGGGGTGGGTGTAAAGTGTGGAATCGGGGTGGTGGTAGCCTGAGTAGAAGTAGAAGGAGTGATCCGCCGACGAGGTCGACGGTTCTCGGCTAAAGCAAAAATAATCTCAGGTGGAACCACATAAGAACGAGGGGGAGGGGTAGGTCCAGTATCAGGATCATGGGTAGACAACCGCTCCGTAGAAGGGAGACGGTTATCGGCATCAGGAAGAGCTATCCACTGGGTCCCCCGTACTCGCCACTGAAATCTAGTGTTTCCTAACGCATTTATCCAGCAAAGGGTGTGGCGTAGGTACTCTTCGTCCACTCTAGGGGCATGAAGCGGTGTCATTGGTGTGTATCTACGGTCGCCCCCAAACCCAGTAAGTCGCCTAGCCAACCTAGTGACCCAGGCACCACAATCTAAGGAATGCTGGGTAGCGGAAGTGATCCTCCAGAAAGCAAAACACACCAAACCAACCGGATTGAAATAAAAATCATTCTCATGCTTGGGGTTGAGGGAAGATGCAAGTAACAAAACCTCATGAGAATTAAGCTTACTAAGGTCCTTCCTAGCAAATAAAAGGAGGCTAAAGAAACGCAAAAAAAACCTCAAACAAGGATGCTGCACATCATTAACCGCCATAGCGTTAACACGTGCCTCAGGAAGACCCGTAAATAAACGAAAATATTCAACGGCTTGAAAGCCGGAAGGAATAGCAATAAAAGTACCATCGTCACCGACAGAAAGACCCAAATGATTGGCCAATTCGGCATAAGTCAACACAAAATCCCGATTAAGCAACCTAAAAGACACACTTTCATTGGTCTCGTCCCAATCATAGGAACTGAAAAATTCTAGTGTCAAAGGTCGGTATGAAAGCTCATTAAGGGAATATAGCCCCCTAAACCCGATTCGGTGAAACATAGCAAACATGGCATTCCCAAAACCGAGTGAATCAAGAACGTTGGGGAACACACAGCGAGTAGGGTCCATAGGACGACCCATAAGCAAAGCAAAGCGGTCATGCTGCTCTTGTGTGTTGAAAACGATCCAAGGGTAATCAGGGTTACTCGGAATCGCTTCTACGTCGGGTTGTCGAACAAGACGGGGTGCTCTACGACGGTTACTAGTTCCTTCTTGCCTAGACATAGCTAATTAAAGTAAATAAAACACAACAAACACAACTCTATGCTCAAAAGACGGATTAGCTAACCCTAACTCGAAAAAAATTCAAATTTGAGTCTAAAACGCAAAAAAGACGGAGCAATTAGCAATGCAAGAGTGAATAATTACTAAATAACAAAGCTAGGAAACAACAACAATGAATTAGAAGCACAAAATTGGAGAAATAAGAAGCAAACCCTAGATTCACGATTTGGGCAAAAGAAGGGAGCAAGAACACTAATTTCTTCACAAATTGAACTTAAAACAAGTAATAGAATGATTGTTGATGCTAGATTGATGATGAATTGAAGATATGAATGAGTTTGCTTGAGGTATTTGAGAGAATAAGGGTGAGGGAGAGTGAAGGAAGACGAAAATAAGAAGAAGAATGAGAAGAATTTTGGGGAAAACCTGATTTGAAGACGTCAGGAACGGTCGGACCGGGCCGACTCGATCGAGCAGGTCAGGTCTGCTCGATCGAGCAACCCAATTTTTTTGGATTTTTGAGTACGCTGAAGTGGCTGAATATTGGTTACATCAAAAACTCGATCGAGCAACTGGCTGCTCGATCGAGCAACCATCATTTTCAGATTTTTTTTCTCGTGTTTCTCTTCTTTTCTCCTTTCGTTCTTTCGTTTCTTCATTATTAAAGCGATTTTCGATTGTATTAGCTGCAAATACTCAATAAAATTGTTAGATCGCTCCCTCACCGCACTCAATAAAGCACAACTATATTAACTATCCAAACTAAATCTAATTAAACTATAACATTAAGAAATAAGCTAATCGAAATAAAATTTACATATGAAATACAAGTAAATGCCGGGTTGCCTCCCGGTTAGCGCTGGTTTATATCGGTCCCGCACGACCGTGTTACCTCAAAGTCATGGGGATTTATCAAGAGTGAAAAGGTCGACGGCCTCTATCACTCCAATAAATGCTCCATCATAGTAGATATTCAAGCGTTGACCATTGACTTTGAAAACCTCACCCTTGTCGGTTTGTAGTGAAACCGACCCAAACTTGTTTACCTCGGTAACTGTGAACGGTCCCGACCATCTGGACTTGAGTTTACCTGGAAACAAACGCAAACGGGAGTTAAATAATAATACTTTATCACCAACTTTAAATTCCCGCTGCAGGATATGCTTGTCATGCCACTTCTTTGTCTTCTCCTTGTAAACCCGAGCACTATCATAAGCATGCAATCGAAACTCATAAAGCTCGTTCAACTGCATAAGTCGTTTCTCACCCGCCAGTGAGGGATCCATATTAAGTTCCTTTATGGCCCACATAGCCCTATGCTCAAGTTCCACCGGTAAATGACACGCCTTGCCATAGACTAACCGATATGGAGAAGCACCGATTGGAGTCTTAAAAGCAGTTCGGTAAGCCCATAAAGTGTCATCGAGCTTACGACTCCAATCCTTCCTATATTTACTCACGACTTTCTCAAGGATAGATTTAATCTCCCTATTAGAAACCTCTACCTGACCACTTGTCTGCGGATGATAACTTAACCCCCGACGATGTGTAACGCCATATTTCTTCAATAAAGAATTAAGATGGCGCTCATTGAAATGCTTTCCTCCATTGCTAATGAGAGCACGAGGAACCCCAAATCGTGGGAAAATGGTCTTCTGAAACAGTTTGATAACTGCTTTGGCATCACAAGTGGGGGTGGCAATGGCTTCCACCCATTTGGAGACATAATCAACTGCTACTAGAATATATTGGTTTCCATGGGAAGATGGGAATGGCCCTTGGTAGTCAATACCCCAAACATCGAATATCTCAACTTCCAAAATACCCGTTTGAGGCATCTCATGCCTTTGAGAAATGTTACCCGTCCTTTGACATGCGTCACACGAACGGACAAAAGTAGTAGCATACTTGAGAATAGTCGGCCAATAAAAACCCGACTGCATAACTTTAGCAAATGTCCTTGAGGGACCATGATGACCGCCATATGAAGAAGAGTGACAATGAGAAAGGATGACATGTACCTCACCCTCTGGAATACATCGTCGATAAATGCCGTCGGCACATTCCCGGAATAGATAAGGATCATCCCAAAAATACCTCTTGACATCGTGTTGAAACCTCTTCTTTTGCTGATAGGATTGATCTGGAGGCATAATTCCCCCAACCAAAAAGTTGGCATAATCGGCAAACCATGGAGTTTCCATGGTAATGGCAAGAAGATGATCATCAGCAAACGAATCATCAATGGGGATGGAATCTCCCTCTTCAAACCTTAGACGAGACAAATGGTCAGCAACCACATTCTCTGCACCTGACTTATCCCGGATCTCCAAATCAAATTCTTGTAGCAACAAGATCCAACGAATAAGCCTAGGTTTGGCTTCCTTCTTAGCCAACAAGTATTTCAGCGCTGCATGATCAGTATAGACTATCACCTTAGAACCCACAAGATAGGCTCTAAATTTGTCTAAGGCAAAGACAACTGCAAGTAACTCCTTTTCAGTAGTGGCATAGTTAACTTGCGCATCATCCAACGTCTTACTGGCATAGTAAACTGCATGTAGCACCTTATCCTTCCTTTGCCCCAAAACAGCCCCAACTGCATAGTCACTGGCATCACACATTATCTCAAACAACAATGTCCAATCAGGAGACTGGATAATAGGAGCTGAGATTAGAGCTTGTTTAATCCTGTCAAAAGACTTAACACACTCATCAGTAAACATAAACGGGGCATCCTTATGGAGAAGCTTAGTCATTGGTTGAGCAATTTTTGAAAAATCCTTAATAAAACGGCGATAGAACCCCGCATGACCAAGAAAACTTCTAACACTTTTAACATTCACCGGGTACGGTAATTGCTCAACCACTTCCACTTTAGCTTTATCCACTTGGATGCCTCGTCCAGACACCAAATGACCAAGTACCACCCCTTCAGTTACCATGAAGTGGCACTTCTCCCAGTTTAACACAAGATTACTCTTCTCACAACGTTGCAAGACCTTAGTCAGATTAGCTAAACAACTATCAAAATCGGTCCCATAAACACTGAAGTCATCCATAAAGACCTCCATAATAGACTCGATATAATCAGAAAATATAGCCATCATACAACGTTGAAAGGTGGCAGGGGCATTACATAACCCAAAAGGCATTCTTCGGTAAGCAAAGACACCATAAGGGCATGTGAAGGTAGTCTTTTCCTGATCGTCAGGATGAATGAGGATTTGAAAGAATCCCGAGTAGCCGTCTAGATAACAAAAATACTTATGACACGCTAGACGCTCTAACATTTGGTCAATGTAGGGAAGAGGGAAGTGGTCTTTCCTAGTGGCTACATTCAGCCTCCTATAATCAATACACATCCTCCACCCAGTCACTAGTCTAGTAGATATGAGCTCGTTTTTCTCATTAGTGACGACCGTAGTCCCTCCCTTCTTAGGGACTACCTGAACAGGACTAACCCACTTGGAATCAGAAATAGCATAAATAATCCCTGCATCTAACAATTTCTGCACCTCTTTTCTAACTACCTCTTGCATAGTGGGGTTCAAACGACGCTGACCCTGCCTACAAGGTTTGTGGTCTTCTTCTAAGTGGATACGGTGCATGCAAAAGTCAGGACTAATACCTTGCAAATCATCAATGCTATAACCTATAGCCTTTTTATGTCTTTTTAAAACCACCAATAAATCAGAAAGTTGGCTTTCAGATAGGCTAGCACTGACAATTACAGGATTCATCTCATGGGAATCAAGAAAAACATATTTAAGATGAGAGGGGAGGGGTTTAAGTTCAGGTTTCTTTACCTCGGTAACCTTAGGGGGGTTACCTAAGCTATAAACCTTCTGTAACTTGCAGTCCTCTCCTATGAGCAGTTTTTCCATCTCAACTACTTCTTCATTCAGTGAGCTTCCAGCTTCAGCGGTGCTGGAAATTAAGGCGATCTCCAGAGGATCCCTATTCAAACACAAAGAAAGACAGTCATCAATAGATAAATCAACAATATCGACTCTATGACATGTCTCTTCTAACATGGGATGTTTCATGTCATTATCCAAGTTGAAAGTGATTGTATCATCCCCCACTGTTAGTGTAAGTCTCCCATTCTTAACATCTATAACCGCCCCCGCAGTATGGAGGAATGGTCGTCCCAAGATGATAGGAATTTGGGTGTCCTCAGCCATATCTAAGACAACAAAGTCAACTGGTATGAAAAACTTCCCTACTCTAACCGGTACGTCTTCTAAAATCCCTAAAGGGTGTTTAATAGAACGGTCGGCCATTTGTAAGGTCATGGTTGTAACAGTAAGTTGACCCATATTAAGCTTTTTGCATATAGAAAATGGCATAACACTAACACTAGCCCCTAAATCACAAAGGGCTTTATCAATTGCCAAGCAACCTATATTACAAGGAATAGAAAAACTCCCTGGATCCTTTAGCTTTGGTGGTGATCTGGATTGCAACACAGCACTGCATTCCTCAGTAAATGCAGCTGTCTCCACTTCATTAAAGGACCGCTTCCTTGTCAATATATCTTTCATGAACTTTGCATAAGCCGGCACTTGAGTAATCAACTCGGTAAAAGGTACACTCACTTGCAGATTCCTTGACCACTTCCATAAACCTCCCAAACTGTTTATCAAGCTTGGATTTATGTTGGCGGTGCGGAAAAGGAAGTGCAATGACAATGGGCTCGACTTCTTTAGCTTTGGAAGATGAATTGGAAGTGTTTTCATCCTGATCAGGGGTTGCTCGATCGAGCAGAGGGCTAGCTCGATCGAGTTTTGTTGTACTGTAACTTTCAGAAACTTCCCGAGACAAATTTGAGCAAATTTTCTGGGTTGCTCGATCGAGCAAGGGGGTTCCGCTCGATCGAGCAACCTCTTTTTCAGCTTCTTTTTCGCCTTTTTTCGAACTTTGATCAACAACTTCCAAGCTTTCATCGGTTGCATCCCTTATCATTTCAGGGCCTTTGTAATGGGTTCCACTCCTCAATGTGATAGCATTGGCTTGTTCATGTGGAGGGTGTCCTTGAGGAGGAAGATTACCTGGTTGTTTATGTGGATTTTGAATTGCCAATTGGGCTATTTGAGTGTCAACCATCTTATTATGAGCTATCAACTGTGATATCTGAGCATCTTGCTTTTGTTGGATCATAAGACTCTGCTGCAACATGGCTTTCAGTTCCGCCATATCATTACTTGGAGGTGGTGGAGGTGGAGGTTGTTGGAAGTTTTGGCCACCTTGATTGGAACGATTGAAGTTACCTTGGAAATTGCGATTCTGAGGAATCACATAAGAGGAACCTTGTTGCTGATATGGCGGTGGGGTAGGATTAAGAACATTCTGACTTCGGTAGGATAGATTGGGATGCTCTTTTGTCCTTTCATTGTAAAAATTGGAGTAAGGTGTACCTTGCTTAAAAGATTGAAAGGCAAGGACTTGCTCAACCGTACTCATACATTCCACTGCATTATGCCCCATAGTACCACATCGTTCACAGGTTGGCTCTTGTTGAACCATGGCATGAACCGTTTGCTTATTTTCCAAAGACTTTGAAGTTTGTAACTCGGCAATTTTGGCAGTTAATGCCTCCAACTGAGCTGCAACTGCATTATCCGTACCTCCTCTCCTCACATTACCCCTAGGATTCCCATACTCAGCAGTGTGAGTAGCCATCTCATCAATTAACTTCCAAGCATTGGCATCAGTAGTGTTATTTTGGAATCTCCCATTAGCAGCAGAATCCAACAAATTCCTCTGATCATCATATAACCCATTATAAAATTGGTTGCATAAGAACCAAGTATCAAAACCATGATGTGGAACAGACTTGACAAGCTTTTTGAAGCGAACCCAGGCCTCATTAAAGTTCTCATTGGGACCTTGTTTGAAACTTGTGATTTGACTTCGAATGGCATTGGTTTTCTGTGGCGGAAAATATCTTTTGTAGAATGCAAGAGCCAAAGAATTCCAATCGGTGATGCCAAGTGCAGCCATATCTAACTCACTCAACCAATCTTCTGCCCCGTCTCGTAATGAAAAGGGAAACAACACCAACTTGATCTGATCTTGTGTCACCCCACCCGTTAAAGGAATAGAGCAGCAATAGTTAGTGAATTTCTCCATATGCTTAGCGGGGATCCTCAGTAGGGCTTCCTCCAAACATGTTTCGCTCCACCAAAGAGATATAAGATGGACGAATCTCAAAAGTACTATTACCCGTAGTAGGGAGTTGAAATCCCTTGGGAATAGATGCAACGGTAGGCTCCGAGTGGCTGGCTAGAGTAGGCATGGTTGTAGTAGGTGTAGAAATAGGTGTATCCTCTTCTAAGGATGGTTTTTCTGCGACGAATTCGGCGTAAACTGTTTCAAGCGTACTCAAGTCTTCCGCTTCTTGAATTTCCTTCCAAAAGTTTCGTCTAGACCGGAGAGTCTTCTCTGGTTCGGAATCGTAGGGCACGAGAACGGACCTAGAACACCTGGGCATAAACAAAAACTAAAGAAAAGGATGAGAACGGTCTCAAGGAACTTAGGTTCCCTGAGACGAAAAAGACAAACTAAGTAGAAACAAACAGAAAACTGTTGCCTCCCCGGCAACGGCGCCAAATTTGATAAGGGTAAAGTCGCGTCTCCTTAATCAAAGTAAACCTAATTCACTACTAACTAATAGTCAGCGGTAAGCAAGGTATCGAATCCACAGGGAGGCGGTAGTATTCTAATCTGTTAAACTAGGTTTGTCTCTTAAGTAACAATTTCTGGGTTTTGATTGTGGTTTCTAAACTAATAGCAATTAATAACAACAACTAAAGTAAACAATAACAACTAATAACAATAATAATAACAACTAATAATAAGCAATAACTAACTATAAGCAATAACAAACTAATAAGGTTGAAAACAATGAGATTAAAAGTCTAGGGTCTCAGGTTCACTAGGATTATTGTTCAGGGATAGGGATAAAATCAACTATCATGCAATAAAGTTATCTAAGGTCACAAGATCGGTCGATTCAATTATGCCCTTTAGATCTACAATTTAACATGCGATCGCTATCATTAAACGAGTTCTATTCAATTATCGTAGCCTATCTTAGTCTTAACCCGGTCGGTGTCAATCCTAATTCGCGAGACTAGTTAATTAATCCTGGCCAGTAATCAAACAACTAGAATTAAAACGATAATCAAACGATAACCATGCAATTGCAATTCAATTAATTAATCTACCCCTTCTAACAATCCTAGATCTCCTTTCAACCCTAGAAAGGAATTTAGCCACTCATAACGATATAAACAACAACAATAATAATTAAAGTAAACATAATTAACAATTATGAAAGGATGAACAAAGAATAATTAAAGAACTAGAAGGCAATTAAATTGAATAACAAAGAAAGATTGAAGAATACCGAATACAAGATGAACTAAAGACAATCGTCTTTGATGAAATAAATCCGGAGGCAAGCAAACTAAATTAGGGTTTCTGAATTAAAGCCTAAAAGTATTAAAAAGCCTAGAAAAGCATATGAAAGTATGTCTAATTAAGAAATACGAGCTTTCTTTTTATAATACAAAAGATCCTACTAATTAGGTTAAAATTAAGGAAAACACGAAAAAGCCGCCGAAATATAGCTTGCTCGATCGAGCAAGGGCCTTCTGCTCGATCAAGCAAGACCTGACCACGACTCGGTCGAGCAATGTTGTTCTGCTCGATCGAGCAGACCTTCATTTAGCTCGTTTCCTTCACTTTCCTTCATTTATTCTCTTTTCTTCCTCGATTTCCGTGCCTAGCTTCTACGATCCTACTCCGCTTTGCTCCATATCAACTCAAAAAGCTCCAAATGCATCCAATCTGCATTAAAACATAACAAAAGCGGCAGAATCGATATTCTAGATAAAATAGCATAGAATAAGCAAGGAAAGACGGTAAATCGAGTTATTTGTGACTAGGGGAAGCATAAAATATGTATATAAATAGTGATCATCAGCAGTTTCCATAAATTGGATTTATGTTTTAGATCAAACCACAGATATAATGCATGTGAGTAGTAAGAAATCAAAGGTTGGTGACAAAGATCAAACCTATCTATGGCATTGCCGTATGGGACACATAAATGAAAAACGCGTGAAGAAGCTCATTGACAATGGGACTATCTCCCTATTTGACTATGAATCATTTGGCACGTGTGAATCATGTCTCATAGGCAAAATGACTCGAATTTCCTTCAAAGGTGTTGGAATGCGCGTTGCTGACCTATTAGGACTCATACATACTGATGTGTGTGGACCTATGTCAATCAACGCTAGAGATGGCTATAGATATTTTATCACTTTCACGGACGATTTGAGTAGATATGGATATGTCTACTTAATGAAGCATAAAAGTGAGTCCTTTGACAAGTTCAAGGAATTCCAGAATAAGGTTGAGAACCAGCTGGATAGAAAGATTAAAGCACTACGTTCAGATCGTGGTGGCGAATATCTTTCGAATGAGTTTGATCAACACCTTAAAGACTGTGGTATTGTACTACAGTTAACTCCACCTGGAACACCACAATTGAATGGTGTGTCCGAACGGAGAAATCGAACATTACTTGATATGGTTCGATCCATGATGAGTCGCACGGTTGTACCTGACTCATTGTGGGGTTATGCGCTTTTGTCAGCTACTTTAATACTTAACCGAAGTCCGTCTAAAGCTGTAGACAAGACTCCATATGAATTATGGAAGGGAACGGTCTCTAACTTGTCCTTTATTCGGGTTTGGGGCTGCGAGGCTTATGTCAAGTGGAGACCTGACGATAAGCTCGACCCACGATCGGTCAAGACATACTTTATTGGTTATCCAAAAGGGATGTTTGGTCATTACTTTTACTCGCCTACCAAACATCGAGTTTATGTTGCGGCTAGTGCGACGTTCTTAGAGAAAGAGTTTCTCGAGAATAGGACAAGTAATGGAAACTTCGATCTGTCGGAGATTCAAGAACCAACAACCGAGCAATCAATGGAGGAAACCGTTCCTTCATCATCGGCTGCGGTCAATATTCCTTTGGAACCCAGGAGGCCGGGTAGAGTCTCCATTCCTCCAGACAGATACATTGGTATGGTCGAGGAGAATGAGAGAGATGACGTTTTAATCCTAGAGAGTAACGAACCCGCTAACTATAAAGGTGCCATGACATGTTCCGACTCTAAGCTATGGCTTGACGCCATGCAATCCGAGATGGACTCTATGTATGAGAATGACGTATGGGATCTGGTTGACTTACCTGATAAGGTTCGGCCTCTTCAGTGCAAATGGCTTTACAAATAAAGCATTCTGTAGAAGGACAACCAGATACTACAACGCACGACTAGTGCAAAGGGTTCACTCAAGTGCAAGGATTGCATTATGATGAAATTTTGCACCCGTAGTATGCTGCGTTCCATTCGGATAATCTTAGCGATTGCCGCTTTTCATGACTATGAAATTTGGCAGATGGACGTGAAAACCGCCTTCTTAAACGGTTATTTGGAGGAGGAGTTGTACATGGTACAACCCGAAGGTTTCATTGATCCTAAAAATCCTAAGAAGGTATGCAAGCTTAAGCGTTCCATCTATGGACTTAAGCAGGCTTCTCGGAGTTGGAATCATCGTTTCGACCAGGTGATAAAAGAGAATGGATTTACTCGATCGGTCGAGGAACCATGCTTATATATCAAGTCGAGTGGGAGCAAGATTGTCTTCCTAATATTGTATGTTGACGACATACTCTTGATTGGGAATGACATACCTCTCTTAACTTCGGTAAAAGTTTGGTTAAAGAACCATTTCCAGATGAAAGATCTGGGCCAGGCACAAAGAATTTTGGGGATCCGTATCTACAGAGATAGATCACGACGGATGTTATCCCTCAGTCAGGAGTCTTATATAGATAAGATTCTTGAGAGGTTCAACATGACCAACTCCAAGAAGGGGAACCTTCCAATGATTTCTGGGATGCAGTTGAGTAAAGCTCAGGCACCAAAGACATCGGAAGAGGTCGAGCGCATGAGTCGGGTTCCTTATGCATCAGCTATAGGATCGATCATGTATGCCATGATATGCACACGTCCAGACGTGGCATATGCATTGAGTATGACGAGTCGGTACCAAGGCAATCCAGGTGAAACACACTGGATAGCTGTTAAGAATATCCTTAAGTACCTACGGAGGACTAAGGATTGGGTATTGACTTATGGAGGTGACACTGAGCTATGCGCAATCGGTTACGCAGATGCTAGCTTCCAAACGGATCGAGATGACTCGAAATCTCAGTCTGGATACGTTTTTACTCTGAATGGCGCTGCGGTCAGCTGAAAAAGCTCCAAACAAAGTGTTATAGCAGATTCTACGACTGAGTCCGAGTACTATGCTGCTTCAGAGGCTGCGAAGGAAGTTATATGGATGCGTCAGTTCTTACAGGGACTAACTGTAGTTCTTAGTTCGGATGACCCGATCACCATCTATTGTGATAATAGTGGTGCCATCTTCCAGGCTAAGGAGCCTAAGTCCGGCATGTACATCGGAAGGCTCACATGATCCGAGATTACGTGGAGCAAAGGGAGATAGTGATAGACAAGATTGCTACAGATGATAACGTCGCAGATCCTCTCACTAAGCCATTGAGATATGATAAGCATGACGGGCACGTTATTTCCATGGGAATCAAACGTAATTCTGAGTTGTATTAGTTGTTTTATATGGATTAGACACCTGTATCTTTTTCATAAAACTATCTATGAAATCATCGTATTGTTTTATATTTTGTTTTTCATGTGGGTTGTACTGACAACATTGAACACCACAAAGTGAACTGAATTACATTATACTCCCTCCGTTTTTTAATGATGTTCCCATTTAGTGAATATATGTGAGGTATATTTTAATAAAGTGGGAACATCATATGGAAACAGAGGGAGTATTAGTTTTGGTCCGTAATCGCCTACAAGAGCTGATAACTCTAGCAATTGTTCTGTGAAGTCGATTGATGGTGGGTTCAACGAGCCATAAGTCAAACAGTTGACTGATCGATCACATATGCGAGTTATAATGATACCTCGCAGGACAATTTTGTGACAACGTTATGGAGTCCTAAATGTTTCAGAACATTAGGTGTCAGGTCGTGGATAGGACGTCCATAGTGTTCCTAGAGTCGATTCTTTTGACTATCGACTGTCTCTTGAGATTAAGGCAGTTTTTTGGGTGACTTTGGTTTCTTTCTCATGGTCGACCGTAACAGGAGGCTAAGTAGATTTTTACTGGGTCATTTCATACTGCGCTTGTATCTGCAAGATTCGAGTTGAAGAAAATATCCAACCTTTATCAAGTTATGTTATTTCTCAGGGCCACTCGAGGAGTTGTAACTGAAATGCATGGCCATGCTCGAATAAAGATTCGTTTATCAGTTAAGTTACTCTCTAGTCGAGGAAACCACTCTTGATACTGATCACTTGTAAACTACGACCTTTGTGAATACGGACTTTGCAAATTGGTTTACATTGAGTGGGAGAAATTTATTAATGGATATGAGAATCGGTTATCGCACATACACTTGTACGGACAAGTGGGAGATTGTTGGAGCCAGTGTCCTCCACAGTTAGTGCAATAACATAAATAAATCTCTGTAGGTTCACAGGGTATACTTTGTATAATAATCAGTTGATTAACGTTTATCAATAACGGTTGGCTCGCTAGAAGTTTGACATTATTGTCATTTTATTATGGCGGTGATCAACTGGTCTCTATAAGTCACACCTATAGGATGTGTCTGAGAGATGTGATTATATGAATAATATAGTCATATTGATGCCTTATACGACTAAAAGGTTAGTCGATATATTTGACTAAAAGGTTAGTCAAAAATGATGATGATAGACGGATTAAACTGTTAATTCGTAAATTGAATATAAACTGTTATATTTAATTAATGAAAATAATGTTAGCTTAAACGAACTAATCAGTTAATTCGTGATTAAATATAAACCGTTATATTTAATTAAGCAAATGTATTACTCGTAATAATTATTGTAAATATTGTCAGACATTTATTAATAAATCGACTGCAAAAGGTTGAGTGGACTTATTAATAAGATGACGATATTAGTGACGATAATTATAATAATACAATGGATGTTATTTACTAGGTGTGACCGAAAAATATGAAGCAATAAATGGATATATCTACTCGGTCCAAATGGGTTTGGATAGTATCCTAATTGCAATTTCTTATTTTAGGAAAACCTAGCTAGTATGATTAAGAGAGAATAAAAAGAAAAAAATACCTAGGGTTTTGAGTGGAGTGTGACGGCACAAACACAAAAAGAACTAGGGTGATTTTTCTCTCAATTTTTCTCTCTAGATCTATCATCAAACCTCACATAAAATTAGCGTTAATTTTTGTATAATCGTTCTAGCACGATTAAGGCATATCAAGGAGCATTTTGGGTGCAACTAGTAGGAGATATCATACTTTTGATATTGTTCTTAAGCCAATTTGCAAGGACCAAAGGTTGATTTTTATCTCTTATTTATATCGTTATATTCATATATGACTCGTTATTTCGTATCTTATAATTTTGTTATAATCCTGAAATTTAGAGGTGAAATATACGGATATTTTCCCACAAACATTTCATAAGAATGATATAAGCATGCATTATCCTCATCATAAAGAAACAATATCATCATCATATATAAACTATATCATCATCAAGTATAAACAATATAGTCAACGAGTATACACCATTATTATCAAGTAACCAAGACCTAGGGAAAACTCACCTTGGCAACGATATCATTACTAATGGCTTGCATCTCACCGTTAGTGATCATATAGTCAAAAAGGTAGGGGACACGACTCAGTAGAAGGTACAAGGTATTTAGACATCCGTTTCACATCCAACAAACCATCATGAAATGCAAATACACTCTCACGGTAAATGACAACAACTAGTATATGTACTTTGCAAGATAAGACGATCTAGTCCACGGGATAAACGTTTCCCTGAGCCGTATATGATAAACATTTCGGATACTCAAGACTATAATCCTCCCGATAGGACGACAACAAAACGAAAGTCCTAGTCTAAACCTTGCCAGACTCTCAGGATAAACCCTCCTGGTTCGACATGCGATAAACCTCGCATCCAAGACTCGATCATCCGGCTAAACCCACCCGGAAGCGAGTAACCTCAAATTCGGCTAAACCCACACGAAAGAGGCGGAAAGAGCACAAGCTGTGGGAAATATCGGTATACTTCCCTTTAAATTTTTCGGATTATAATGAAATTATAACTATATGAACTTCTAGTCATAAATGAAATTGCATAATATAAACAAATGATTAAGAAATAACCTTCGGTCCTAGAAAAAGGCCTAAGAACAAATACCAAAGAAGGTATTCTCCTAATCGTTACACCCAAGATGGTTCAAGAAATGCCTTCGTCGTGCTAGAACGAATACCAAAAAATTACTTCTAATTTTGTGTGTATATTGATGATGAATATGAAGATGAATGAGAGACTTAAAATCAGAATTTTCCTTCTCTTTTCACCTTGTGTGTGCCGTGAGATTCATCGAGTAATTAGGGTTTTATTTTTTTTTCTTTTAATCTCACTAGAGCCGTGAGATACAAGAGGAAAGCCAAGAAAAATAAAAACCCTAGTTTCCTTATTTTTCTCAACCTATATTAGGTAGTTAGCATCTTATTTTAACATATACATAATGCAATATGTATTCTAATTATTACTAGTAATGGACCGTCACATAAACCGAGTAATGCCGGACCAATACACTATAATAATATCGTGTAATACATATCCACCAACCTAAATATAACAGTTTACATTTAGTTTAGACCAACATTATATACATTGATTAAATATAACATTTTATATTCAATTACCAGCTAACATTATTTAATCGTTATTAAATAATCGTATCATCATCACATTTGACTAACCTTTTAGTCAAATACATCTGTAACAACCCGAAAAGTACCCCAATATTTTACTAGTAAAAATGTTTACGAATACTTTTCAGCAAAGTTAAGTTTTAAATAGAATTTATTGTTTCGAGTCGTATTTGGAAATTCCGAGTTCGTATTTGGAATTTCTGCGAGATTTCATGAGAATCCCGTTTTAAGTCATCTTTGACTTTTCTTGACTTTAAGTCGTCTCTTGACTTTTCTTGACTTTTTAAGTCGTCATTGACTTTTCTTGACTTTTAAGTCGTCATTAACTTTTCTTGACTGTTAAGTCATCTTTGACTTTTCTGACTTTTAAGTCGACTTTGACTTCCGTTGACTTTTCCCGACTCGCCTTGCAAGTTTGAAGACCGAAATTTTATTTAAAAAAATAATATTTTTAATTTATTTTTATTAAGATTTATTAAGATTTATCATAATTTAATATAATTATTTTGAATTGATTCGGAATTTAAAGAATAATTAGGTTTAAACCCGAACATCATTTAACTATTCCCGAGTCATCTTAAATTCCGAAACAAACCCGAAACCCGACTTTGGCATGAGTCACACGCCCCATGTCATCTTTTTCCACTCACTTTCGATATTTTCATTCTTTCGATTAAACTAATACGAATATCTAAGATATTTGTAACTTTATCGATCCGTCAACGAAAATTACGCAAATCGTTTACAAAACAGACCCGACTATCACCATACCACACGGCTCCTTTGTCCTCTAATAGGACTAGATATTTTCCTTTCTTTTGATTACAATAACATAATATCTAATTAATATCTAGATATTTCATTAAACTATTATTAAACCTAATAATATCTAATTAATTACCTTAATATAATTATAAAACCCGAGTCAATCCCGTAACAACAATTTCAAAACCCGACTCCATAATCCTTCTATATGTACACGGCTCACACCACACTTACTCACTAACTATCTTTTCATTTTACAATAAATCAACTTAAGATCAAATTAATACTTTCTTTAATCGTTCTTCATCGTTCTTCGTCGTTCTTCATCGTTCTTCGTCGTTCTTGAGCAAAATCGTCATAAAACCTTCATTTCTTATTCAAATCCGTCCTAACTTATATTTCTAGAATCTCCTCTTCGCTCTCCATCTTCAAGTCCGGTTTATTTTCAATTCCGACAAAATCGTTTTCAACACTTTAATTATGGAAAATCAAGTTTTAATTCTAACAATATTATTCTTGTCATTTCTTATAGGAGAAGATTTTGAAGACGAGTTTGGTGACTCGTATATTTTAGGAGAAGACTAGTAGACGGGTTTTCTTTACTTCTTATTTTTGGTGCTACTTGATTTTTGCTAGCTAAGGTAACGATTCCGAGTTACTCGACGAATTTAATGTTACATATCTTTTGTCCTTATGTTTTTGTTCATGTTATTGTTATTTATGGTTTTTAGTAGTAACATGATAAGTAGTTATGATTTTTATGTTGTATGGAATTTTTAATATGTTAGTGTTCTTGACATATTTGGATGATTTATTTATAACCATGATTTTTATATGCATGATGGTTGAATTGGATGTTTAAAAATGGATGTTGTTAATAAAAATCATGTTAGAATTAATTTGGAGGGGTGGTTGTTTTGGGCCGTGTAAGGTGGTCACGGGTGGGGCTGGAAAACCGGACCCAAACCAGGCGGTTCAGCCCAGTTCAGGCCGGTCCAGGCCGGTTCAGACCCGGTCTGGATTGGTCCATGATTGGTCCTTGGGTCTTGTGTCGATACTTGATTGTTTGGTTGTTGTTTTGACGGGTTTTAAATATGTTAAGTATGCGGGAAATATTAATAAACGGTTTTTAGTAAAGTCGAATAAAACAGCCAAAACAGCCCAAACCAGGCCCGTGGGCCCAGTCCAAGCCGTGTCAAATTCGGCCCAAGTCAGCCCATGAGTTTCCTCCTTGGTCTTGTGACGGTTTTTGAGTTATTGCCATTTTATCGTGTTTAGTAATATTTAGCAAGTGGGAAATGTTAATAAGTAAAATATTTAATTAAAAAGGTTTTTCATAAAATTATTATTTCTCACATGTTAGAAATTATAATACGAGATCGTAGTTTAATTTGATATCCTTTAAGTCAAGCGGGTTTTTCGTAAGATTTAATAATTCACATGTTAGAAGTTTTAATAAAAGAACATGTAATGAATATGTTGATTTTATGTCTAAGTCTAATTGGTAAAGACTCTGTTTCTAGCCGGTTTGACCAAACGGGTTTGGTCAAACTAAGATCTAGTCAGCCCCATTTTGACTGATGACCCGTCGCGGGACTCGGGTCGGGGATTTGTCTGCAAGTAAGGTTGTATTTAATTAATGAATTAGCCTTAGTAGATATGAGGCGATATGTTATTTGAATATGATTTTTATGCAATTAGTCACATGATAGGAAGTTTTTCCCGTGACTGTTTGATTGTATGATATATGTCGTGTTGACTAAGTACCCATAGAGAATTATGAGTATATGGCGTCTTGACCATTCTAATTCTAAATGAGTATCTTGGACCATGTCATAGATAGGCTTTACTGTCTTTAACGAGTATATGTTCACTTGTTGATAGCTTTTGTGTCACGGCCTGGGGGGCTTATCTCCAAGTCGGGGCATGGCTGCCTAATCCACTTTGGGAATGGAACCAGCTTAAGTACTAGCCAACTCTGCTTAGGGGGTCGCCTAGTAGAGATTCTCATGTACTGTTTTGTCATGGGACGGGGAATGGAATAGCTGTTGTCGCTAGGTCTGATCAGTCTAGGACTAGGATGTTTTCCTACCTTGTGGTATAGCCTCGAGTTACAGAAGTAGACTATCGCCGTCCTAAGAACTTATGCCTGTTTCTAGAAGTATTAGTCTTTTTCATGTTTGTATGATTCTATGAATCTTAGAAGGTGAGATGCAAGCCGGCTAAGGTTGATAGAGTTTGGATTACCGGTTGTTAACTGATTCACATGATATTATGTTTGCTTAGGGTTTGAGTGTATCATGGCCATGTTAAAGGTAACCTCTGAGCTAGCATACCAGCTTCCCTACCTCGTATTATAGATTATTATCAGATTCACATGATAGCTTTCATATGATAGGTTATATGTTAGTTAATTGTATTCATAACATGAAAATCATATCGTATATGTTAAAGTGTTGTATTTTCCATATACATCTCTTTATGTTATTCATGTTTTATTAAACTTGACATTTCGTGGCTGGGAGAACTCGGAGTTACTCCCCACTGACTGTGGCTTCCGTGTTTATATTTAATGTGGTTGGCAGGTTTGTGATGCATACTTGGGTACATTGACGAGCTAGCGAGCGAAGTATTTACCTTGGACCCATATTCGGTTCTTTAGGATTGTATATTATTATACACTCTTTTATTTCCGTATTTATACGGGAGATATGTCTCCCGTTTTGGATATTTTTTTTGTATAATATTATTTCCTTTTTGTTATGAACCTTTTTATTTAAGACACCTTTGTTATGTATTCTCATCTTTTATTTAGTTAAATTATTTTTTTTCTTTCCGCAAATTTGAGGGTGTCACAGTTGGTATCAGAGCTATTTTCCTCCCGACGCACGTTTGTGTACCTTTGCATAAATAACTTGACCTTAATAAATTAATAAACTTGTGAGATAGAATGGTAGGATGGTTAGATTAGGATTATGTTGTAGTCTCTTTGTGCTTGCTATATGATAAGTACTAATCTGTGTTTTCTTTTGCAAGATGCCTCCGAGAATTGACAACACGATCTTAGCAGCTCTTACTGTTATTATTCAGAACCAGCAAAATCAGCAGGCGAATCCTATTCCTCCTCCCGACCGTGAGAGACACGGAAGTTGTTCATGGGTTGCTTCACAACTATCTAGGAGCCAAGCCAAAACCTATGGTGGTGAGGTAGATCCCATTCAGCTTTCGGGGTGGTTACGTGAAATGGAGAAGAACTTCTCTCTTTATGATGTTCTTGAGACGGATAAAGTCCGTCTTGCTTCCCACTTCTTAGTGAAGGAAGTTGATCAGTGGTGGAGTCTTTCTGGTCCTACTGCTAAGTTGGAACCTGATTTCGGGTGGACTCGATTCCGTAAACTATTGGAGGCGAGGTTCTACCCGGATGAGTTGAGACAGCAGAAGCTGAAGGAGTTCATGGACTTTAAACAGGGACTTCTTTCGGTTCAAGAGTTCACAACCAAGTTCAATGAGTTGGCTCATTATGCCACTCGGCTTATTTCGAGGGAGGAAGACAAGGCTTTCTTTTACTTGGGAAAGCTTTCTCCCCAGGTGAAGGGAAAGATCAGTAGGGGTTCTACTTCTTTCGTCTCTATTTACAATGATGCCCTATGGGCAGAGGGTTCTATTCGGGAGATTGCCGACGAGGCTCGTTCCTCGTATATTGCTCCTAATTCTTATGGCAAGAGACCGTTATATCCTACTTCCCGACCTTCCTTTTCTCCCTCTTTTCCAAACAAGAGGAGGAACTTTCAGAGTGGACCAGCAAATCCGAGTAACCGTCCATTCTTCCCGAGCAACAAGAACGATCTTAAGGGTCGTATTTGCTTTCGGTGCAAGATGCCTATGCATCCGGGTATTGGCTGTTTCAACATGCCACTTGTGTGCTTTAATTGTCAGAAACCGGGACACAGGTTTAATGAATGTCCTGATAAGAAGAAGACAGCTTCTACACCGGTTATTTCTGGGAGACCTAAGGGTCGGATTTTTATCATGAGCTGAGCTGAGGCCGATGCTCAACCTGACATAGTGACGGGTATGTTCTCAATTTATGAATTTCCGTGTTTAAATTTATTTGATACGGGAGCTTCCTTGTCCTTTATTTCAATGAGATTATCCGATAAATTACCTCTTAAAGCTTCAGTCGGAGAAAGTACTCCTATATCGTTACCGTCCGGAGATGTATTTTCATGCTCTTATCTTCATTCGGACATTCCAATATCGATAAATGGATCTATTTTTCCGGCTAATCTTCTTCGGTTTCCTCTTGAAGAGTTTGATATTATTCTGGGCATGGATTGGTTATCTACTTATCATGCTCGATTTGAATGCCGTGACCAGAAGATTATTCTTAAAAGTCCTTTGGGTACTCGTGTTTCTTATCAAGGAGTTAGAAAGCAAACTAGTGTGAAGTTAATCTCAGCTATGAAAATGATGAATGTTTTGAAGAAGGGTCATCAAGCATTTCTATGTGTAGTGACTACTTCTGATTCTTCTCTTCCTTCTTTGAAAGATGTTCCTATTGTTTGTGAATATCCAGATGTATTTCCCGATGAATTACCCGGGATTCCTCCTGAAAGAGATGTTGAATTTTCCATTGATCTAGTTCCTGGAACTAGACCAATTGCCAAAGCTCCTTATCGTATGGCACCTTCTGAATTGAAAGAGTTGAGAATCCAACTTGATGACTTGATTGAGAAAGGCTTTATTAGGCCTAGTGCTTCTCCTTGTGTGACAACCCTCGCGAATGCGGAAATATAAAACAAACAAGCATGTGAAATATATAGCGGAAATGTAAAGTTTTAAAAACTTTTATACATGCAAGTTAAATAGAACGAGGAGTGTCAAAATATTACAACTAAATGCGGAAAATACAACAAAGAGACGGGGTCTCTTAAAATGTTAGCAAAGAACAAGTGTTTAGCACAATTAGCTAATATCGTCTAGAGGTGAAAACTTCCAGGGACAACGCCCGCTAGCTCACACCCGAACCCCAAAATATCATATCCAAAGAGTCAATCCATGCAAGCAACCTGTTCATTCATGAAAAACATTAACGCCACAGTCAGTGGGGAGTAACTCCGGGTTCTCCCAGCCATATCACCTTTAACGTACATATAAGGAAATACAAAAGTAAAATCATGCATATATAGATCTACATGTGGATCCGATAGAATAGATAGGCAATTCGATAAATAATGATAAGATCATCTGGAAATCAAATCCGAAACCATCATGTTATTCAAAGACTCGGGGAAGACACTCTTAGGCAACCGAATACGCTCACTAGGGCTTGCATCTCACCGTTAGCGGTATAAGATTGATAAGATTGAGACTCGACAGACAAACCAAGTCAAGTCATGCGATGATCACAATAAATCCAACATATGATCATCCATTCACGAACCAAGACATTGACGGTGTCCAATCATGCAATGACCATGAACAATATCATGAAATCACGCATTCAAAGACGACACAAGACGACATCTCTCACGGTAAATGAAACGCACTAGCATCGTGTACATGGCATGTATGATTAAAAGGCATCCACGGGATAAAGCATTTCCCTGAAAGCATACACGATAAAGCATTTCGCGTATGTAGACTAATTTCCTCCTGTTAGCACGACGATAATAAATATCCGGGTCCCCTAGTTTACACCTGGCCAGGATCTCGGTACACGTGGTTCCCGATTCGACATTCGATGACTTTTTGCATCCAAGACTCGGTCTTACAATATATATGCCGAGTACCCCAAATTCGGTAGATCAATTCACGAAAGAGGCGGAAAAGAGCTCAAGCCTCATAACAAGCGGTACGCTACCTGCAAATAACACCACCTCGCAAGTACACAACATTTGACGGCCGGGTCGATCAACGCATAGCGTTCAACTCCCAACAACGTCGTCGTATTCCCACTAACACATGCATTTAAGCAGTAGGATACCTCTCCGTTCCGACATTCCAGCCTTACGAACGGGAAGGTAGCCAAGGGAATGAGAGTACAAAGCACAAGACAAAATCGTGCTCAAACCGTATCATTTGTAAAAACCGACTCAAAGTGGGACATAGCAAAACCGTCACAAAACATGTGATACAAGCGAAGAAAAATATCATATATCCAAAACATGAATCAATACATGATACCCAAGCATTAGACCAAGTTTAAGAAGCATAATAAATAAGGAACATAGATAACTCTCCAAAACGACAAGTTTGGAAACTAACTTATACAAGGGTTCACTTCAAACTGTCATAACTATAGTTCTAGATATGGGAATGCAGAAATTCCAAGTCGAGGTGATAGCTTATCCTCTTACGGTTCCAACGAATGGTCACAAGCCCAAAACAAGCAAGTAACGAGGGAGATATGATCATTCTACGAAAAAGGGTCGGTGCTGTGAATTTGCACGAGTCCACCCGAGAACAACAACACCATTTCTATCATTTCCAATTTTCATAATTTACTTCTATCAACTAACAACAATCAATATTCATCATCAAAAATCATCAAATAAAAACAATCATCATCCATAACATAATTCCTAAGCTTACAAATCATATTCTAAATACGATTTCTAACATATAAAGCATGTAAAACACGTAAATGATATCGAGTAACCCTTCACCGTTACCTTTACGCGTCTTTAAACGGTTACTAAGCTTTCCTAGTCTCCACCTACAAACAATTAGATAATAAAAGAGGAATATCATCTACCTTGAGAAAGACGGATAATTCAAAAAGCGAGAAAGACGGTAATTTTATTACCAATACGGATAGAGGAAGCTAAGAGGGGAAGTATAAGACGAACTTACGCGAATTCCGACAAGAAACGAATGCGGTATGATGATTATAAGATCGGATCAAAGAGGGGTTTAGGTTTTGGTGATTTGATGAGGAAGAAGGAATGATTTTGGTGTTTGTGTTAATGAAATAGGTTAAGGAGTATGAGGGAGTATAAGTAAAGGGTGAGTCGGAAAAGTCAACGAAAGTCAAAGTCGACTTAAGAGTCAAGAAAAGTCAAAGACGACTCAAAAGTCAAGAAAAGTCAAAGACGACTCAAAAGTCAAGAAAAGTCAAACACGACTCAAAAGTCAAGAAAAGTCAAAGACGACTCAAAAGTCAAGAAAAGTCAAAGACGACTCAAAAGTCAAGAAAAGTCAAAGACGACTCAAAAGTCAAGAAAAGTCAAACTCGCCTTAAGACGGGATTCTCATGGAATCTCGCGGAAATTTCAAATACGAACTCGGAAATTCTAAATTCGACTCGGAACATAAAATTATAGATTAAAACTTAAATTTGCTGAAAATATTTCGTAAAATATTTCTACTAAAAAAAATAGGGTACATTTCCGGGTGTTACAAAATCTATCTATTGTTGATAGTTTTTACAACCTTAGGGAAAGAATGATAAGGAAAAGATGGTAAAAACAAACGTATGTTATCCCCAACTGGACCTGAAGTTCAGCGGTTTGTTTTCAATACAAAATACATCAAATAGAGGTTCATGGAATTAGAAATGATGGTATTCATTTGGTTATGAAGATGTATTATGATACCACTTTGATCACCTTATCAAAATGTGATATATTATTACATTGAAATCTATGATTTGGTTATAGCTATAACTTAGTCATAGAAAATATATGTAATGAAAAATTTGATACTTGCCAAATTGAAGAGGAACCACAAGTGACATGTAGTGTGAGAGTCATATCGGTTCACATATTTTAAATAATAGGGTTTTTCTACATGGTACCCCTGTATTTTTCCGAATTCTACATGGTACCCTTCGTTTTTTCAAAATCTACATGATACCCCTAAAGTTAATGAAAACCTCTCAAAATACCCACAACGCACTAATCTGTCTGTTTTAAACGTTTTTATTATGCACTTTTCATTGATCTTTTGACAATATTTTTGCATGTCTTTATCATAAATATCCTTTAGACAATCATAAACATATTTTCTTTGTAAAAATTAACCGTTTTAAAACTCGATTTTTAGTAGTTTACTAAGTATAAGGGTACCAGTGATAATTTTAAAAACTAAGGGGTACCACGTAGAATTCGAAAAAACAC